>CM041777.1:138597962-139000404 GCA_023374045.1 Limonium bicolor | reverse complement strand
ATTGGAGAAGAGTTATATAAGTGGAAAGAAGAAAAATCAGAACAAATAAGCAAGATATATGGATATGAAAGATGTTCAAGGACGCCAAAAAAACCAAACTAATTAAGTGTTGTAAAAAAGACTAGAGAGTAAACGAGGCTTTTGGGAGGAGAGCATAGCGACGCCGGAGAAATCACAGGTACCACCAGAATGCCACTTCTTCTGGTAATAGCTACTGAACGCCCACGAAGCGTGAGCCTCTAATGTGTTGGGATCATAACAGGCAGCGCCGGGCTGGATGGGACCGCAGTCAGCTTCCCCCCCCCGCAAGCATAATCCAGAGCCTTCTGAAGCTTGTCCGTTGGAGCATTAGCTTTCGCAACGCACCAAACTTGGCCTCCGCCACTGCCACCGCCGGTCAGGGATATATCATACACCTTCTGTCCATTGGGGTAGAACAGACCAAAGTTCCTCTCGCTCTCAGGTCCCTGTTTCTTGTCCTCATTGAACAGGCTGAAGATGTACACTTCCAATTCCTTGTCCGGTGCCAGAGGAGTACCTCCCCCGTTCAAAACCCTCTTCCAAATTCCTGGTGTAGGTTGCCGCGTTGTCTGTGCTGGCTCCGATCTCGTTAGAGGCGGCGACAGCAGCGGAGGAAGATAAGCCGGATGTATCGGGATGGTACGTCGCTTGAAATTTCCTGCTTCCGGGTATATGGGGCCATCCGTTCTCCACCACGGTGACGGTGTGGGAACCACGTGGACCTCGATTACGCCGGGGTTGAACTAAGATGTAGGTTACTGTATCCCCCAACAGCGTCAATGGCGGAATAAATCGCGTCGATTTGGGCATCTAAGAGGTTGGAGTAATGGAGATTTGTGTACTGGTCAGTGATTCCTTTAGCGGTGGGTTGGAGCAGGGCGTAATCAAGAGGGATAGTGCTGGGATTCTCGTTGTAGGTAAAGTAGGGATAAATATTGATCATGAAAGAAGACGATGTTTGGTCGAGGAAATCAAGCAGTGGTCTGATGACTGGGCCTATAAGATTGGACTTGAACGTTCCTTTCGAGGGAGGATAAGAGTTGGACAGGACGTCGAAGGGAAATGGGGAGCCAATTTTGATTGAGCCGCCGATGCCGGCGTTTTGAAGGGAGGTGTGGAGGTTGCGCATGGCCGGGACGAGGGCACCATTGAGGTCGGGTCTTTGTTTAATGACCTCATTACCTACTGCAATGGTGACGATGTTGGTGGCAGGGAAATAGGGGCGGATGTTTTTGTTGACCCAGTCGTCGGTGAAGGACTGGGAATTGGCAGCTTGAAGCTGCTCGTTGGGGAGTGCAACAATCAGGGAGATGCCGGAGTTTGCGAAGGCGGAAAGGACAGTGTGGTCAACGTCGTAGATTTTGACATTGGTAACTCCGTTATTCTTTAGGAGAGTAACCACTGCGGACGGCGAAGGGAGGTTGCTGGCGACTCGGCCATAGTCTACTCCGATCTTCCCGGCAGCATATGCTGTATATAAACAACTCGATACACAGTAACAATGATAAATTATAGTATATATGATAATAACAGATCAATCTGATGATTGAAAGTTAAATATACGTAACGTGTTTCTAGCATGATACCTGAGACTACAAGGGCCGAAAGGGTGAGCAGAAGAGCTAGAGAAGATGGAGCTGTGGAAGCCATAAGCGTTTCCTGAAACTCTTAGGTAGAGGAATGGCTTGTTTAGATGATTATGATGACGATCGTATATATAGGCGAGGTTTAGGTTTCGACCGTTTCCTAAAATATACTGCTATATTGGCGAGGTGGAAACAGAAGTGGAGTGGAGCAAGTCCACTAAGTGAATGGTGGTGGGAAGGTGGAAACTCGGTGGCGCAGCCTGTTTTGACCGGTTTTCATTGTCACTAATTTGAGCATGATTATCAAAAAGTCATTTTTGAGTTCTTTAACATTCTCTTACATATTTATCTTTCTTCCACCCATTTTAAGAACCACATCTAATTTTAACAATATTAGAGACTCACATATCATTTTTTATTTTTTTCTCTTTCATCTATGTAGATCATTGTGATTGGAATAATAATTGTTGTGGGGCTCATATTTGGGTTCTTAAGAGTTCTTGTGGAAGAACCCTCTATCAAGGGTTCTTAATCTCTCCCCCATCTTATTTCCACCTCATATTTTTACTTTATTTTATTTAACTAAAACCCTTAAGAACCATTGAAAATCATGGTCTTATGCAACTGATCTGTGATCTCGTAAGTCAAAATAATAATAAATGTAGTCGTTTCAATTGTCGGTTGATTTTAAGAATCTAGGGACGATGGTTGTTATTTGTTTTAATAAGTCTCCTAGAGCTACTTTCGTGGGATGGGAATTTTCGTATATGTCTCTCCCTATTGTCGGCTCTCTGTTGTTTTTGTAAATTGCTTGGGAAATCTTTTGTATATCCTGTGAGATGTGGTTCATCCCACATCAAAAATATAAGAATAGAGATACTAGTCTGATATAGGGGCTACTATAGTTCATCCCACATTGTGGATTTGGAAAACAAAGGAGCACTTCCTTTCTTATAAAAGGAAGTATCCTTTCTCATTCTCTTCATCCCTTCAACAAGCAACTTATTACATAGTTAAGTTGTATTGTCTTCTCTCTCTATTTTTGAAGTAATAGTAAAATCAGTTATAGTTCCGGTGTTTTATTTATAGTTTTATCTAGTAGCTATTGTGGGTAATTTTGTAGTGTTTTATTGTGCTAAGAAATTAGAGTCAGGGGAATTCTGTCTAAGGAAGTGGTTCTTAAGTAGGACCATTGTGACCCTAAACAACCTTGGAATTTTTTCTGTACGGAGTGATTTTCTAGTACAATAATTTACTCTCTTATCCAGTCGCTTCCGCAACTAGTGGTATCAGAGTCAGGTTCTGTCTTAGTATGCTCTGTGGTTGTAGCTAGGCTGATCTTCCATAACAGAAAAGCGTTCCTTTGATTGATTGATACGTTGTAGTGCTACTAGATGAAAATTGTAGCAGAAATGGAGGAACCCAAATCAAGAACCCCGGGATGGCATCATCAACCTCCTCGTCATCGATTTGGACAAGAAAGGTGTTGACAAACGCCAAGTTTTCGGTGGAGACGTTTTATGGTATAGGCCATTTCGGCATGTGGCAATGTGAAGTCCAAGACGTCCTCTTTCAACAAGGTCTTGACATCGCCATTGAAGAGACAAGACCGGAAGACATTCAAGAGAAGGAATGGGAGGCCATGAATCGAGCAGCTTGTAGTACAATTCGCTCCTGCCTGTCGAGAAAACAAAAGTATGCGTTCTCTAGAAAAAATTCCGCATGTAAATTGTGGAAGGCACTGGAGGAAAAATTCATGAAGAAAAGTAGTCAGAATAAGCTTTTTATGAAGAAAAGGCTATTCCGCTTTACTTATGTTTCAGGGACCACAATGAATAATCACATCACTAGTTTCAATCAACTTGTAGTTGATTTGGTAAACTTGGATGTGACATTCAGTGATGGAGATTTGGCCTTAATGTTGTTGGGATCTCTTCCTAATGAGTATGAGTTTCTCGAAACAACTCTACTCTATGGAAAGGATGAAGTCTCTCTAAAGGATGTTACTACAGCTTTGTACAGCAGTAAATTGAGAAGAATCGAAAAGAAGGCCAGTACTGACGAAGCAACAGAAGCATTGGTGGTGAGAAGTCGTTCATCCGCTCAGAGAAAGGGGAAGAAAGGGTGGTCAAAATCCAAAGCCAAGCTCGGTAAAGATGAATGTGCATTTTGTCGAGAAAAGGGGCATTGGAAGAAGGACTGTCCAAAACAAAAAAGGCAAGACTGTTCAAGACGCATGTGTGGCAAAATGCGACAGCGATGAATCAGGACTATCATTGGTGGCATCGACTTCAACAATTAACCAGGACGACTAGATTCTGGATTCAGCTGCAACCTATCATATGTCCCCCATTCGAGAATGGTTCTTTGACTATAAAGAACTAAATGGTGGAACCGTTTTGATGGGAGAAAATAGCCCATGCAAGACAATGGGTATAGGTTCAATCAGGTTAAAGAATGATGATGGATCAACTAGAGTTCTAAGAGATGTTCGGTATGTTCCAAACTTGACCAAAAATCTCATTTCTTTGGGACACTTGGAGTCAAAAGGATTCTCATGGGCCACTAATGATGGAGTTCTAAGGGTCATTTGTGGAGCATTGACGGTGATAAAAGGCACTAGAAGAAATAATTTGTATTACTATGAGGGTAATACAGTTATTGGAACAGCAGCTATTGCAAACGCTTCCAAGGAGAATGGTGCTTCCCAGTTATGGCACATGCGGCTGGGGCACGCTGCTGAAAAATCCTTACAAATTCTTTTAAAGCAAGGATTGCTAAATCAGTAAAGGCTTGCAAGTTGGACTTTTGTGAGCATTGTATCTTTGGGAAGCAAAAGAGATTGAAATTTGGCATTGTCATCCATAATACAAAAGGTATTTTGATTATGTCCATTCTAACGTTTGGGGACCCGCTAAGATGCCTTCCTTGGGTCGGAACTGCTACTATATGACCTTCGTAGATGATTTCTCTCGAAGTGTTTGGGTGTATGCCATGAAGACTAAGGATGAAGTGATGGGGATCTTCCTAACATGGAAGAAGATGGCCGAGACGTAAACAGATCAAAGGATCAAGTATCTCCGGACAGATAATGGAGGAGAGTACAAGAGTGATCCATTCTTGAAGGTTTGCAAAGACGCCGGAATCGTCCGACACTTCACAATAAGGGAAACACCACAACAGAATGGAGTGGTAGAGCGAATGAACCTAACATTGCCGGAGAAGGTTCGGTGCATGTTGTCAAATGCTGGGCTGGGTAGACAATTTTGGGCAGAAGCGATAATATATTGCAACCATATTGTGAATCGATTACCGTCATCGGCTATTAGTGGAAAGACACCACTTGAGGCATGGTCTAGAAGACCAGCTACTGATTATAGTTCTTTGCAAGTGTTTGGTTCTGTGGCTTACTACCATGTGAAGGAATTAAAATTAGACCCAAGGGCAAAGAAGGCTCAATTTATAGGGATTGCGCCTGGGGTAAAAGGATACCGGTTGTGGTGTCTAGAAGCAAAGAAGCCAATCATTAGCAGAGATGTTACCTTTGATGAATCTGTGTTGTGGCAGAAGGTGACAGTAGACTCCATCCAGACAGAGGGAACTCAGGAGTAGGTGGAGAAAGAACCAAAGCAGGTGGAGTTCGAGGAGACATTGCTAAACCCATTGGTTGGAGATGATAGTGACTCTCAAGGAGAAGATGAGTCAAATGAGGAAGCTCCAACAACAGAATCAGATCCGATTGTAGAAGAAAGACCCAGAGAGAGATCCACAAACCTGCTCGCTATGCGGATATGGTGGCTTAAGCACTTCCAGTTCTAGATGAAGGGGGTACTACCTACTTTCCAAGAAGCAAGTCAAAATTTAGAAAGTAAGGAGTGGAAAGGTGCCATTGAAGAAGAGATGAATTATCTTCACAAGAACAACACATGGAAGTTAGCACAACTACCTAAGGGCAAGAAAGCAATTGGCTGCAAATGGGTGTTTGCAAAGAAAGAACTCGAGGTGAAAACAGCGTCTGCTACAAGGCCAGGTTAGTGGCCAAAGGGTATGCACAGAAGGAAGGAATTGATTACCATGAGGTATTTTCTCCAGGTGTGAAGCATTCTCCCATTAGAATTCTGTTGGCATTAGTAGCGGAGTTGGATTTGGAACTAACCCAACTCGATGTGAAGACCCCGTTCTTACATGGCGATTTGGAGGAAGAGATCCATATGTCTGAACCAGAAGGATATAAGGTTCATGGTAAAGAGGATTGGGTTTGTAGGTTGAACAAATCACTGTACGGGCTGAAGTAGTCTCCAAGGCAATGGTACAAACGATTTGATTTGTTTATGAAAGGGCAGAGGTACACAAGAAGCAAATATGACCATTGTGTATATTTGTGCAAGCTACATGATGGGTCTTACATCTACCTACTCTTGTACGTTGATGACATGCTAATAGCTTCAAAGAATCAGTCAGAGATTGATAGATTGAAGGCTCAGTTAGCACAAGAATTTGAGATGAAAGACTTGGGAGAAGGCAAGGATTCTCGGGATGGAGATTAGCAGAGACAGAAGGAGTGGCAAACTTCAATTGACTCAGAGCAATACTTGAAGAAGGTGCTACAACATTTTGGCATGCATGTTGATACAAAAGTTGTGAGTACCCCGCTTGCACCTCATTTGAAGCTAAGTGCCCAGTATTCTCCTAAGACGGAAGAGGAGCGAGAATATATGGCACGAGTCCCATATACGAATGCAGTTGGTAGCTTAATGTATGCCATGGTGTGAACGAGGCCTGACATTTCACAAGCAGTTGGAGTAGTGAGCAGGTATATGGAGGACCCTGGTAGAGGTCATTGGCATGTTGAGAAATTGATTCTTCAGTATATTAAAGGTATTGTAGATGTTGGAATATTATTTGAACGGGATGTAACACCCCTCTTCAAAAACACGATATAGTCTCTCACGTAGCAATAAATAAAACGTCTCGCAGCGGAAAATAAAACAACAAATACAATACTCACGCGGGTGTCACCGGCCATTACTCGCCCATGCGAGCAACGAAGCCAAACTACATCCAACTTCCAACATAAACAAACTGCTAACCGCCGTGATAACTGATAAGTGTCCAAATGAGCATGTTTTATAGGTGTATTTCATATATTATATTAGCACTTTTGTTGCTCATTTATCCACTTGGTTAGTTTTCCTCTAGTTTATGTTTTATTGATTATCTCACAAATTTATTGGTTAAACATGAGGAAACCCAAGCTAGGAGCAAAGTAGACAAAGAGACGAACGCATAGGCACAAACGGATCTCAAAACGGAGCTCAACGAATATTTTAGAAGCAAAACAATTTTCGTCCGGACCACCGTCCGGACGAGCTGATTCGAACGAGACACGCGGAGAGCGCCCGTACAAAAATCGACATGTCCGAACCAGCCTGGTCCGGACGCTGGTTCGGACACGTCTATTTTGCCAGCGTACAGAGTGCATCGACATGGATGTGAAAAGATAAATTATATTTTATCTTTTCACACCGACACCCCTTCAATTCTACCCCATTTTCACTATAAATACACCTATAACCCTCCATTAAATCATATCTCATTCCACCCCAAACTTATGCCATTTTTCTCCAAAAATACCATAAAACTCTCCAAAAATCACACATCTCATCCACATATTATCCACATAAATTCCATACAACACCTCATTCCATAAAAACATTCCATTTCCATACCGTTGTACTGTCCAACCTCTGTCCAAATATTAGCAGTTACAAAGGAGCTGAATTGATTATCTTTCCCAGATGATTTCTTTTACCTCTTATTCTGTCTTTTTAATTATGTTGGGCTAAGAGGATTTACTCCGGGCGAAGGTTTAGTTGTAGTTTGTTTAATTATGTAATCTATATTTCTACCGGTTAAAATAAATACAGTTTGTTACGATTAAAGTTTATCTCTCACCTTTTTAATAAATTTCATCGATTTATTAAAAAGCTTACTAAATCTGTTTTAATCTGATCGGTGATAAACAGATAGGTTAATTAAGCCGTAAATCTGTAGGAAACTTTTTCATCGGATAAGTTAGTACTCATTTGCAAGAATATAATTCCTCGCACTTAATTTCCGTTACTAGTGCTTGCTTGAGTTTTCATCGGACCTTGCATTTTCTGGTAAACGAGTTCTTATGAGTCTATGATTAGTCCTTTAAGATAATAACAGGAATTTTGCCAAACTATTATAATTAACCGGTAGAGTTAGCATAATTAGTCAGATTATATAAACCTGAACCCGGAGTCCCGTTTAATATTATCTTCGACTCAGTTAATTTAATCTGTTGTTTTACTTTACAAAAACGAGTCAATTATCCCCCCTTTTTGTGACAAGCTTAGGTTCTATTTTATTTCGCTATAAGTCCCACGGTTTGACCTCGGCCGCTTCTGTTTTCTATACTACAGCGACCGGGTTTTGTTTGCAGCCCGAAGGATATTTTGAGTATTAATTTCTTTCTTAATTGTTTAAAAAACACCAGTTCCAACCACTCACAATATACAGTCTGCAATAACGAGAAACTCCTATACATCATACTAAATCCATAAATCATAAACATCGACAAGTGAGCGTCTACCCAAACCTGAATATACACAACCTTACCATATTACAATTCACCATCCTCATTGCTATACAACATCTCCATCTGTAGTAACAAAAGCAAAACTCCAATTACCCTGTTCCCGCTCTTCGGCTTTAACAATGATCGACAACCTGTAATGGTGTAGTATCAGCGATAGACGCTGAGTATGCCGGGCCTGGACCCTAATGGTCACTTGTCATTTTAACCATCTCGTTATTAGATTGGTTTCATGCTTTACCATTTTACAGTTATAATCAATACTGTAACATAAATGTATAATATACATAATCATCCATACAAATATTCATAGATATTCAACCATCCATCCAATCCAAACAATCATTTAATAACACAATCCACAATTATATATCGAACGTATCGAACAACCACAATATGATGTACAATGTACAATCGCCGTAGCGTATACCATCCTTTATTAATTTATTTTAGTTTGGCCTTCAAGGCCCCATCCATATGTACAATGTACATTCGCCGTAGCGTACAGTTTCCTTAGTCTATTTAATTTGGCCTTTAATGCCCCAACCATCCAAACCATGTTTAATTATTAATATCAATTGGGCGTCATGTTAGGACAACCCGATATCCTCACCATGGACAGTAGTCCTCCCGTACACACAAAGGTGCTCATTTCGCCAGAGGTCCGGAGGCCCCTGACTCTCTTATGTCTCGTAAGATGTCCATAAAAAGGCCGTAGCCACCTGATCCACGATCCAGTTTGGGCTCGTTGGATATAACCTAGAGCGGAATCCAATTAGGAAACCCCTCAGTGATCACAAATGCGCAACCAAGTAGTTCATAAACTACCGGGATTCCTCACCTCAACTCACACCATCTCTCTCTCATAATGTTTAAGATATGCTCTTAGTCTTATGGAGAATAATTATTAATTAGCTGCCCAATGGGTCTCACGCATACCTAGAAGTAATCTAGGTTATATTCATGTTCGAGATCCATGCTCTAGAGACCGACAATGTCGTGACTCATCCCTAAGTGTTTTACTTAGGTTACCATATACTCAATATTAATACTATGGTATTATATCAAGTAACCGCCATGTCATCACATTAACGTATATGTATGTTTATATAAGCCGATCTATAGTCGACATAGTGTTAGTCCCGTGGGACGCTCGTGCATAAATAAATAATGCAGTAACACTTAAACACATACATGTATCCACACACATAACACAAGTTATATCAACCAAACCCGAGCCCAAGGAGCAACCTTATGACAACTCGGATCAAACCCCTTTGCATACCGTTCACCCTGATCGTATTACGGTGGAGTATGAATCAGCAAGATCCTACGCTCCGTGTAGTCCACTAGTTCGTCAAGCGTTTGTCAGAAGTATACTCTAAATAGTAACAAAACTGTAAGTCAGTCTCCACGACTAACTACATCCGGTATTTCCGAATAATAAGTACCCTGACAATTCACCCTTGTTTTCTACAGTTATTGTTACGGGTTCCTCTAAGACAGTCGGCTTTGTTACTTGAAACTCATACGTCATAATATTTCAACTGTTAAGTTTAGGTCGTTGCATTTCTTCTTAATCTTATCCACCATTAGTATAGGTACATAACCTATAGTTGCATGTATGCATGCATTATTATATTATATTATATCTTTTTCGTATTGTACCATGTATTATATTGTATCACTTTCCACCTTCCATTATAATACATTGTATTATATTATCTATTATCTTAGCAATTATATTTGCATTCAAAAGCTCATAACATATAGTTTGTAATTATATTTTTAAAAATAACCACCACCATTAAATCATATGGTTTCCAACCAAAATATATATCCACTTATATACATTATTCTTGTGTATGTATCTATTTACCACGTAGGTAATTCCCATGAGTTTAATAAATCTTATATTTTATGTTACATTTTATCATCTTTTTTAGATGATTATTCCCATTAGTTGTACTATATTATACAACTTATATTAAGATCATTATCTTAACATGAGTAACATTTTAGTGTATAATTACAACTCCTAAGGTTATTCCAAAAACACCTTAGTTTATAAATCCCATTTTTATAGTTCATCACATTATTTTATGTGAATATTCCTTATATTGATTCCACCTAAACCATATAATTGTTATAACATTTATAACATTATAGACCTTAGTCTAAAATTCATTTTCCAACTCTTGTTAATTCGGTATAGCCCTTGAATTTATTTTAAATTCTATTTAACCACATAACATTACGTAATGTTATACCATACTAATATCATTTGATATGATATTTTTTTTATTTCCTTTATCTTATAACCTATAGTTTTTATACAAAACTATTTTATTTTGCCTCTTAGGCACTCTAAGGAAATCTTATTCTTTTCCCATAAACCTAGTTTCCTTAATTTACAAAATCACCCCTTTCTTTTTTAATTGCCACTTGGCCCTATTTATAATGTATAGTTTTAGAATATCATTAAACCATATTATACACACATCTTGATAAATATTCTTATATAATTCTAAAAATCTCCAAATTTCACCAAAGGGTTATAAATATCCTTATTAACCCATATACTTTCGGTATTTATAATTTCACCATCTATATTTCTCCAAAGTGTCATAATGACATAATAACTATATATATACATATATAGTTTGTTTTAATTCCAAAAACAACCCAATAAATTCCTAAAAATTCCTAATAGCCCATGGGTGTTTATAATACCATTTATACACCCTTTATTTTTGGTAATAACATATTCACCACATATGTTATAAAAATATTACCATAAGATACTTATCTATTATGAAACCTTAAATAAGTTATTTAACTTATCTAATTTGGTCAAAACCTACCATATGGTCAAGGTTGACCTCCTTAATATTTCCTTGACCATTAATTCCTAACAATTACGGTTTAACCCTTAAGTTTCCAAAACTCACCATTTAACCCCAAAACTTTATATAATCTTATAAACTTTATTTTAAATCATTTTTAACAACCAATTTTCGGCCTTATTATTATAAAGCCCCTAAATTAAATTAATTACACCTAATACCCCATTTATTTTCGGTAATGCATTTATACCACTTAAACTTAATTAAAAGCTTGTAAATGCATAAATAAAATGGCCTAAAGTACATGGCCTTATTACAAACATTTTCTCACAAAATAAATTACACATAAATGTCCCCAAAAATGCTTATAAATTTTGGCCTCACCTTATATTTTCCATTTAATTACCAAACTTCCACATAAGTCTTAAATTTGACAATTATGCTCGTTAATTAGTTATAAAATTTATTAAACCATTCCTTAATCATTTTAAGGTCAAACATGACCTTATTTTACTTCTTCACTCACGGCAATTACAATACACAAGCTTAAACTTGTGTTAATGTATTAAGTTAAGGTTTTAAGTGACTTATACCTTGATTTAACTTAGGTAGAGCCTTGTTTGGTTCGCCACCTTGAGGAGAAATTCTCCACAGCTTGATTTACTTGTCTTCATGTAGAAAACAAGACATGATTAAACTCCAAACATGAGCTAACCATGAGAAGTAATTTAAGTCATGAAAATCATGAATTTTTACCTTAGATCTTCAAGCTTGTTATAGATCTGTCTCGGCCCTATTTTTCCAGTAAAGAAAGAGTATCAAAACTCTCTTAAAAACAAGGTATAAAACCGTGGGTAGTTAGCTTGGAAGATGGCTAAGATTTACCTTGTTTAAGATGCCAAAAATGGTGTTTTGGCTTGGATCTAGCTACTCCTTGTAGATCTTGGTATACCAACTGAATCCACATGAAAAGGAGAAGAAAATAAGGCTAGGGAACCAAGGTTTACAACCGAAATTTTCAAGGAAGAAGAGATATGTGCTTAGAGCACATTTTTACCTTAAATGGTCAAGACTTGAATTTTCCTCCTTAGATCTTGATATGGCCGAGAATAAACCTTCCTTTAACCTCCAAAACACTCTACATAAATGTATAGAAAAGGTTGGAGTCTAGATCAATGGAAAAAGGAAAGAAAGATGAAGAAAATGGGCATTTTTATGCCTTAGGAGCTTACCTAGAGCTTGAGCTCTCTCCAATGGAGTTTGGAACACTTACCTACGGTGAAGAGGAGCCAAAGAGAGGGTTTGGCAATGAGTCCCACGGTTGGAATGGGACTAATGAGGAAAATAACCTAATTTTGGCTTAAAAACACATTTTTTACTTATTTTATGTCTTTATTGTTTTGATGACTCACCAATGACTTATTGGTGTTGATTATTGAAGGCTTAATCGGTGGAGACAAGGCGGAGGCAGCCGTCCATGATAGGAGAAGGTGGGTGAATAATGGTGCTTATTTGATTCAAAAATGAAGTAATAATGCCATTTAATAAACTAGTCAAAAGGTGAGTCATCTCTTCTTGTCTTGTTCTTGCTTGGAGCACCGTATAATGAGGAGGGAATGGAGGCTCCAAATCGGCTGGCTCACATGGGTAGGCAAGAGGTAAGTTCACTTTGTGTTTAAATAAGTTAAAGTTTACTTTTTCCTTATTTTATGTAAAAGTAAGGTAGTATATTTAATTTTCACATGGGTATTGTCACATGCTCTGTTAGGAGACCTTATGAACCGATTTAAGAGGTCCAATTCGTGGTCAATGGTCAACATTGACCCAAACGGGCCCCACTTTAGGGTTTTATTAATATTTTAATATTAAATTCGTAAAATTTTAAATGTAACACCATCCAAAGCCTATCGTGGTTATCGCAATCTGAACACTTATTCGAAAACGTCGCAGCGGGAAATAAACAACTCCTGGACCTTGCCACGGTCTGATCGTTAGAATATACCGGCTTAATATATACAATACTTAACCAAAATACTTATCCAACTCAAAACATCAACATCAATCCCACAACCAACCGAGTACTAGTATCTCAAACGTAATCTCAAACTTACAACAATTTAATATAAACAGTCGGGTGCACAGGCGCAACCCGAATTCAAAATAAATGTCCCCTCCTAAGTCTAACCGCTCCTACTCTCGTAGTGCGTCCTCATGGGCCTCTTACCTGCAAGTGTAAAAATAGCCCCCGAGGGGGTCAGCACGAATGCTGGTACACCCTCTCATGGCCCCCAAGCTAACGGGGCTACGACGACTAATTGTCGATAGCATGGAAATTGATTACATACACAAACATAATATGAAGTGCAATAACAATAACCACAGATGAACATATATAGTCACAAGCAATGAACGACTCAAGCGTTCCCTTATCAAGTGGGTTAGTAACCCCCTCCTTAGTCCTCATTTCCTTAATCTCAGTTCCTTATCTTACCTTAATCTTAATCTCAGTCTCAATCTTATCTTATACTTGCCAACCTCTCCACTATTAGATTGGTTAGCCCTTAATTGGTTGCTTATCTTTGTAGGGCTTGGTTAACCCTAGCCGGTAGCAGTGCACTATCCGACGATAAGCTACCTTCCTTAATTTATTGGGGATGTAGGCTTGATCCCCCCACGCCTTCCTTAATGTGCCTCCCACCTCAAACAGTAGCCCGGGTGGTCGGGTCGATTTGTTGACCCTAGGCGACGAGTCTAATGACCAGTCTTATTTGGAAGTCGGATCTGATTCAGATACCGACCTCCCCCAATACACATGTGCCGGTACCATTCCGGATTCCTCACTCCCACCCCAAGTTATGGTTAGTGAAAGCCTTAATTACCAAGTGTTAGTTAAACCTTGACGGGTAAAACCAACAATCACCGATACTTAGTTCTCAACCTTAACTCAGTAAGTACTAAACTTGGTTAGTAGTCAATCTCAAGTCTCGCGGGTTAGTGTAAATAACACAATCACAACGAGAACAATATAACCGGTTGCATGCTTTATCTTGTTTTAGTCATAGCAAATAAACAGATAGCACACAAGCCGAGGGACACCTCGTTAGCAAGCAGGTCACAAGAAGGATTGTACCGTTCACCGTCGATCGTTGTTTTTAACCTTCTTCGGGGTCCCAATTCACAAACCTAAAACATTCATTCATTTTTAGGTTATTAGTTATTTGCCTTACTTAACTCACTTAGTCCCTAAGGACTTCCATTCAATAACCTCTCAAGTTTATCACTTAGTCTTACAAACTTAACTTTAAACATTAAAACTTATACTTAATCTTAACTTAATTCCTTAAGTTCTTAGGGTCCCAATCATTACTACCCTACCAAGGGCATACCTCATTACCCATTACCATTTTAGAATTGAAATTTCTTTTTTTTTTTTTTTTTAGGCTCGACCGGACTTACCGACCGGACTTGCCAAGTCCGGTCCATTCCAGTACCTTTTACCGTTGGAAAATTCACTCCGACCGGACTTACATGT
Source organism: Limonium bicolor (assembly GCA_023374045.1). Lineage (NCBI taxonomy): Eukaryota > Viridiplantae > Streptophyta > Magnoliopsida > Caryophyllales > Plumbaginaceae > Limonium > Limonium bicolor. The sequence continues at coordinate 138,985,797 of CM041777.1, read as the reverse complement.
CCGGTCCTATGTCCGGTCGATTCCAGAGACTTATAATCCGTACAAAATTCATGCCGACCGGACTTGACAAGTCCGGTCCCATGTCCGGTCCATTCCAGAAACATTTTCCCTCTCACAAAACAAGCCCGACCGGACTTGTAAGTCCGGTCCCCAAGTCCGGTCGATTCCAGAAACATTTCCGGTAGTGTAACAGAGCCCGACCGACCTTGCAAGTCCGGTCCTAAGGCCGGTCGGCTCCAAAAACTTGTTTCTAAATTCTTTTCAACTCCAAACTTCTCCTCATATATCTAATATGTTATAACCTCATTTGGGCACCTCAAATACACCTTAAGCCCTCCTTAAAATACCTTAAATCATCCACCAAGATCCACCTTAGTCATTATGCATTTTCCTTGTAATAATGCTAACACTTGTAATGTTTTCCTCTAGGTTTCTAGGTGGTGGTTCATACCTAGTGTAACCACTATGCCAAATTTTCTTCACCACTATAACATCATCTCCCAAGCATCTCTCACTATCTAAAACTCTTTTAAACATTACTTAAGTTCCTTAACAAGTTAAACTTCCATCATCATCACATTTCCTTCCTAGTTGTGCATCAACATTTGCCTAAGTCCTAAATACTCAAATACATTCTCTTGATTCCTAAATCTTCCATGGTGATACCTAAGTCATCATAAGTCATTAAAACACCTTAACTTCACCCTTTTTCATCAAGACAACCCATAGAACATTCCTAGTACTTCCTTAGTCATTAAATTCCCTTAGGATATCTTAAACACTTAAACTCTCCTTTAAATTTTGCCATGGGTTCTCTAGTATATAGTACTCCTAACACATGGTTTTTCTCCATCAAACAACCAATACCACACAAATTCTCATCACAACACTTAACACCCAATTTACACTAAAACTTCACCACATCATCAATATGCTTAAACTTAAAATGCTTGGCACTTAGGCCCTTAAATGACAATAATCTTAACCACTGAATTTCCACATATATTGCCTTCAACCTGCGAATACACTCAACAAGGCTCCCATTGAAATAAAATGCTTCTTGTACTTCACCTTTATATTCTTAAACTATCTCTTTTCTCATTTGCTCCTTAGTCACAAGTTCACAAGAATAGTCATTGTTTCTCCTAGGTTTTATAGCACCTTCCCAATATAAACTCTACACTAAACTCATCATATACCCACATCTCATTCCCTTAAACAACAAAACACTTAAGGTAAGTAATTTACCTTGTTTTCTCACAAGCTTAAAAGCTTTTCTCCTTAGGTTTTCTTTGTTCAATCTCGGTCACCAATGTGATTCTCCTTGCCAATGTTCTAACCAATATCCAATGACTCCAATGAGTACTAGATAACACATTAACCCTAAGGAACAAACCCTAGGTTTAAAAATATGTTTTAAGGTATTAATGTGATTGTTTTACCTTGGTTTCTCAAGACAACTTGGATGTGAAGCAAGAAGGACCTCCTCTCTCCTTTGAAGAGTAGAAACAAGCTAGAACAAGGCATAAACATGGAGTCCCATGAGTATATATTTTCGGTCAAGTGAAGAAAATGGTGGAAACCTAGATTTTCTTACACTTTCTTTACCTTAAGAGAATGGAGATGCCAATGGAGTCTCCAAACTTGAATTTCCTCCTCTAATGGTGGTTTGACTTGGCACCAAAATGAAGCTCTTGAAGTTTTGAAAAGATAGAAAGGAGGAGCTTGAGCTAACTAAGAAGAATATGTATTTTGTTTTGGATTTGGAGCTAAATGAGCAAGATGTGGCAAGAGATGGAGCTTTCATGGAGGTGAGCTCTACGTGAAAGGAGAAGAGAAAGAGAGCAAGAAATCTGGGCACAAGGAGAATGAAGAAGTGAGGAGAGAGGTAAGCAAATGTGATATTTATCTTAAAAGGTGAATAGTACTTTTATGCTTTATAACTTACTTATTTGCTTTCTCTTTACTTAGCTAGATATGTGGTGAGTCACACTTAAGAAACCGGCCCCCTTTAATGAATGAGGGTAGTTTAGTCATTGTTGACCAAATGTCTCACTATATAGACTTATGTTATAAACTAGCTTAATTAATTCACTATTCATCAAAAACAAGGCACATTGTTGTGAAATTTTTGATTTCCCATTGATATAGACCTCCAAATGTGATACTATATAGTACACATATTAATTAAAGAGTAATGATGGACATTTAGCCATTCAAAACACATTTACAAGACAATTTTTCAAAAACGTGCTTTAAGACTCCTTAAAGCACATTTTGTGTTTTAACTTGTTTTCAAGCTTGGTTTTCTTTGGTAATTGACTTAAAATGACCATTAGGATATTACTAAGGTCTTAGGAACAATATTTGGGTACTCTCCATGTCTCCTCCGCTTAGAGCACGTTTTTGCTTAAACTGCTCTTTTGGTGTTTCCTTATATTTTCTTTGATTAGAAATGTTTTAATGTTTCTAAGGCATTATTTAGCCTCCTTATATCTTAGTTTATCATTTAAACACCATATCTAAGTTTGGGGTATTTCAATCTACCCCCCTTAAAAGAACTTTGTCCTCAAAGTTCACACATGTGTTTAACCATTCACGGTACACAGTTCTCTTAATCTTAATACCACATCTTATATTCACATTCATACATCTCAAGACTCAAAGGTCAATCTCAAATACAATACATAAGTATCATACATAACTCAAACTTACACCGAAGTGTAGCAACTTACACAAATCCACATCTTAAACAACCAAACAAACGACAAACATGATCGTTTCCTAACTCAAAAGCGAGGAAGCTCTACCCCCCTTAAAAGGGGTACGCCCCGTACCCTATACAGACGATCTAGTCAGTAAATAAAAAGGGTACTTCGCCCTCATCTTATCCTCTAATTCCCACGTGGCCTCTTCGACATCCTGGTTAGACCAGAGAACCTTCACCAGTCGCACTGACTTGTGGCGAGTGTCCCTAGTCTTTCTGTCCAAGATTCTCTGAGGAGTCTCCACGGATCTCATATTTGGTTCTAAAGTCAACCTCTCAGGTTCTAACACATGGGAGGGGTGGTGCATGTATTTCTTTAGCTGTGAAACATGAAAAACATCGCACTTTACCCAGCTCAGCAGGTAAATTCAACCTGTAAGCAACCGGGCCCACCCGCTCCGTAATCTCATAAGGACCAACAAATTTCGGGCTTAACTTGCCCTTCTGCCCAAACCTGAATACACCCTTCATCGGTGATACTCGCAGAAATACCTGGTCGCCCACTGCGAACTCCAGGTCCCGTCGTCGAACATCAGCATACGACTTCTGCCTATCTTGAGCAGCTTTCATGTTCTCCCTGATTTGCTGAACTTCAGCCTTAACTTGTTCTAAGTACTCTGGTCCTATAATGACCGTCTCACTCGACTCATCCCAGCAGAGCGGTGTACGACATGGTCTACCGTACAACGCTTGAAAAGGTGCCATCTTGATCGAAGCGTGATAGCTGTTGTTGTATGAAAACTCGATCAGATGCAATCTGTCAATCCAACTGCCCTGGAAGTCTAAGGCACATGCTCTCAGCATGTCCTCGAGTGTCTGAATAGTACGCTCAGTCTGACCATCTGTCTGAGGATGGAACGCGGTACTCAGTTTGAGTTCTGTACCCAACGCTTCTCTGGTAGCTCTCCAGTACCTCGAAAGGAATCTGGTATCTCTATCTGACACTATGGTCTTTGGTGTGCCATGATGCCTCATGATTTCTTTCTCAAATAACTCAGCTAATTTGGTCACCTTCCAAGTATCCTTCATCGTATGAATCGGGCTACTTTGGTAAGGCGATCCACCACCACCCATATCATGTTGAGACCTCCCCTAGCAGGTGGAAGCCCAACTACGAAGTCCATGGAGATATCATGGAACTTCCACTCCGGAACTGGCATCGACTGTACCATTCCGCCCGGTCGTCTGTGCTCGAATTTCACCTTCTGACATGTGAGACACCTCAAGACGAACTCGGTAACATCTGTCTTCATTCCCGACCACCAGAAGTATCTCTTCATGTCTTTATACATTTTAGAGGCTCCCGGATGGATGGAAACTGAAGAACAGTGTGATTCTCTAAGTATACGGTCTTTCAGATCCGTGTTACCTCGTGGTATGCATAACGGCCCTTAAGTCTGATCAGATCATCATCATGAAGTCTGAAGTCGTATTTCTGACTCTCAAAGGTACCATCTGTCAGCTTCTGTCTGACCTCTCTCATATACTCATCTGTCCTCTGAGCCTCTCGCACCTCATCAACCAAGCTAGAGAGAGAAACTAGCGAATGGAGTGATTGTGCTCGACGGCTCAGGGCATCTGCTACAACATTGGCCTTCCCTTCTTTGTATTGGAGGTCAATGTCATAGTCTTTCAGAAATTCTAACCACCTCTCCTCTGTCGAAGATTTAACTCCTTCTGAGTGAATATGTATTTCAAACTTTGTGATCGGTGTAGATCGTGACACTAACCCCATATAAGTAGTGGCGCCATATCTTCAAAGCGAAGACTACAGCTCCCAGCTCTAAATCATGTGTGGGGTAGTTCTCCTCATGTTTCTTCCAACTGGCGTGAGGCATATGCCACCACCTTGCCATGTTTGCATGAGCACGCAACCCAGCCCTCTGCCGGATGCATCACAATAAACCTCAAAGCCCTCTGTACCGTCTGGAATGGTCAGTACCGGTGCAGTGGTCAGTGAGTCCTTCAAGCGCTGAAATGATCTCTCACAGTCGACTGTCCATAGAAATGGTGCATCTTTCTTCATCAGACTGGTCATCGGTTCGCGACCTTGCTGAAATCTCTAACAAATCTCCTGTAGTAACCTGCCAGACCGAGAAAGCTCCGATGTCGGTAACAGTCTTCGGCCTTGGCCAGGTACGTACGGCATCAATCTTTGCTGGATCCACTGCGATCCCAGCATCTGAGATGACATGACCTAGGAAAGAGACCTGGTCAAGCCAAAACTCACACTTGGAGAACTTAGCATATAGCTGGTTCTCCCTTAATATTTCCAACACCCTCCTCAAATGTTCCTCATGCTCAACCTTAGACTTTGAATATATCAAATATCATCAATAAAACCACACCGACTTGTCCAGCTGCTCCCGGAACAAGCGGTTCATCAGATCCATAAACTTCGCTGGCGCGTTCGACAAACCGAACGGCATCACTGTAAACTCATAGTGGCCGTATCGTGTCCGGAATGCCGTCTTCTCAATATCTCCCTCCTTAATGGCTATCTGATGATACCCCGATCTGAGATCAATCTTGGAAAACACAGATGCTCCCTTCAACTGATCGAACAGATCGTCAATGCGGGGTAGTGGGTACTTATTCTTCACTGTTACTGCATTCAGCTCTCTGTAGTCGATGCAGAGGCGGAGACTACCATCCTTCTTCTTCACGAAGAGGACTGGCGCTCCCCATGGTGACACACTTGGTCTAATGAATCCTTTATCCAACAAATCTTTCAGTTGTTCTTTTAACTCAGTCATTTCTGCCGGAGCCATACGGTATGGTGCTTTGGCTATCGGTCCGGTACCAGGTAGCAGCTCGGTGAACTCTACCTCCCGAGTGGGTGGCATGCCGGGCAGTTCCCGTGGAAATAAGTCGGGGAACTCCGACACTACCGGTAAGTCGGGGTCGAACTCAGGGTCTCTCTCTATGTCCTGTACATAGCAGAGGTATACTTCTTCCTTTCTCCTTAATTCTTTGCATTGCCATGGCGGTGATGATCTTAGTCGAAGGCTCTCTGGGTCTCTGGCGGTATGATATTGTTACCCCAACGGACTCCTGAGCAGCAATCTATGCTCGGCGCAGAGGATACGTCCCTTGTGCCGCTCCAACCAGTTCATCCCGAATATAACATCAATCCTAGCTTACTGAACTCAATGAAACTGACTGGGAAGTCTTCCCCTTAATTCTGATGGTGGCTCCTCGGTAGTAACGAGTGCAACGAACCTTCTCCTTAGACGGGAGCGTAACCGTGAAGTCGGGTAGCTCATCAGCGTCTAGCCCCAACCTGCTCGCAAATGATGCAGAGACAAAGGTATGCGAGGCCCCTGAGTCGAAGAGAACTGATGCCTCAATCCCATTGATCGGAAAGGTGCCGGTGAGGATAGTACCGCTAGCGTCGGCCTGTGCCTCTGTGAGTATGCTTAGTGCACCTTCCGTACCGAGTCCATGACCTAATTGTGTTCACAAGCTCCATGAGTATTGATGGTATAACAAGAGTCGTAACAATTTATGAACACACTGTTATTTTATTTATGACCATCCTGTTTACAACATGTGCTTCAATCTTACATCTCATTTCTCATCTCATTCTAACATTACATGGCTAATATTGTCTAAAGGTTAGGTTTAATCTTCCTGGTCTCATATGCGTCGCATTGATTACTGCTGGCGGTGCTGTATTCAGCTTGATTCTCTTAATCCCATGGTACAACATCCTTGATTCTCCTCCCAAAATTAATACATCACCTGACTTAAGTACTATCTTATATGCACGGTCCGCACGCTTCTGCTCGCCGTATAAAAACTCCGCATCATCTCCAATGGACCAAGACACTACGGGTATCCCTCTCTCGAGAGATTCCGCTGTCTCGTCCTTATCCTGGTGTAGTCCCAGTTTCCCATCTTTTTCGTAGAAGTTTACAATGCAAATGTCTGGCTGGATGTCTGGAATCGGTTCAGCTTCCAACTGCTGAGCGATTTCCATGACTTGTGTAATAACTGGATGGAACTCTTCGGGTATTCCCGGTGGTGAGACTCCATCTTGCTCCCTTGTGGTTTGGTAATTCTTGGCATACGGATTCCAATCCTTGCCCAAGCTCATCATCTTTAATTTCATCTTTGCTCCCCCTGGGTACTCCGGTGTGTAAAAACCTCCCGGTCCCATCCTAGTTGATTGCATCTCCTGATGATGGCTATTTGTGCGTCGGGTGTCAGGTATCCCCTTAATAAAATCATACCTGGGCGGATAACCTGACATTGTTCGGTTGGAAAGTGTATGGTTTCGATGTCGGTGTGCTCCGGGTTAGATGTAGATGGCATAGGGTAGCAATGTTGAATCTTCCTAAAGTGGTAGTAGGTTATATCTTACTTAGGTTCTAATCTCATCTTATTTTTACTTAACTCATATATTTCACCAAACATGCATGATAATGCGGTAAGCAGGTAGTTTCATTACTAAATGGTTATAGTGGTACCTGGCCTCGATGAGGGCTCAGGCTCATCTTCCCGGTCCACCATGTGTAGAGTGGGCCCCGTCTTCTGGGTCGCCCTTGGGTTCTTGTCTGCAGCTGGTTGCCCCCTCCTCTACCGTCAGATCCAGATCCCTGATCAGCCTTGGCCTTAACCTTGAAACTGGGTCTGAAATTCTTACTCTCCGGATTCCCGTAGCACTCATATGCTCGGTGTCCAAGTACTCCGCAGAAGTTGCACTCTACTTTGTTCCCCTTACAGTCGAGCCCGGGGTGGTCCTTGTGACACCATCTACAGATGAAGCGTCGATGGTAGCCACCACCGGCTCCTTTCTCAGTCTCTGATCCCTTCGGCGCCTTAGAGCGCAAGGGTGTAGCTGCATAAGCATATGTCAGCTTCAATGGCTCTTCTGGAGCCTTCTCCTTTCCCTCCTTCCCCTTCGGGTTCTGATTTTTCTGGGCTTGAGGCTGGTACTTTTGTTTCTTGTACCCTCCTTGCCCTTGACTCTCTGAGCTCTTCCCAGCACTCTTCCGCTTTGCATTCTCCTCGTCCCTCAGCTGGACGGTAATCTCAACCTTAGCAGCGGCATGATAGCACTCTGCTTTTCCATGGTATTAGTCATACTTATTCATCATAATCTAAATCTTATTCATCACTTACTCAATTCTCAATCATTCTTATTACCTGCAAGGTAGTGTAACTCGTCGGCCCCATGCCGTAGCGGAGTCGATGGCTAAGCCCGCCATAGAAGCGGTCTACCAAGATCTGGTCAGAATACCTAGACCTGGCAGAAGACGGAGCAAGGCGGTGAACTCTGAGTAATACTCGTCCACCGTCATCTTGTCCGACTGCTTAAGCGCATCTAACTGCAAGCGCTTCTTCGTCTGGACATGGGCGGGGTAGTACTTTGCCCGTAGCAAGGCGGTGTACTGCTCCCAGCCGAACTCTGGGTTGGCCACATGCTCGGCCCTCACCAGCTTCCACCAATCGCCCGCCGCCCCCTTCAGGTAGAAAGCAGCTAAGCGCACCTTGATCCCAGCAGGGACATCAAGGGTCTCGAAGGCGGTCTCCAGCTCGGAGATGTACGCCTCAAGCTTGGCGGGATCGGTCTCCCCCTTGAAATGACGGGTCGAAGGTCTGCTAGACTCTTCACCCAGTTTGGTTCCCTAGGTTGTGGCGGTGGAGGTGGTGCACCCACACCAGGCTGATAGCCCATGTGCCCTAAAGCGGCAGCTACGATCTCTGCGATCGTCTGCCCTCCAGGTATCCCTGGAATGTCCTCACCCCGGCCGCGACCTCGGCCTCCTCTAGGGCGTCCTGCCATCTGAACAAGCATAACTTACATTAGATTCACTCACCATTGTTTGGTTAGCAAGTTTATAACGTCCGTAGACGGTAAAGACAATCCACACTTATTAGTGGTCATCTGACTCTACTCACTCTAACTTCTCACACCCTTAACCCAATACTTATTCCTTAACTTGTATCCTAACTCGGTGGTTACTCATGTCCGGTATTTCTTGATCAGAGCGTAACTACGCTCTGATACCACTTTTTGTAACACCCCATCCAAAGCCTATCGTGGTTATCGCAATCTGAACACTTATTCGAAAACGTCGCAGCGGAAATAAACAACTCCTGGACCTTGCCACGGTCTGATCGTTAGAATATACCGGCTTAATATATACATTACTTAACCAAAATACTTATCCAACTCAAAACATCAACATCCACAATCCCACAACCAACCGAGTACTAGTATCTCAAACGTAATCTCAAACTTACAACAATTTAATATAAACAGTCGGGTGCACAGGCGCAACCCGAATTCAAAATAAATGTCCCCTCCTAAGTCTAACCGCTCCTACTCTCGTAGTGCGTCCTCATGGGCCTCTTACCTGCAAGTGTAAAAATAGCCCCCGAGGGGGTCAGCACGAATGCTGGTACACCCTCTCATGGCCCCCAAGCTAACGGGGCTACGACGACTAATTGTCGATAGCATGGAAATTGATTACATACACAAACATAATATGAAGTGCAATAACAATAACCACAGATGAACATATAGTCACAAGCAATGAACGACTCAAGCGTTCCCTTATCAAGTGGGTTAGTAACCCCCTCCTTAGTCCTCATTTCCTTAATCTCAGTTCCTTACTTACCTTAATCTTAATCTCAGTCTCAATCTTAGTCTTATACTTGCCAACCTCTCCACTATTAGATTGGTTAGCCCTTAATTGGTTGCTTATCTTTGTAGGGCTTGGTTAACCCTAGCCGGTAGCAGTGCACTATCCGACGATAAGCTACCTTCCTTAATTTATTGGGGATGTAGGCTTGATCCCCCCACGCCTTCCTTAATGTGCCTCCCACCTCAAACAGTAGCCCGGGTGGTCGGGTCGATTTGTTGACCCTAGGCGACGAGTCTAATGACCAGTCTTATTTGGAAGTCGGATCTGATTCAGATACCGACCTCCCCCAATACACATGTGCCGGTACCATTCCGGATTCCTCACTCCCACCCCAAGTTATGGTTAGTGAAAGCCTTAATTACCAAGTGTTAGTTAAACCTTGACGGGTAAAACCAACAATCACCGATACTTAGTTCTCAACCTTAACTCAGTAAGTACTAAACTTGGTTAGTAGCAATCTCAAGTCTCGCGGGTTAGTGTAAATATAACACAATCACAACGAGAACAATATAACCGGTTGCATGCTTTATCTTGTTTTAGTCATAGCAAATAAACAGATAGCACACAAGCCGAGGGACACCTCGTTAGCAAGCAGGTCACAAGAAGGATTGTACCGTTCACCGTCGATCGTTGTTTGTTTAACCTTCTTCGGGGTCCCAATTCACAAACCTAAAACATTCATTCATTTTTAGGTTATTAGTTATTTGCCTTACTTAACTCACTTAGTCCCTAAGGACTTCCATTCAATAACCTCTCAAGTCTTTATCACTTAGTCTTACAAACTTAACTTTAAACATTAAAACTTATACTTAATCTTAACTTAATTCCTTAAGTTCTTAGGGTCCCAATCATTACTACCCTACCAAGGGCATACCTCATTACCCATTACCATTTTAGAATTGAAATTTCTTTTTTTTTTTTTTTAGGCTCGACCGGACTTACCGACCGGACTTGCCAAGTCCGGTCCATTCCAGTACCCTTTTACCGTTGGAAAATTCACTCCGACCGGACTTACATGTCCGGTCCTATGTCCGGTCGATTCCAGAGACTTATAATCCGTACAAAATTCATGCCGACCGGACTTGACAAGTCCGGTCCCATGTCCGGTCCATTCCAGAAACATTTTCCCTCTCACAAAACAAGCCCGACCGGACTTGTAAGTCCGGTCCCCAAGTCCGGTCGATTCCAGAAACATTTCCGGTAGTGTAACAGAGCCCGACCGACCTTGCAAGTCCGGTCCTAAGGCCGGTCGGCTCCAAAAACTTGTTTCTAAATTCTTTTCAACTCCAAACTTCTCCTCATATATCTAATATGTTATAACCTCATTTGGGCACCTCAAATACACCTTAAGCCCTCCTTAAAATAAACATCCACCAAGATCCACCTTAGTCATTATGCATTTTCCTTGTAATAATGCTAACACTTGTAATGTTTTCCTCTAGGTTTCTAGGTGGTGGTTCATACCTAGTAACCACTATGCCAAATGTTTTCTTCACCACTATAACATCATCTCCCAAGCATCTCTCACTATCTAAAACTCTTTTAAACATTTACTTAAGTTCCTTAACAAGTCTAAACTTCCATCATCATCACATTATTTCCTTCCTAGTTGTGCATCAACATTTGCCTAAGTCCTAAATACTCAATACATTCTCTTGATTCCTAAATCTTCCATGGTGATACCTAAGTCATCATAAGTCATTAAAACACCTTAACTTCACCCTTTTTCATCAAGACAACCCATAGAACATTCCTAGTACTTCTTAGTCATTAAATTCCCTTAGGATATCTTAAACACTTAAACTCTCCTTTAAATTTTGCCATGGGTTCTCTAGTATATAGTACTCCTAACACATGGTTTTTCTCCATCAAACAACCAATACCACACAAATTCTCATCACAACACTACAAACAATTTACACTAAAACTTCACCACATCATCATATAGTGCTTAAACTTAAAATGCTTGGCACTTAGGCCCTTAAATGACAATAATCTTAACCACTGAATTTCCACATATATTGCCTTCAACCTGCGAATACACTCAACAAGGCTCCCATTGAAATAAAATGCTTCTTGTACTTCACCTTTATATTCTTAAACTATCTCTTTTCTCATTTGCTCCTTAGTCACAAGTTCACAAGAATAGTCATTGTTTCTCCTAGGTTTTATAGCACCTTCCCAATATAAACTCTACACTAAACTCATCATATACCCACATCTCATTCCCTTAAACAACAAACACCTTAAGGTAAGTAATTTACCTTGTTTTCTCACAAGCTTAAAAGCTTTTCTCCTTAGGTTTTCTTTGTTCAATCTCGGTCACCAATGTGATTCTCCTTGCCAATGTTCTAACCAATATCCAATGACTCCAATGAGTACTAGATAACACATTAACCCTAAGGAACAAACCCTAGGTTTAAAAATATGTTTTAAGGTATTAATGTGATTGTTTTACCTTGGTTTCTCAAGACAACTTGGATGTGAAGCAAGAAGGACCTCCTCTCTCCTTTGAAGAGTAGAAACAAGCTAGAACAAGGCATAAACATGGAGTCCCATGAGTATATATTTTCGGTCAAGTGAAGAAAATGGTGGAAACCTAGATTTTCTTACACTTTCTTTACCTTAAGAGAATGGAGATGCCAATGGAGTCTCCAAACTTGAATTTCCTCCTCTAATGGTGGTTTGACTTGGCACCAAAATGAAGCTCTTGAAGTTTTGAAAAGATAGAAAGGAGGAGCTTGAGCTAACTAAGAAGAATATGTATTTTGTTTTGGATTTGGAGCTAAAATGAGCAAGATGTGTGCAAGAGAAGGTGGAGCTTTCATGGAGGTGAGCTCTACGTGAATGGAGAAGAGAAAGAGAGCAAGAAATCGTGGGCAACAAGAGAGAATGAAGAAGTGAGGAGAGAGGTAAGCAAATGTGATATTTATCTTAAAAGGTGAATAGTACTTTATGCTTTATAACTTACTTATTTTGCTTTCTCTTTACTTAGCTAGATAAGTGTGGTGAGTCACACTTAAGAAACCGGCCCCCTTTAGTGAATGAGGGTAGTTTAGTCTTTGTTGACCAAATGTCTCACTTATATAGACTTATGTTATAAACTAGCTTAATAATTCACTATTCATCAAAAACAAGGCACATTGTTGTGAAATTTTTGATTTCCCATTGATATAGACCTCCAAATGTGATACTATATAGTACACATATTAATTAAAGAGTAATGATGGACATTTAGCCATTCAAAACATTTACAAGACAATTTTTCAAAAACGTGCTTTAAGACTCCTTAAAGCACATTTTGTGTTTTAACTTGTTTTCAAGCTTGGTTTTCTTTGGTAATTGACTTAAAATGACCATTAGGATATTACTAAGGTCTTAGAACAATATTTGGGTACTCTCCCATGTCTCTCCAAGCTTAGAGCACGTTTTTGCTTAAACTGCTCTTTTGGTGTTTCCTTATATTTTCTTTGATTAGAAATGTTTCTTAATGTTTCTAAGGCATTATTTAGCCTCCTTATATCTTAGTTTATCATTTAAACACCATATCTAAGTTTGGGGTATTTCAATCTACCCCCCTTAAAAGAACTTTGTCCTCAAAGTTCACACATGTGTTTAACCATTCACGGTACACAGTTCTCTTAATCTTAATACCACATCTTATATTCACATTCATACATCTCAAGACTCAAAGGTCAATCTCAAATACAATACATAAGTATCATACATAACTCAAACTTACACCGAAGTGTAGCAACTTACACAAATCACATCTTAAACAACCAAACAAACGACAAACATGATCGTTTCCTAACTCAAAAGCGAGGAAGCTCTACCCCCCTTAAAAAGGGTACGCCCCGTACCCTATACAGACGATCTAGTCAGTAAATAAAGAAGGGTACTTCGCCCTCATCTTATCCTCTAATTCCCACGTGGCCTCTTCGACATCCTGGTTAGACCAGAGAACCTTCACCAGTCGCACTGACTTGTGGCGAGTGTCCCTAGTCTTTCTGTCCAAGATTCTCTGAGGAGTCTCCACGGATCTCATATTTGGTTCTAAAGTCAACCTCTCAGGTTCTAACACATGGGAGGGGTGGTGCATGTATTTCTTTAGCTGTGAAACATGAAAAACATGCACTTTACCCAGCTCAGCAGGTAAATTCAACCTGTAAGCAACCGGGCCCACCCGCTCCGTAATCTCATAAGGACCAACAAATTTCGGGCTTAACTTGCCCTTCTGCCCAAACCTGAATACACCCTTCATCGGTGATACTCGCAGAAATACCTGGTCGCCCACTGCGAACTCCAGGTCCCGTCGTCGAACATCAGCATACGACTTCTGCCTATCTTGAGCAGCTTTCATGTTCTCCCTGATTTGCTGAACTTCAGCCTTAACTTGTTCTAAGTACTCTGGTCCTATAATGACCGTCTCACTCGACTCATCCCAGCAGAGCGGTGTACGACATGGTCTACCGTACAACGCTTGAAAAGGTGCCATCTTGATCGAAGCGTGATAGCTGTTGTTGTATGAAAACTCGATCAGATGCAATCTGTCAATCCAACTGCCCTGGAAGTCTAAGGCACATGCTCTCAGCATGTCCTCGAGTGTCTGAATAGTACGCTCAGTCTGACCATCTGTCTGAGGATGGAACGCGGTACTCAGTTTGAGTTCTGTACCCAACGCTTCTCTGGTAGCTCTCCAGTACCTCGAAAGGAATCTGGTATCTCTATCTGACACTATGGTCTTTGGTGTGCCGTGATGCCTCATGATTTCTTTCTCAAATAACTCAGCTAATTTGGTCACCTTCCAAGTATCCTTCATCGGTATGAATCGGGCTACTTTGGTAAGGCGATCCACCACCACCCATATCATGTTGAGACCTCCCCTAGCAGGTGGAAGCCCAACTACGAAGTCCATGGAGATATCATGGAACTTCCACTCCGGAACTGGCATCGACTGTACCATTCCGCCCGGTCGTCTGTGCTCGAATTTCACCTTCTGGCATGTGAGACACCTCAAGACGAACTCGGTAACATCTGTCTTCATCCCGACCACCAGAAGTATCTCTTCATGTCTTTATACATTTTAGAGGCTCCCGGATGGATGGAAACTGAAGAACAGTGTGATTCTCTAAGTATACGGTCTTTCAGATCCGTGTTACCTCGTGGTATGCATAATCGGCCCTTAAGTCTGATCAGATCATCATCATGAAGTCTGAAGTCGTATTTCTGACTCTCAAAGGTACCATCTGTCAGCTTCTGTCTGACCTCTCTCATATACTCATCAGTCCTCTGAGCCTCTCGCACCTCATCAACCAAGCTGGAGAAAGAAACTAGCGAATGGAGTGAGTGTGCTCGACGGCTCAGGGCATCTGCTACAACATTGGCCTTCCCTTCTTTGTATTGGAGGTCAATGTCATAGTCTTTCAGAAATTCTAACCATCTCCTCTGTCGAAGATTTAACTCCTTCTGAGTGAATATGTATTTCAAACTTTGTGATCGGTGTAGATCGTGACACTAACCCCATATAAGTAGTGGCGCCATATCTTCAAAGCGAAGACTACAGCTCCCAGCTCTAAATCATGTGTGGGGTAGTTCTCCTCATGTTTCTTCAACTGGCGTGAGGCATATGCCACCACCTTGCCATGTTGCATGAGCACGCAACCCAGCCCTCTGCCGGATGCATCACAATAAACCTCAAAGCCCTCTGTACCGTCTGGAATGGTCAGTACCGGTGCAGTGGTCAGTGAGTCCTTCAAGCGCTGAAATGATCTCTCACAGTCGACTGTCCATAGAAATGGTGCATCTTTCTTCATCAGACTGGTCATCGGCTTCGCGACCTTGCTGAAATCTCTAACAAACTCCTGTAGTAACCTGCCAGACCGAGAAAGCTCCGGATGTCGGTAACAGTCTTCGGCCTTGGCCAGGTACGTACGGCATCAATCTTTGCTGGATCCACTGCGATCCCAGCATCTGAGATGACATGACCTAGGAAAGAGACCTGGTCAAGCCAAAACTCACACTTGGAGAACTTAGCATATAGCTGGTTCTCCCTTAATATTTCCAACACCCTCCTCAAATGTTCCTCATGCTCAACCTTAGACTTTGAATATATCAAATATCATCAATAAAACCACACCGACTTGTCCAGCTGCTCCCGGAACAAGCGGTTCATCAGATCCATAAACTTCGCTGGCGCGTTCGACAAACCGAACGGCATCACTGTAAACTCATAGTGGCCGTATCGTGTCCGGAATGCCGTCTTCTCAATGTCTCCCTCCTTAATGGCTATCTGATGATACCCCGATCTGAGATCAATCTTGGAAAACACAGATGCTCCCTTCAACTGATCGAACAGATCGTCAATGCGGGGTAGTGGGTACTTATTCTTCACTGTCACTGCATTCAGCTCTCTGTAGTCGATGCAGAGGCGGAGACTACCATCCTTCTTCTTCACGAAGAGGACTGGCGCTCCCCAAGGTGACACTTGGTCTAATGAATCCTTTATCCAACAAATCTTTCAGTTGTTCTTTTAACTCAGTCATTTCTGCCGGAGCCATACGGTATGGTGCTTTGGCTATCGGTCCGGTACCAGGTAGCAGCTCGATGGTGAACTCTACCTCCCGAGTGGGTGGCATGCCGGGCAGTTCCCGTGGAAATAAGTCGGGGAACTCCGACACTACCGGTAAGTCGGGGTCGAACTCAGGGTCTCTCTATGTCCTGTACATAGCAGAGGTATACTTTTTCCTTTCTCCTTAATTCTTTGTGCATTGCCATGGCGGTGATGATCTTAGTCGAAGGCTCTCTGGGTCTCTGGCGGTATGATATTGTTACCCCAGACGGACTCCTGAGCAGCAATCTATGCTCGGCGCAGAGGATACGTCCCTTGTGCCGCTCCAACCAGTTCATCCCGAATATAACATCAAATCCTAGCTTACTGAACTCAATGAAACTGACTGGGAAGTCTTCCCCTTAATTCTGATGGTGGCTCCTCGGTAGTAACGAGTGCAACGAACCTTCTCCTTAGACGGGAGCGTAACCGTGAAGTCGGGTAGCTCATCAGCGTCTAGCCCCAACCTGCTCGCAAATGATGCAGAGACAAAGGTATGCGAGGCCCCTGAGTCGAAGAGAACTGATGCCTCAATCCCATTGATCGGAAAGGTGCCGGTGAGGATAGTACCGCTAGCGTCGGCTGTGCCTCTGTGAGTATGCTTAGTGCACCTTCCGTACCGAGTCCATGACCTAATTGTGTTCACAAGCTCCATGAGTATTGATGGTATAACAAGAGTCGTAACATTTATATGAACAACATGTTATTTTATTTATGACCATCCTTTACAACATGTGCTTCAATCTTACATCTCATTTCTCATCTCATTCTAACATTACATGGCTAATATTGTCTAAAGGTTAGGTTTAATCTTCCTGTCTCATATGCGTCGCATTGATTACTGCTGGCGGTGCTGTATTCAGCTTGATTCTCTTAATCCCATGGTACAACATCCTTGATTCTCCTCCCAAAATTAATACATCACCTGACTTAAGTACTATCTTATATGCACGGTCCGCACGCTTCTGCTCGCCGTATAAAAACTCCGCATCATCTCCAATGGACCAAGACACTACGGGTATCCCTCTCTCGAGAGATTCCGCTGTCTCGTCCTTATCCTGGTGTAGTCCCAGTTTCCCATCTTTTTCGTAGAAGTTTACAATGCAAATGTCTGGCTGGATGTCTGGAATCGGTTCAGCTTCCAACTGCTGAGCGATTTCCATGACTTGTGTAATAACTGGATGGAACTCTTCGGGTATTCCCGGTGGTGAGACTCCATCTTGCTCCCTTGTGGTTTGGTAATTCTTGGCATACGGATTCCAATCCTTGCCCAAGCTCATCATCTTTAATTTCATCTTTGCTCCCCTGGGTACTCCGGTGTGTAAAAACCTCCCGGTCCCATTCCTAGTTGATTGCATCTCCTGATGATGGCTATTTGTGCGTCGGGTGTCAGGTATCCCTTAATAAAATCATACCTGGGCGGATAACCTGACATTGTTCGGTTGGAAAGTGTATGGTTTCGATGTCGGTGTGCTCCGGGTTAGATGTAGATGGCATAGGGTAGCAAATGTTGAATCTTCCTAAAGTGGTAGTAGGTTATATCTTACTTAGGTTCTAATCTCATCTTTTTACTTAACTCATATATTTCACCAAACATGCATGATAATGCGGTAAGCAGGTAGTTTCATTACTAAATGGTTATAGTGGTACCTGGCCTCGATGAGGGCTCAGGCTCATCTTCCCGGTCCACCATGTAGAGTGGGCCCCGTCTTCTGGGTCGCCCTTGGGTTCTGTCTGCAGCTGGTTGTCCCCTCTGACCGTCAGATCCAGATCCCTGATCAGCCTTGGCCTTAACCTTGAAACTGGGTCTGAAATTCTTACTCTCCGGATTCCCGTAGCACTCATATGCTCGGTGTCCAAGTACTCCGCAGAAGTTGCACTCTACTTTGTTCCCCTTACAGTCGAGCCCGGGGTGGTCCTTGTGACACCATCTACAGATGAAGCGTCGATGGTAGCCACCACCGGCTCCTTTCTCAGTCTCTGATCCCTTCGGCGCCTTAGAGCGCAGGGGTGTAGCTGCATAAGCATATGTCAGCTTCAATGGCTCTTCTGGAGCCTTCTCCTTTCCCTCCTTCCCCTTCGGGTTCTGATTTTTCTGGGCTTGAGGCTGGTACTTTTGTTTCTTGTACCCTCCTTGCCCTTGACTCTCTGAGCTCTTCCCAGCACTCTTCCGCTTTGCATTCTCCTCGTCCCTCAGCTGGACGGTAATCTCAACCTTAGCAGCGGCATGATAGCACTTCTGCTTTTCCATGGTATTAGTCATACTTATTCATCATAATCTAAATCTTATTCATCACTTACTCAATTCTCAATCATTCTTATTACCTGCAAGGTAGTGTAACTCGTCGGCCCCATGCCGTAGCGGAGTCGATGGCTAAGCCCGCCATAGAAGCGGTCTACCAAGATCTGGTCAGAATACCCTAGACCTGGCAGAAGACGGATCAAGGTGGTGAACTCTGAGTAATACTCGTCCACCGTCATCTTGTCCGACTGCTTAAGCGCATCTAACTGCAAGCGCTTCTTCGTCTGGACATGGGCGGGGTAGTACTTTGCCCGTAGCAAGGCGGTGTACTGCTCCCAGCCGAACTCTGGGTTGGCCACATGCTCGGCCCTCACCAGCTTCCACCAATCGCCCGCCGCCCCCTTCAGGTAGAAAGCAGCTAAGCGCACCTTGATCCTAGCAGGGACATCAAGGGTCTCGAAGGCGGTCTCCAGCTCGGAGATGTACGCCTCAAGCTTGGCGGGATCGGTCTCCCCCTTGAAATGAGTGGGTCGAAGGTCTGCTAGACTCTTCACCCAGTTTGGTTCCCTAGGTTGTGGCGGTGGAGGTGGTGCACCCACACCAGGCTGATAGCCCATGTGCCCTAAAGCGGCAGCTACGATCTCTGCGATCGTCTGCCCTCCAGGTATCCCTGGAATGTCCTCACCCCGGCCGCGACCTCGGCCTCCTCTAGGGCGTCCTGCCATCTGAACAAGCATAACTTACATTAGATTCGTACTCACCATTGTTTTGGTTAGCAAGTTTATAACGTCCGTAGACGGTAAAGACAATCCACACTTATTAGTGGTCATCTGACTCTACTCACTCTAACTTCTCACACCCTTAACCCAATACTTATTCCTTAACTTGTATCCTAACTCGGTGGTTACTCATGTCCGGTATTTCTTGATCAGAGCGTAACTACGCTCTGATACCACTTTTTGTAACACCGCATCCAAAGCCTATCGTGGTTATCGCAATCTGAACACTTATTCGAAAACGTCGCAGCGGAAATAAACAACTCCTGGACCTTGCCACGGTCTGATCGTTAGAATATACCGGCTTAATATATACATTACTTAAACAAAATACTTATCCAACTCAAAACATCAACATCTACAATCCCACAACCAACCGAGTACTAGTATCTCAAACGTAATCTCAAACTTACAACAATTTAATATAAACAGTCGGGTGCACAGGCGCAACCCGAATTCAAAATAAATGTCCCCTCCTAAGTCTAACCGCTCCTACTCTCGTAGTGCGTCTCATGGGCCTCTTACCTGCAAGTGTAAAAATAGCCCCCGAGGGGGTCAGCACGAATGCTGGTACACCCTCTCATGGCCCCCAAGCTAACGGGGCTACGACGACTAATTGTCGATAGCATGGAAATTGATTACATACACAAACATAATATGAAGTGCAATAACAATAACCACAGATGAACATATATAGTCCACAAGCAATGAACGACTCAAGCGTTCCCTTATCAAGTGGGTTAGTAACCCCCTCCTTAGTCCTCATTTCCTTAATCTCAGTTCCTTATCTTACCTTAATCTTAATCTCAGTCTCAATCTTAGTCTTATACTTGCCAACCTCTCCACTATTAGATTGGTTAGCCCTTAATTGGTTGCTTATCTTTGTAGGGCTTGGTTAACCCTAGCCGGTAGCAGTGCACTATCCGACGATAAGCTACCTTCCTTAATTTATTGGGGATGTAGGCTTGATCCCCCCACGCCTTCCTTAATGTGCCTCCCACCTCAAACAGTAGCCCGGGTGGTCGGGTCGATTTGTTGACCCTAGGCGACGAGTCTAATGACCAGTCTTATTTGGAAGTCGGATCTGATTCAGATACCGACCCCCCCCCCAATACACATGTGCCGGTACCATTCCGGATTCCTCACTCCCACCCCAAGTTATGGTTAGTGAAAGCCTTAATTACCAAGTGTTAGTTAAACCTTGACGGGTAAAACCAACAATCACCGATACTTAGTTCTCAACCTTAACTTAGTAAGTACTAAACTTGGTTAGTAGCAATCTCAGGTCTCGCGGGTTAGTGTAAATATAACACAATCACAACGAGAACAATATAACCGGTTGCATGCTTTATCTTGTTTTAGTCATAGCAAATAAACAGATAGCACACAAGCCGAGGGACACCTCGTTAGCAAGCAGGTCACAAGAAGGATTGTACCGTTCACCGTCGATCGTTGTTTGTTTAACCTTCTTCGGGGTCCCAATTCACAAACCTAAAACATTCATTCATTTTTAGGTTATTAGTTATTTGTTCCTTACTTAACTCACTTAGTCCCTAAGGACTTCCATTCAATAACCTCTCAAGTCTTATCACTTAGTCTTACAAACTTAACTTTAAACATTAAAACTTATACTTAATCTTAACTTAATTCCTTAAGTTCTTAGGGTCCCATTCATTACTCTACCAAGGGCATACCTCATTACCCATTACCATTTTTAGAAATTGAAATTTCTTTTTTTTTTATTTTTAGGCTCGACCGGACTTGCCGACCGGACTTGCCAAGTCCGGTCCATTCCAGTACCCTTTTACCGTTGGAAAATTCACTCCGACCGGACTTACATGTCCGGTCCTAGTCCGGTCGATTCCAGAGACTTATAATCCGTACAAAATTCATGCCGACCGGACTTGACAAGTCCGGTCCCATGTCCGGTCCATTCCAGAAACATTTTCCCTCTCACAAAACAAGCCCGACCGGACTTGTAAGTCCGGTCCCCAAGTCCGGTCGATTCCAGAAACATTTCCCGGTAGTGTAACAGAGCCCGACCGACCTTGCAAGTCCGGTCCTAAGGCCGGTCGGCTCCAAAAACTTGTTTCTAAATTCTTTTTCAACTCCAAACTTCTCCTCATATATCTTAATATGTTATAACCTCATTTGGACACCTCAAATACACCTTAAGCCCTCCTTAAAATACATTAAACCATCCGCCAAGATCCACTTTTGTCATTATGCATTTTCCTTGTAATAATGCTAACACTTGTAATGTTTTCCTCTAGGTTTCTAGGTGGTGGTTCATACCTAGTGTAACCACTATGCCAAATGTTTCCTTCACCACTATAACATCATCTCCCAAGCATTTCTCACTATCTAAAACTCTTTCAAACATTTACTTAAAGTTCCTTAACAAGTCTAAACTTCCATCATCATCACATTATTTCCTTCCTAGTTGTGCATCAACATTTGCCTAGGTCCTAAATACTCAAATACATTCTCTTGATTCCTAAATCTTCCATGGTGATACCTAAGTCATCATAAGTCATTAAAACACCTTAACTTCACCCTTTTTCATCAAGACAACCCATAGAACACTTCTAGTACTTTCTTAGTCATTAAATTCCCTTAGGATATCTTAAACACTTAAACTCTCCTTTAAATTTTTGCCATAGGTTCTCTAGTATATAGTACCTCCTAACACATGGTTTTTTTTTCTCCATCAAACAACCAATACCACACAAATTCTTATCACAACACTTATCACACAATTTTCACTAAAACTTCACCACATCATCAAATAGTGCTCAAACTTAAAATGCTTGGCACTTAGGCCCTTAAATGACAATAATCTTAACCACTGAATTTCCACATATATTTGCCTTCAACCTGCGAATACACTCAACAAGGCTCCCATTGAAATAAAATGCTTCTTGTACTTCACCTTTATATTCTTAAACTATCTCTTTTCTCATTTGCTCCTTAGTCACAAGTTCACAAGAATAGTCATTGTTTTTCCTAGGTTTTATAGCACCTTCCCAATATAAACTCCACACTAAACTCATCATATACCCATATCTCATTCCCTTAAACAACAAAACAACTTAAGGTAAGTAATTTACCTTGTTTCTCACAAGCTTAAAAGCTTTTCTCCTTAGGTTTTCTTTGTTCAATCTCGGTCACCAATGTGATTCTCCTTGCCAATGTTCTAACCAATATCCAATGACTCCAATGAGTACTAGATAACACATTAACCCTAAGGAACAAACCCTAGGTTTAAAAATATGTTTTAAGGTATTAATGTGATTGTTTTACCTTGGTTTCTCAAGACAAACTTGGATGTGAAGCAATAAGGACCTCCTCTCTCCTTTGAAGAGTAGAAACAAGCTAGAACAAGGCATAAACATGGAGTCCCATGAGTATATATTTTCGGTCAAGTGAAGAAAATGGTGGAAACCTAGATTTTCTTACACTTTCTTTACCTTAAGAGAATGGAGATGCCAATGGAGTCTCCAAACTTGAATTTCCTCCTCTAATGGTGGTTTGACTTGGCACCAAAATGAAGCTCTTGGAGTTTTGAAAAGATAGAAAGGAGGAGCTTGAGCTAACTAAGAAGAATATGTATTTTGTTTTGGATTTGGAGCTAAAATGAGCAAGATGTGGCCAAGGGAAGATGGAGCTTTCATGGAGGTGAGCTCTACGTGAATGGAGAAGAGAAAGAGAGCAAGAAATCGTGGGCAACAAGAGAGAATGAAGAAGTGAGGAGAGAGGTAAGCAAATGTGATATTTATCTTAAAAGGTGAATAGTACTTTATGCTTTATAACTTACTTATTTTGCTTTCTCTTTACTTAGCTAGATAAGTGTGGTGAGTCACACTTAAGAAACCGGCCCCCTTTAATGAATGAGGGTAGTTTAGTCATTGTTGACCAAATGTCTCACTTATATAGACTTATGTTATAAACTAGCTTAATTAATTCACTATTCATCAAAAACAAGGCACATTGTTGTGAAATTTTTGATTTCCCATTGATATAGACCTCCAAATGTGATACTATATAGTACACATATTAATTAAAGAGTAATGATGGACATTTAGCCATTCAAAACACATTTACAAGACAATTTTTCAAAAACGTGCTTTAAGACTCCTTAAAGCACATTTTGTGTTTTAACTTGTTTTCAAGCTTGGTTTTCTTTGGTAATTGACTTAAAATGACCATTAGGATATTACTAAGGTCTTAGGACAATATTTGGGTACTCTCCCATGTCTCTCCAAGCTTAGAGCACGTTTTTGCCAAAACTGCTCTTTTGGTGTTTCCTTATATTTTCCTTGATTAGAAATGTTTCTTAATGTTTCTAAGGCATTATTTAGCCTCCTTATATCTTAGTTTATCATTTAAACACCATATCTAAGTTTGGGGTATTTCAGTAAATTTCTGGAATTAAATTCCTAACATGATATAATATGATATATTATCATATTTAAGGTAATTATAACCTTTTAGCCCATTTAAAACCAATTTAGAAGGCGATTACACAAAAACGTGCTTTAAGGAGTTTTAGTGCACATTTTGTGTCGCAAGGTGTTTCTGAGCTCTGTTTTCTTTGACAACGGTCTTTTTGTGTTCCTTACATGATATTTGACCATGGAATCCAATTTTATATCATTTAGAGGTCATTAGACCTTTAAGGTATTCTTAGAGCACATTTTTGCCCTTTTTGACCTTGAAGCATGTAAATGCTTGTTCTTTGTGTTGGAGTGTTTTACAACGATTATAATCTATTTAGTAATGTATTAATATGCTTAGGACAAATTTTTAGGTCCTAAGAAGTTCATTTGGGTATTTATTTACCCTCACCAGTCAAAGGGTGCAACACCTTGCTTTGTGTTGACCACTATTGTTCTTAGTTGACTTTTAAGGCATGTTTAGGCCTTAATTAATGTGATTAAATACTTAATCCATGTTTAATAAGTTTGGGGTATTTCAATCTACCCCCCTTAAAAAGACTTCGTCCCGAAGTCTCTTAATCAAGTAGGTAAGTATATATAAATGTATAACTACCCATTGTTCCCATAATGTATATCTATGTGATATATCATTTACACACATCGTATTATGCTTATACAGCACATAGCCATCACGTTGTGGCGTTATTTCAATCATATATGGATATAGGTGATCCATCAGCACCATCATTTCCTATCAGTTCTACAAGTCCCGACAACCTCCCTGAGGTGTCCATAACATTTCATTGTTCCACATTCCATATCTAATGATTCATTTCGTATCTAGGCGATACCATATGTAATCATTTTATAAAGCAATATGAATACATATCACTAATAGCATGAGGAAAGTACTACACTCATGGGTGTAAATACAACATTCAAATAAGTATCTCGTGAGATACATACATACAAGTGCACATCACACACAAACGTACCAAACAACGTACGCCCCGCGTACCAAACATAACCAACAAAACCATTTCACTATATGCCATGCATACGAAACAATTCACTGTATGCCATGCATACTAAACAAACAACCTCGTATGCCCCGCACACCACCAATTCTTTGTATGCAATGCATACTAAACAACTAAAACTTAGTGCACACATGTGCACAGCCAAGAGGCTCTACCCCCCTTAAAAAGGGTTACGCCCCCGTACCCCACAAGTATACAATAGCCGCTCAACAAGGAGCGCTGGATACTTGACTCTCAAAGAGTTCACCAACTCGTGGATTATTATCATGTCGGAGAGACGGGTATGACTCTAGCCCTTCTGGGCTCCACAATACATAAAGGGTGAGGCACTGATCTGTTTGTGCTCTCTCCCAAGTTCATTCTAATGGGCCCACTCGCTCCGTATTGAGGTGCAGACCCATGAACATAGGCTCAATTTGCCTTCCCATTGCTGCGTGATGAGTGTCCAAATGAGCATATTTATTAGGTGTATTTCATGTATAATATTAGCACTTTTCTTGCTCATTTCTCCACTTCGGTTGATTTTCCTCTAGTTTATGTTTTATTGTTTATCTCACAAAATTATTGGTTTAACATGAGGAAAACCAAGCCGGGAGTGAAGTAGACAAAGAGACGAACGCGTAGGCGCAAACGGCTCAAAAAACGGAGTCCAAACGAAGAAACTAGAGCCAGTCAAAGTTGGAAGGAAAATAGGTCAACACATATTGCAACCGCCTGGTATGAGGCGGTTTGGGAGGCGGACAAGCTACAACTGCCTGGTATTGGGCGGTACCGCAGGCGGACGTGAGTAAAAACTCGCGCGCGCAAGAAACATAGACACAACCGCCTCATATAGGGCGGTTCCACAGGCGGTCATCAAGCGGACAACACACAACCGCCTCATATAGGGCGGTTCCACACGCGGACAAAACTAAAATCGCGCCCGAAACAGTTTTCTTCTTCGCGCCGACTCTGCAACTCGTATCTGCTCCGCCTACCTTAATTTGCTCACGCGTTTCGGCTTGTCCCCTGCAATTGAAGCAATCAATGCTTCAATCAGTGAAGAAATCAACAGAGGCAATCAAACTGCAAGTCTTCTACGTACTGCTCCCTTCTTCTATAAATAGCCATCCTCCACAACCTTACACCAGTGCACGGAGAAAACCAGAAAATCACTCATTCTCACCTCATTCATTCTCTTCCATTAACACTCACGTACATCTCATACCCCAGTTCTCTAAATTCTCAAATTCACCCACTTCACTTATAATAACCTACGTACATGTTTCACTCTTCGACCTCTCCATTTCTCCATTCACTAATCACGTCTCCGTGCTGTTATTACGTCCAACCTCTGTCAGATTTATTACCAGTTAATATGTCTGGCTAAGGAGGATTTGCTCCGGGCAAGGTTTTTAATTATGGTTTGTTTAATTATGTAATCAATATTTTACCGGTTTTAATAAATACAGTTTGTTACGCTTAAAGGATTTCTCTCACCATTTTAATAAATTACATGAATTTATTAAAATGCTTTCCTAAGTCTATTTTGATCAGACCAGGTGATAAATAGACAGGTTATTTAAGCCGTAAATCTGGAGAAAACTTATTATGATTTAATAAGTTAGTATTTACAGATGCAATTATAATTCCTCGAATTTAACGTCCGTTTACATAGTATGCTCGAACCTTGATTAGACCGAGCATTTTCTGGTAAACGAGTTCTTAAGGGTCTATGACTTAGTCCTTAGGATAAAACAGGAATTTTGCCAAACTAATTTATTAAACCGGAAGAGATAGCATAATTAATCAGATTATATAAAACCTGAACCCGGAGTTCCATTTAATTCATCTGCACTCAGTAATTTAATCTGCTCTTTTAATTCTCTAAAAACAAGTCAATTATTACTTCCCCCCTTTTGTGACAAGCTTAGGAACTACTTTAGCTCGCTATAAGTCCCACGGTTTGACCCCGGCCGCTTCTGTCTTCTACACTACTACGACCGGGTTTTAATTTGCAGCCCGACGGATATTTTGAGTATTAATTTCTTTCTTTTAAACTACACACCTCTTCTAAATCACTCACGATAAATCCATCTGCAAAATGGCGCCGTTGCCGGGGACTTGATTTAATCTAGTCCCTAAGCCCCGGTTAATTCACCTGTTTAATTACAATAATCTGTTAATCTAATAATTAATAATAAATTCAAAAAAAAAAACAACGAATCCAATTTGGACATCTGATTTGGACATCGGACTTCGGACTTCTGATCTGACTTGGACATCTAATTTTGGACATCGGACTTCTGACATTTGTTAATATTATTGTTATTTATTTCTGTCATTTCGTTCCATTGTCATTTCGTTCCATTGTCTCTAACTACTAACTTTAAATTTCTGTCATTTCGTTCCATTGTCATTTCGTTCCCTTGTATACTAACTACTAACTCTAAATTTCTGTCTACTAATTCCTAACATTTTATTATTATTCTAACGTATAACCAGTTCTTTTCTCTGTTTTGAGTGGTGTATGCCTTTCACCAGGTCACAGAGCCTCCCAGAGAATATTAATCACACGGTTGGTTACATCCCAGAAATCGAGAGAACCTTTCTGCGCAATCTCAGGCAGAGACGAACTCAACAGAACATTACCAACACAGTGATAGATTCTGACCCGGAAGCTAACATGGCAGCTACACCAGCAACGGTTCGAAATATCAACAGGCCGTCTAACCAAGGACAACAGCCTGCTATCGTCCTTCCTCACCTCAGCCCATCCGAATACGAGAGTGGCAAAAGCTGAAGCCATATCATCAGATTCGATGTGTGAAGGAGTTGGGCATGTTTGATGGCACCAGTCCAGACGAAGCCCTGTTACATGTTACAAAATTCTTACAACATGCCAATAGCCTTACTGCAACCGACGCAGTACTTCAATATGCAAGATTGTCATTATTCCCACACAGCCTGACGGGAAACGCGAGCAAGTGGTATCATAGCTTAACACCGAGTACCATTGTTACCTGGGACGACATGGCCACCAAGTTCTATGACAAATTCCTACCTCCGAGCCGAACTTTGGAGATGATTGCTGAAATTTATAATTTTAAGCAACCAGGGTCGGAGAATATTTGTGAAACTTGGGACCGTTTCAAAGGTCTACTACTCACTTGTCCTCACCACGGTCTGACGAAGGAACAATATCACAATTGTTTACAAGGGCTTGATCGGTCCGTGCAGAACAATGGTGTTATCTTCGTTAGGGGCTGACGTTCTGAAAAAGCCGGGAGCACAATTTCTGAACAGCATGGAGTCTCTCTGTGAGGAAATTAGAGACTGGGCCTCCGGTGGATCAAGGAGCGGTACTCCAGGATTATATCATGTTGGGGAGAGTGATAACAAATTCGACCAGCTCATGAGAAGCCATGAGCAACTCATGGAAAGCAACGCTCAGCAAGCAACAAAAGTGAGCACTCTACAGAAAGTGGTCGAACAGATGGCTATGAATTCCTTCCCTCAGCAAGCTAAGTCGATGATTTCCCGACCACCTACTACCCCTCCAGGCTATGCTCCTCAATCTCAAACGTCACCAACAATTTCTTGTACGCAATGTTGCGGGCCTCATGATTACAACAATGCCCCCAACTACAAGAAATGAAAGCAGCGGAGGAAGCAAACTACATCACCAACAATTCAGGATACAGACAACCATGGCAACGTAACATGCAATCCAACCTTAGCTACTCAAACACCGGAAATATCCAAAACCCACATACCCTACAAACATCCCAAAATTACAGACCTCAGTCCAATTTCCAAGGAGGCCCAAGGCAATATCAACAACAGCCTTATGGCAACGAAGCTTCATCGAGCCGACCAGCTCCACCTCCTTCGAATCCTGAGTCTGATATGTCTCAGATGCAGGAGATGTTTAAGGCGATGATGGGTAAATCACGAGATACGCAAGAAGAGGTCGCAGCTCTGCGCAAAGACCAAAAAGCCTTGCAATCTCAAATCCAACAGCTACTCACTCAACAAAGACCACCTGGTCAATTCCCTTCACAACAAATCCCAATCCGAAGGAACAAGCAAATTCAGTCCTTATAGACGATGGCACATCACAATCAACAAACTTGTGTGCAGTCTCTTTAAGGAGTGGAAGGGAACTTGCCACCAGCAAAGGAAAAGAAAAAGAAAATCTTGAAGATTCCTATATCAATGTTGATGAAACCACCAAACCAACTTTACCTCCCTCAGAAATTCAAATTCCTACTCCTGTTACTCCACCTCCATCTCGAATTACCATCGACATCCCAACCTCCACTCATAAAAACAGTGAACTCCCGTTCCCAACAGAATGAAAAAGAAACATCTTGATGAGCAGTTCTCCAAGTTCTTGAGCATTTTCAAGAAGCTGACCCTCGACATACCTCTGATCGATGCTTTGCAAGAGATGCCTAATATGCAAAATTCCTCAAGGATCTCTTGACGAAGAAGAAAAAGAAACCTGGAAAAAGACAGTGCACCTGACAGAGGAGTGTTCTGCAGCCCTTCTTCGAGCACTCCCTCCTAAACAAACAGATCCGGGAAATCCCGTGATCCCGTGCTTTATAGGTGGGGTGGATGTGGAAGTGGTCTATGCGACCTAGGAGCCAGCATTAATATCATGCCATACGCCACCTTCTGAAAGTTAAAGGAGGAGAAATGCAACCGGTTCCTTTTAAACTCCAACTAGCAGACAGATCAGAGATCAAGCCCATGGGCATAGTCCGAGATTTGGTAGTTGGAGTGTCTCGCTTCATCTTTCCAGCATTTCGTCATTCTAGAAATGGATGACGATGTCGAGGTTCCCCTGATTCTAGGTCGACCGTTTCTAAGTACCGCCAAAGCTATCATTGACGTCCACGACGGGAAAATCACTCTTCGGTACGAAGATGAGACGATTGAATTCGACATGCAGAAAATGATGAAGAAAAGCTCAAACTTTTCTCCTCATGCTAAGACGGTGGGATTCACAGATGACGAGGAGGAGGAAGGCGATTTTGCTACAGAGGAGGACACGTATTTTCCATCTTCCATCCAGGAAGCTGAAACTGAACCCCTAGAGCAAGTATTACTTACTTCTCTAGAAGAAAAGATGGAGGATCCAGAAGTTAACGCCATGCTGGCGTACGTAGAAAAGGAAGGGCTGGTTATCAATCGTTCCGGCCACCAATCGAAGAACTCGACAGAAAACCTCAAAAATCAATTCCATCAGTAGAACAACCACCTGAACTCGAGCTTAAAGAAATACCCTCTAACCTCAAGTATGCTTTCCTAGCTGAAAATGACCATTGCCTGTCATTATTTCCTCTTCTCTGAATTCCGGAGAGGAAACGAAGCTACTTGAGGTATTGAAGAAGCACAAGACAGCAATAGGGTGGACTATCGCTGATATCAAAGGAATTGATCCCTCCTATTGCACGCACCATATTTACATGGAGGAAACTTCAAACCTATCCGACAACCTCAACGCCGGCTAAACCCTAACCTCAAGGAGGTAGTTCGAAAGGAGGTTCTGAAACTCCTTGACGCAGACATCATCTATCCAATTTCTGACAGTCCATGGGTCAGTCCTGTTCAAGTTGTCCCTAAGAAGGGGGGCATCGAAGCTGTTATTAATGAAAAGGGAGAGACTATCCCTCAAAGAAAGATCACAGGATGGCGCATGTGCATTGATTATCGGCGTTTGAACTTGGCCACCAGGAAGGATCACTTTCCTCTCCCTTCATCGACCAGATGTTGGAACGACTAGCAGGGCAAGAGTACTACTGTTTTCTAGATGGGTTCTCGGGTTATTTTCAAATACCAATCGCACCTGAGGACCAGGACAAGACAACCTTCACTTGTCCTTACGGTACCTTTGCATACCGACGAATGCCTTTCGGTCTATGCAACGCCCCTGCTACCTTCCAGAGATGTATGCAAGCAATATTTGCTGACTTCATCGAGCAGAGCATAGAAGTCTTCATGGACGATTTCTCAGTCTATGGCTCTAGTTTCGACAAATGCTTGGCACAACTAGATTTGATCCTGAGACGGTGTGAGGATACGAATCTCGTCTTAAA
Organism: Limonium bicolor; assembly: GCA_023374045.1. NCBI lineage: Eukaryota > Viridiplantae > Streptophyta > Magnoliopsida > Caryophyllales > Plumbaginaceae > Limonium > Limonium bicolor. The sequence continues at coordinate 138,955,181 of CM041777.1, read as the reverse complement.
CTGGGAGAAGTGTCATTTTATGGTCAAGGACGGGATCGTCCTTGGACATAAAATATCAGCAAAAGGGATAGAGGTGGATAAAGCCAAGGTAGAGGTTATTGAGAAGTTACCAGCACCAACTACAGTTCGAGATATACGAGCATTTCTAGGGCATGCAGGATTTTATCGGCGGTTTATTCAGGACTTCTCCAAAATCAGCAAACCTTTGACCGACCTGCTACAGAAAGATGCCCCTTTCATTTTGATGAAAATGTTCAGCTGCATTCCAAACAATAACACAAAATTGGTGACAGCACCTGTGGTCATACCACCTGATTGGTCTCTTCCTTTTGAGATCATGTGTGACGCAAGTGACTATGCCGTGGGGCAGCTCTTGCCAAAAGAAGAGAAAATCTTGAGAGTGATCGCCTATGCTAGCAGAACACTGAACGCGCAGAAAAACTATACGACCACCGAAAAAGAACTTTTGGCTATAGTTTTCTCCCTCGATAAGTTCAGATCTTACTTATGGGGAAGCAAGGTCATCGTGCATACAGACCACTCCGCTCTCAAATACTTATTCACAAACAAGAAGCCAAGCCTCGCTTACTGCGCTGGATTCTTCTACTTCAAGAGTTTGACATCGAAGTCAAAGATAAGAGCGGGAAACTGAATGTCGTGCCGACCATCTCTCTAGGTTGGTGACTCCTACGGATAGTGTGCCCATCAACGAATTCTTCCCCGACGAGACTGTCTTCTCCATCACCAAAGTACAGGAGCCATGGTACGCAGACCTGGCCAATTATTTAGTCTCAGGAACAGTACCCTACGATTTTTCCTACTCCCAGAAGAAGAAATTTCTTTCTGACTCGAGGCATTATTTCTGGGAGGACCCGTACTTGTTCCGAGTTAGTGCTGATGGGTTAATTCGACGATGTCTCCCGGAAGAAGAGGTTTCGAGCGTCATTCACTTTTGTCATTCTCGGGAAGCCGGAGGTCACCATGGACCCACGAGGACCGCTGCTAAGATCCTGGCCTCAGGTTTTTATTGGCCAACCCTTCATAAAGATGTGTACCAATTCTGCAGACAATGTGATAATTGTCAGAAAATGGGTAACACATCCAGGAGACATGAGATGCCGCAACAAGGGATACTAGAAGTAGAGCTCTTTGATTGTTGGGGCATCGATTTCATGGGACCGTTCCCTTCCTCGCAGGGCCACGAATATGTTCTGGTGGCAGTTGATTATGTGTCAAAGTGGGTGGAAGCTGTACCGTGTCATCATGCCGATGCAAAGACAGTAACAAGATTCCTCAAGAAGCACATTTTTACCCGTTTCGGCGTGCCCAGAATTATTATTAGTGATGGAGGAACACACTTCTGCAACCGTTTATTCGAAGCACTTATGGTCAAATACGGGGTACGTCACAAGGTAGCTTTACCTTATCACCCCCAGACAAACGGTCAAGCAGAAGTTTCCAACCGAGAGTTAAAATGGATCCTTCAGAAGACGGTTAACTCATCACGGAAGGATTGGGCACTTAAACTGGATGATGCGCTTTGGGCTTACCGCACTGCATTCAAGACTCCCATCGGGATGTCTCCTTTTAAGCTGGTCTATGGAAAAGCATGCCACCTTCCTGTGAGATGGAGCATAAAGCATATTGGGCAATCAAAGCCCTAAACTTTGACATGGTTTCTGCAGGAGAGAGAAGAAAATTCCAACTTACCGAATTAGAAGAGCTGCGAGATCAGGCTTATCAGAATGCAAAGATCTATAAAGAGCGCACCAAAAAGTTCCACGACAGGATGATCCTCAAGAAGGAATTCGAAGTTGGTGATTGGGTTCTCTTATATAACTCGAGATTAAGGATTTTCCCAGGGAAGCTCAAGTCACATTGGGCCGGCCCTTTTCAAATTGTTAGTGTGACCCCGTACGGTGCCTTTGAACTCCAGAACAAACAAGGCGAAACTTTCAAGGTCAACGGGGCACGTCTTAAAAGGTATAATTCTCATTCCAATATTTCAACTAACCTATCTGCAACTTATTTTGTCCAAGAACAGCAGGACAATTCGCCCTCAGAATCTTCTCCAAACTAAAACTTGGTCAAATACGTCTAGCTAGAGACGTTAAACCCGGGCAGCTCGGTGGGAGGCAACCCACTATCTATCTTTAACTTTCCTTTAATTTAATATGTTTTTCCTTTTTGTACTATATTTCCCTTTTATTTGCTATAATAAAATGCAGGCTTCACTTGAGTTCTTCTCGCTGTGTAGAAATTCTTTACAGGTTAATGACATTCACAGCAACACTCAAGTGTGGGGGAGCTCTACACACTCTACGAAATCTGGGGAGTACACTCTTTCCTTTACTTTGCTTGCCCTATTAATTTTATTTCATCTACGCAATGAGGGCATTGCTTAAGCTTAAGTGTGGGGGAAGAGCCTTTTCAGGTCATCTAAATGCTTAAATTGTTAAGTCTCTCTGCTTATTTTTCTGCTTACCTCGCATTTGTTCTAATTGAATTATGTACCTTGCTAATGTAGGTTGTTCTCTTTAAAAACTAATACTATTATGAATTGTAGGATAAAGGGTACAAATTTTTCAAAATTTTACATTTGATTACTTTTGAGGAGCATTTTATATGCGGTGTGACCAAATAATCTGCAAATTGGTTGGATTTTATTGCTCAGGGTTTCTTTCTGTCTTCTCTCTTAGGGATTGCTAAGGGGTTTTCTGTTAAAAAAAAAGAATACAAAAATAAGGACTTTCGAGACACCATTGGTAACCAACAAAAGAGAGTTGAGTGTTCTTGAATACAAAGGCATTATGCCTACATTTCTCATCCCTCATGCAAAAGAAGCAAATGCATAAATCTTTTCTTCCTTTTATTTTCTCCTCAATGCCCATTCTTGAGAGAAGTTGGCCATGGTAAAAGTTCTCGGAGTCACCTAAATAAAAAAAATTGAAGTACCTTAGATCATACCCCGAAACTCTATATTTTGTTTTTACCCTGAGCACACCTATGCCACCAGCAGATAATTTTTCACACTCCTCAATAGTTAAGATCATGAACTATTGACTTTTTTATCCTACCCTTCATAATAATATTTGTTAGTATTGAGCATTCCTACTTGCTTAGTACATGGTTTTACTTGAGGACAAGCAAAAAGATAAGTGTGGGGGTGTGAGTGTCCAAATGAGCATATTTATTAGGTGTATTTCATGTATAATATTAGCACTTTTCTTGCTCATTTCTCCACTTCGGTTGATTTTCCTCTAGTTTATGTTTTATTGTTTATCTCACAAAATTATTGGTTTAACATGAGGAAAACCAAGCCGGGAGTGAAGTAGACGAAGAGACGAACGCGTAGGCGCAAACGGCTCAAAAACGGAGTCCAAACGAAGAAACTAGAGCCAGTCAAAGTTGGAAGGAAAATAGGTCAACACATATTGCAACCGCCTGGTATGAGGCGGTTTGGGAGGCGGACAAGCTACAACCGCCTGGTATTGGGCGGTACCGCAGGCGGACGTGAGTAAAAACTCGCGCGCGCAAGAAACATAGACACAACCGCCTCATATAGGGCGGTTCCACAGGCGGTCATCAAGCGGACAACACACAACCGCCTCATATAGGGCGGTTCCACACGCGGACAAAACTAAAATCGCGCCCGAAACAGTTTTCTTCTTCGCGCCGACTCTGCAACTCGTATCTGCTCCGCCTACCTTAATTTGCTCACGCGTTTCGGCTTGTCCCCTGCAATTAATGAAGCAATCAATGCTTCAATCAGTGAAGAAATCAACAGAGGCAATCAAACTGCAAGTCTTCTACGTACTGCTCCCTTCTTCTATAAATAGCCATCCTCCACAACCTTACACCAGTGCACGGAGAAAACCAGAAAATCACTCATTCTCACCTCATTCATTCTCTTCCATTAACACTCACGTACATCTCATACCCCAGTTCTCTAAATTCTCAAATTCACCCACTTCACTTATAATAACCTACGTACATGTTTCACTCTTCGACCTCTCCATTTCTCCATTCACTAATCACGTCTCCGTGCTGTTATTACGTCCAACCTCTGTCAGATTTTTTACCAGTTAATATGTCTGGCTAAGGAGGATTTGCTCCGAGCAAGGTTTTTAATTATGATTTGTTTAATTATGTAATCAATATTTTACCGGTTTTAATAAATACAGTTTGTTACGCTTAAAGGATTTCTCTCACCATTTTAATAAATTACATGAATTTATTAAAATGCTTTCCTAAGTCTATTTTGATCAGACCAGGTGATAAATAGACAGGTTATTTAAGCCGTAAATCTGGAGAAAACTTATTATGATTTAATAAGTTAGTATTTACAGATGCAATTATAATTCCTCGAATTTAACGTCCGTTTACATAGTGCTGCTCGAACCTTGATTAGACCGAGCATTTTCTGGTAAACGAGTTCTTAAGGGTCTATGACTTAGTCCTTAGGATAAAAACAGGAATTTTGCCAAACTAATTTATTAAACCGGAAGAGATAGCATAATTAATCAGATTATATAAAACCTGAACCCGGAGTTCCATTTAATTCATCTGCACTCAGCAATTTAATCTGCTCTTTTAATTCTCTAAAAACAAGTCAATTAACTTCCCCCCTTTTGTGACAAGCTTAGGAACTACTTTAGCTCGCTATAAGTCCCACGGTTTGACCCCGGCCGCTTCTGTCTTCTACACTACTACGACCGGGTTTTAATTTGCAGCCCGACGGATATTTTGAGTATTAATTTCTTTCTTTTTATAACTACACCTCTTCTAAATCACTCACGATAAATCCACTCTGCACTGCGTATCCTCTCGTTTGGATCACTAGCTTACATGTGTGTGTCTTCTCTCACTGATATTCAGCTTGAGGTGTAATATGACATTGGCTACTATTAGTACTTAGTGCTCTTTGCACTTGTCTTTGTAATACTAAGACGTACCAGCCTATATGTCCACAAAGATGATGTTAGTCATCCATGTTTCCTGGTGGTTTTGTTCCGGAGTAACACACTGTTGCAGTTCTCTCTCTTTTTTTACACACTCATGTTGATATCCATTGCATCCTTCCGTATTCCCACTAGATTAATAACTGCACAAGTGCAATACCAAAACACTCAGTCATACAGAGTGCAGAGGCGTAAACTCTCAGCAGCTAATATCTCATGAGTCCAACGGATAAGATGATCGAATTATCCTGTGAGTGGTACATTCCAAATCCACTGTTCCTTGCTTAAGGTATCTGTTATTATATAGCTTTGTCTTTTATCCTCGCGTAGTCACGCGTTTACGTCCATATCATCTGGTAGATTTCCTCTGGATTGCAAGAGTTTGCTCGATCCTTATGAGGATTCTACTTATTATTCGTTCATAATGGGTTTCGATGTCCCTATTCTTAGTATTCACGTCCTTGAAAGGTTTCCTTGGCTTCTCTGTATACTGTCTACTGTTCTCTGTTGAAGGTTCTTGATTTCTCTAGCCCGTTGGTTTAACTGCGGCTCTTCTCGTCCATCTTCGAGGTAATCCGTCTTATTGTCCGTAGAATGGAGTTGACTACTTCTTGTGTTCCTAACACTACTTGTCTACTTGCATGGGGTACCATACTGATACATTACTTCTTACCCGACTAACTCATAAATAAGTCTGCCAGGCCCACATGCTCCTATCGGAGTGCGGTCGTCCCATGTCTCGTTTAGTAAACTGGTAGTGTCTGTCACACGGATATTGTGAAGTATTTTGTTGTCAATCTCCCTTTGATGGATGTCCTTTTTGTTTTACTAGTTCCTGTTGTCGGTTATCTTGTAACAAGTGGTATTGCCTTAGTGGCATCAGTGGTAATTCGTGTCATAAGATAGTGTTATTCAACTTGGTGTAAGCAAAATCTGTGCTATATTTAGCAAACTTGGTTCTCCTTATTCGATCTCATTGAGTACAATACATATTCCTTTTCTCCCTTTTTTTTCTCTAATCATATCCCATCCATAGTTCATATTCGTCCCCTCATCTATGTAATTGGATGTATTACAAATTGCATAATAGCTTGAGCAACTTGGCTCTTCACTTCCTAACCATCCTCACTGACGGTGGTGCATCTACAAAGGGTATGTTTGTCCATATGGACTAAACATTTATCACTAGTAGTGATTAGCATTAAATGTGGGTATACACTGATGGTATTTGGCTAATAAGCCCTGTCTGAAAATTCCCGACAATTAAACTGGTGTGGTTTACAATCACAGTGGTTGTATAATTTCTCCAGTTGCAATGGTTGGACTAACGGTCTTTCCCAAGTTGCATAGGTTTTCAATCTCAGGGTTTGTATGAAAACGTTTGAAAATCATTTTTTTTGTATAGATATAATAAAAGACTAAAAAGTAGTAGTTGTGGCAGTTGCATTTGCAGTAGCTGTTACTGTTGCTGTTGCTGCACTTGCTCTATCAAGTGCGCAAGGCAGATGGAAATTTCAGTGGTTTACTTGTCATAGCGCTTGCAATAGCAAGTGCGCCATGCAGATGGAAATATTGGTTCAGTAATCACTGGTCTCATTGACTCTGTGTCGTCAAGTATGGGCTACATGATAATGTAAGCTTAAACATCCTGTTCATATATATATATAATCCGTCATGGTCTCAAGGTTACTCGCATCAAGTTCACAAATCTAGTCTCCAAAGTCATACACAGAAAGGCGAGTGGTCAATGACACACTCCCACATATTCATAACATGTCCCTCTCTAACATCCCAAGTAAGTACATAGAAAGTAAGCAAAAGTCTTCCACCAGCGGTCTCATGGAGTCAGGGTACGCATGCCCTATCTACTCCCTTGCCTCTCTGGGCTCCAGCATCAGTAGATGTCTGGCCATCTTGACCGCCTCGTGGTACTCCAGATCCTCCAGCTGAGGTCTTCTGAGTATTCTTTGGTGGCCTGTAATTACGGCTCTCAGGGTTCATCCAGCACTCAAATTCCCTATGGCCCTCTTTGTGGCAGCACCGACACTCGACTTTGCGGCCTTCGCAGTCGACCCCAGGATGGTCCTTCCCACAACGCTTACAGTAAAAATGGCGCAGGGGCTGTCTGGTGCCTGATGGTAGTATTTAAGTTTAAGTTAAAATCTGATGATATAGAGGTTAAGGTCACAATTGAATTTAAGAGGTAGGTGTTCTCACCCTTAGGAGGTGCAGATCTCAGAGGCTTAGCATCAATAGCTGGGCCGGTCAACCGAAGAACGGGCTCTTTCCCTTTCTTTCCCTGGTGACCCTGCTGCCCTTTCTTTGGAAAGAATTTCCTGTTTAAGGTTTCGGGTCAGCATTCATAAGGTATTTAATATGGTAAACAATTTAGAATGGGATAAGTCCTTACTTTCCCTTTTTCTGGCCATCGCCTGGAGATGCTCCTCCAGCCTCAGATTCCCCCTCAGGGTTCTTCCTTTTCTTGGCCCCGAGAGTCTCTTCCCGAGTCTGGAGCATTAGCTCCGTCCTCGAGGCAGCTTCATAACACTCCTGGAATCTCATTGGTAAGTTCTCACAAAGTTAATTGGTAATGTAGTAAGTAAAGAATTTATGGCTTTCACGTTCAATACCTGAATGGTAGTGTAGAGGGTAGCACCCATCGCCATCTGGATGCGAAATAATAATCCTCCCCGAAACTTCTCGACCTTCACGGTCTCTGAGTAGTCCACACCGGGGATGAAGTCCAACAGACCAATGAATTGAGCGTAATACTCATCCACGGTCAAACCTCCCTGGGTCAATGTCTCAAACTCATGGCGCTTCTTCTGCTTGAGATGCGCCGGGTAGTACTTCCCTCTCAGTAACTCTACAAAGGCAGCCCACGAAAAGTCGGGCGTAGCCATGTGATGGTCCTTGACCAACCTCCACCAAGTGCTGGCTGCATCCTTCAGATGGAAAGCAGCAATGGCGACCTTCTTGTCGTCAGGTACTTGTAAAGATTCATAGGCCTTCTCATGTTCAACAATGTAACGCTCCAAAGCTACGGGGTCTGGTTCTCCAGAATATGTAGGTGGTCGGGTCTCGCTAACTGACTTTAGCCAGTTGGTTTCCCTGGGTTGTGGCGGGTGGGCTGGTGCTCCTCCTATCTGAGTACCTAGCTGTGCAAGAACGGCTGTAACCGTCTCAGCAACTCCTGGAATGCCGGGGTCACCGCCTCCACCTCTTCCAGTACCACGCCCTCTAGTTCCCCCAGACATCTGTAGTGCAATATGTCACACAAATATTCGGTAAATTACCGTACACAACCAGTAGATATTGAATTGCCTTAGAGGCTAATCTATCACGCAATTTGCGTTACTAGACACAATATCTTCCTAAGACGAATCGTCTCGTATCTCCCAAACGTTTCCCATAATTTCCCAAGTCCTAAGCTCACTGTCTTAACCTATTATCTCGTCATCAGAGCGGAGTACCGCTCTGATACCACTTTTGTAACACCCCTCTTAAAAACACGATATAGTCTCTCACGTAGCAATAAATAAAACGTCTCGCAGCGGAAAATAAAACAACAAATACAATACTCACGCGGGTGTCACCGGCCATTACTTGCCCATGCGAGCAACGAAGCCAAACTACATCCAACTTCCAACATATACAAACTGCTAACCGCCGTGATAACGAGAAACTCCTATACATCATACTAAATCCATAAATCATAAACATCGACAAGTGAGCGTCTTCCCAAACCTGAATATACACAACCTTACCATATTACAATTCACCATCCTCATTGCTATACAACATCTCCATGTGTAGTAACAAAAGCAAAACTCCAATTACCCTGTTCCCGCTCTTCGGCTTCGACAATGATCGACAACCTGTAATGGTGTAGTATCAGCGATAGACGCTAAGTATGCCGGGCCTGGACCCTAATGGTCACTTGTCATTTTAACCATCTCGTTATTAGATTGGTTTCATGCTTTACCATTTTACAGTTATAATCAATACTGTAACATAAATGTATAATATACATAATCATCCATACAAATATTCATAGATATTCAACCATCCATCCAATCCAAACAATCATTTAATAACACAATCCACAATTATATATCGAACGTATCGAACAACCACAATATGATGTACAATGTACAATCGCCGTAGCGTATACCATCCTTTATTAATTTATTTTAGTTTGGCCTTCAAGGCCCCATCCATATGTACAATGTACATTCACCGTAGCGTACAGTTTCCTTAGTCAATTTAATTTGGCCTTTAATGCCCCAACCATCCAAACCATGTTTAATTATTAATATCAGTTGGGCGTCATGTTAGGACAACCCGATATCCTCACCATGGACAGTAGTCCTCCCGTACACACAAAGGTGCTCATTTCGCCAGAGGTCCGGAGGCCCCTGACTCTCTTATGTCTCGTAAGACGTCCATAAAAAGGCCGTAGCCACCTGATCCACGATCCAGTTTGGGCTCGTTGGATATAACCTGGAGTGGAATCCAATTAGGAAACCCCTCAGTGATCACAAATGCGCAACCAAGTAGTTCGTAAACTACCGGGATTCCTCACCTCAACTCACACCATCTCTCTCTCATAATGTTTAAGATATGCTCTTAGTCTTATGGAGAATAATTATTAATTAGCTGCCCAATGGGTCTCACGCATACCTAGAAGTAATCTAGGTTATATTCATGTTCGAGATCCATGCTCTATAGACCGACAATGTCATGACTCATCCCTAAGTGTTTTACTTAGGTTACCATATACTCAATATTAATACTATGGTATTATATCAAGTAACCGTCATGTCATCACATTAACGTATATGTATGTTTATATAAGCCGATCTATAGTCGACATAGTGTTAGTCCCGTGGGACGCTCGTGCATAAATAAATAATGTAGTAACACTTAAACACATACATGTATCCACACACATAACACACAAGTTATATCAATCAAACCCGAGCCCAAGGACCAACCTTAGGACAACTCAGATCAAACCCCTTTACATACCGTTCACCCTGATCGTATTACGGTGGAGTATGAATCAGCAAGATCCTACGCTCCGTGTAGTCCACTAGTTCGTCAAGCGTCTTGTCAGAAGTATACTCTAAATAGTAACAAAACTGTAAGTCAGTCTCCACGACTAACTACATCCGGTATTTCCGAATAATAAGTAACCCCGACAGTTCACCCTTGTTTTCTACAGTTATTGTTACGGGTTCCTCTAAAACAGTCGGCTTTGTTACTTGAAACTCATACGTCATAATATTTCAACTGTTAAGTTTAGGTCGTTGCATTTCTTCTTAATCTTATCCACCATTAGTATAGGTACATAACCTATAGTTGCATGTATGCATGCATTATTATATTATATTATATTCTTTTTCGTATTGTACCATGTATTATATTGTATCACTTTCCACCTTCCATTATAATACATTGTATTATATTATCTATTATCTTAGCAAATTATATTTGCATTCAAAAGCTCATAACATATAGTTTGTAATTATATTTTTAAAAATAACCACCACCATTAAATCATATGGTTTCCAACCAAAATATATATCCACCTTATATACATTATTCTTGTGTATGTATCTATTTACCACATAGGTAATTCCCATGAGTTTAATAAACTCTTATATTTTATGTTACATTTTATCATCTTTTATTAGATGATTATTCCCATTAGTTGTACTATATTATACAACTTATATTAAGATCATTATCCTAACATGAGTAACATTTTATGTTGTATAATTACAACTCCTAAGGTTTATTCCATAAACACCTTAGTTTATAAATCCCATTTTTATAGTTCATCACATTATTTTATGTGAATATCCTTACTTATATTGATTCCACCTAAACCATATAATTGTTATAACATTTATAACATTATAGACCTTAGTCTAAAATTCATTTTCCAACTCTTGTTAATTCAGTATAGCCCTTGAATTTATTTTAAATTCTATTTTGACCACATAACATTATGTAATGTTATACCATATACTAATATCATTTGATATGATATTTTTTTTATTTCCTTTATCTTATAACCTATAGTTTTTATACAAAACTATTTTATATTGCCTCTTAGGCACCATAAGGAAATCTTATTCTTTTCCCATAAACCATAGTTTCCTTAATTTACAAAATCACCCCTTTCTTTTTACCATGTTATATATACCCTTTAATATAACATTTCTAACTTATAAAAGAGCATAACCTATGGTTATTTTTATAAATTCCGAACAGCCCTTGTGCTGTTTTATAATTGCCATTTGGCCCTATTTATAACGTATAGTTTTATAATATCATTAAACCATATATTATACACACATCTTGATAAATATTCTTATATAATTCTAAAAATCTCCAAATTTCACCAAAGGGTTATAAATATCCTTATTAACCTATATACTTTCGGTATTTATAATTCCACCATCTATATTTCTCCAAAGTGTCATAATGACATAATAACTATATATTATACATATATAGTTTGTTTTAATTCCAAAAACAACCCAATAAATTCCTAAAAATTCCTAATAGCCCATGGGTGTTTATAATACCATTATACACCCTTTATTTTTGGTAATAACATATTCACCACATATGTTATAAAAATATTACCATAAGATACTTATCTTATTATGAAACCTTAAATAAGTTATTTAACTTATCTAATTTGGTCAAAACCTACCATATGGTCAAGGTTGACCTCCTTAATATTTCCTTGACCATTAATTCCTAACAATTGCGGTTTTAACCCTTAAGTTTCCAAAACTCTCCATTTAACCCCAAAACTTTATATAATCTTATAAACTTTATTTTAAATCATTTTTAACTCCCAATTTTCGGCCTTATTATTATAAAGCCCCTTATTTAATTTAATTACACCTAATACCCCATTTATTTTCGGCAATGCATTTATACCACTTAAACTTAATTAAAAGCTTGTAAATGCATAAATAAAATGGCCTAAAGTACATGGCCTTATTACAAACATTTTCTCACAAAATAAATTACACATAAATGTCCCAAAAATGCTTATAAATTTTGGCCTCACCTTATATTTTCCATTTAATTACCAAACTTCCACATAATGTCTTAAATTTGACAATTATGCTCGTTTAATTAGTTATAAAATTTATTAAACCATTCCTTAATCATTTTAAGGTCAAACATGACCTTATTTTACTCCTTCACTCACGGCAATTACAATACACAAGCTTAAACTTGTGTTAATGTATTAAGTTAAGGTTTTAAGTGACTTATACCTTGATTTAACTTAGGTAGAGCCTTGTTTGGTTCGCCACCTTGAGGAGAAATTCTCCACAGCTTGATTTACTTGTCTTCATGTAGAAAACAAGACATGATTAAACTCCAAACATGAGCTAACCATGAGAAGTAATTTAAGTCATAGAAATCATGAATTTTTACATTAGATCTTCAAGCTTGTTATAGATCTGTCTCAGCCCTATTTTTAAAGTAAAGAAAGAGTATCAAAACTCTCTTAAAAACAAGGTATAAAACCGTGGGTAGTTACCTTGGAAGATGGCTAAGATTTACCTTGTTTAAGATGCCAAAAATGGTTTTTTGGCCTGGATCTAGCTACTCCTTGTAGATCTTGGTATACCAACTGAATCCACATTAAAAGGAGAAGAAAATAAGGCTAGAGAACCAAGGTTTACAACCGAAATTTTCAAGGAAGATGAGATATGTGCTTAGAGCACATTTTTACCTTAAATGGTCAAGACTTGAATTTTCCTCCTTAGATCTTGATTTGGCCGAGAATAAACCTTCCTTTAACCTCCAAAACACTCTACATAAATGTATAGAAAAGTTTGGAGTCTAGATCAATGGAAAAAGGAAAGAAAGATGAAGAAAATGGGCATTTTTATGCCTTAGGAGCTTACCTAGAGCTTGAGCTCTCTCCAATGGAGTTTGGAACACTTACCTACGGTGAAGAGGAGCCAAAGAGAGGGTTTGGCAATGAGTCCCACGGTTGGAATGAGACTAATGAGGAAAATGACCTAATTTTGGCTTAAAACACATTTTTTACTTATTTTATGTCTTTATTGTTTTGATGACTCACCAATGACTTATTGGTGTTGATTATTGAAGGCATAATCGGTGGAGACAAGGAAGAGGCAGCCGTTCATGATAGGAGAAGGTGGGTGAATAATTGGTGCTTATTTGATTCAAAAATGAAGTAATAATGCCATTTAATAAACTAGTCAAAAGGTGAGCCATCTCTTCTTGTCTTGTTCTTGCTTGGAGCACGGTATAATGAGGAGGGAATGGAGGCTCCAAATCGGCTGGCTCACATGGGTAGGCAAGACGTAAGTTCACTTTTGTGTTTAAATAAGTTAAAGTTTACTTTTTCCTTATTTTATGTAAAAGTAAGGTAGTATATTTAATTGTCACATGGGTATTGTCACATGGTCTGTTAGGAGACCTTATGAACCGATTTTAAGAGGTCCAATTCGTGGTCAATGGTCAACATTGACCAACTTAGTCAATGTTGACCCAAACGGGCCCCACTTTAGGGTTTTTTTAATATTTTAATATTAAATTTGTAAAAATTTGTAAATTTCTGGAATTAAATTCCTAGCATGATATAATATGAAATATTATCATATTTAAGGTAATTATAACCTTTTAGCCCATTTAAAACCAATTTAGAAGGCGATTACACAAAAACGTGCTTTAAGGAGTTTTAGTGCACATTTTGTGTCGCAAGGTGTTTCTGAGCTCTGTTTTCTTTGACAACGGTCTTGTTGTGTTCCTTACATGATATTTGACCATGGTATCCAATTTTATATCATTTAGAGGTCATTAGACCTTTAAGGTATTCTTAGAGCACATTTTTGCCCTTTTTGACCTTGAAGCATGTAAATGCTTGTTCTTTGTGTTGGAGTGTTGTCCAACGATTATAATCTATTTAGTAATGTATTAATATGCTTAGGACAAATTTTTAGGTCCTAAGAAGTTCATTTGGGTATTTATTTACCCTCACCAGTCAAAGGGTGCAACACCTTGCTTTGTGTTGACCACTATTGTTCTCAGTTGACTTTTAAGGCATGTTTAGGCCTTAATTAATGTGATTAAATACTTAATCCATGTTTAATAAGTTTGGGGTATTTCACGGGATGTTAAAGGTGGTCAAGTTATGGTTGGATATTGTGATTCTGACTATGCAAGTGACATGGATAAGCGACGATCAAGTACTGGTTACTTGTTCACTTTAGCCAAGGCGCTAGTGAGTTGGAAATCTACCTTGAAGTCTACAGTTGCTTTGTCTACGATCGAGACAGAGTACATGGCTTTGACAGAGTCTGTAAAGGAAAGTATTTGGCTTCATGGGTTGCTTAAAAACTTGGGAGTTGGTCAAAGGCAAATCATAGTACACTGTGACAGTCAAAGTGCTATTCATTTAGCAAAGAATAAGTCTATCATGCAAGGATGAAGCATATTGACGTTCACTATCACTTTGTGCGGGAGATACTCAAAGAAGGGGATATTCTAGTTCAGAAGATTCGGACAGCTGAGAATCCTGCAAACATGATGACCAAGGAGGTGACCATAGTTAAGTTCAAACATTGCTTGGACTTGACCAACATCCTGCACACTGAAGTTGGCGCCTGAAGGCGCATTTGAAGATACTTTCCACTTTGTTTGGTTTGAGATAGTGTACTTTGTTTTGAGTGGGATAAACCAAGGTGGAGAATTGTGAGACGTGGTTTATCCCACAACAAAATATAGGAATTAAGATACTAGTCTCATGCTTATATATAGGGGCTAGTATAGTTCATCCCACATTGTGGATTTGGAAAACAAAGGAGCACTTCCTTTCTTATAAAAGGAAATATCCTTTCTCATTCTCTTCATCCCTTCCACAAGCAACTTATTACATACTTAAGTTGTATTGTCTTCTCTCTTTATTTTTGAAGTAATAGCAAAATCAGTTATAGTTCTGGTGTTTTATTTATAGTTTTATCTAGCAGCTATTATGGGTAATTCTGTAGTGTTTTATTGTGCTAAGAAATTACAGTCAGGGGAATTCTGTCTAAGGAAGTGGTTCTTAAGCGGGACCATTGTGACCCTACCACGACCTAGAAATTTTTTCTATACGGAGTGATTTTCTAGTACAACAATTTACTCTCTTACTCAGTCACTTCCGCAACATATCCCCCCTAGAAACTATGGGCTTTGATTGGTATCCGATATATAAGTCTCCTATGTATCTGTTTTTGTATTATCTTTCATCATTATTTATATATCTTTACACCACATGTAGCAAAAAATAGTTACATTAATAGGTGAAAATTGTACATATGTTACTTATATAATAAATATTGTATATAAAAATATTACTTTCAGTAGAATTGTTTATTGTATAGTTTTACCTTATTTATTGTACATGTTTTCTTTATTGGTTGTACAGTAAATAGAGCCAACTACATATGCATATAGCCAAGAATTTGGGTTGTTTTAATGAGTGCACCACCATTCAAAAAAAAAGATTAAGCGTCTTAACCTAGACATTAAAAGGTTTTAAGTCGAGAGCTTATAATTGAACCCCAAATAATTTAGTCCATCATCAATATATCCAGTGTCCAATATATATATCAGAGACTTAAGTACCTTCACTTATCAAACACTATTTTAATCTTTAGGAGCTAAATTGTATCTATTCACACACTAATTTTGATTTTTGGTAATTAAATTGTGCCTATTTGTTAAATATTATTTTATATATTAGGACTGATTTTGTTTGAACGCTAGATTGTGTCTATTTGTCAAACATTAGTTTATATATGCATACTAATTCCGATCTTTGAACATAAAATCTGTTTGTCAAAGGTTAGTTTATATATTCAAAAGATCTTTGATAGTTACCAATTGTACAAATCAATAAATGCACTAGTAGATAAAGACCATATTTCAACTATTCAAAACCACCTAGTTCAGTGGTTCCGAAGCATTAAAATGGGAGTTGCCGAAATTGGTGTAAGACTATATAACCGCCGAAATAGACCACCTATCTCGGCGGTTGGTAATAACAGTCCATTGAAATTTTTTTTTATAATACTATTTTTAGCCTCGTCTTCAACTTGGTTTATGAAATGCAGTTCCAATGATTTATCTCTGAGAGGCGCACATGCAAAAGAGAATGAATAGATTCGTATAGCATATGTTCCTTGTTCATCAGAGAGAAGAAGATAAGTTCGAGTATATTACCGGTTCAGGAATGAACTATTCTCAGCCCCGTCTCTAACCTGATGAGTGAGATGTAGTAGTTCAATCTAGTGATTTATCTATGAGAGGCACAAACACAAAAGATAATGAAGAGATGCGCAGAGCATATGTTCCTAGTTCGCCAGAGAAAAGAAGCTGATAATAACAAGTATATTACCGTGATTTATCTCTAAGTGGCGCAGACACAAGAAGGAGCACTGTTCCAGTGATTTATCTCTGAGAGGCATATACACAGGAAAAGGATGAAGAGAGGCGCAAGCATAAGAAGAGGTCGACAATAGACGTAGAGCATGTATGTTCCTTGTTCGCCAGCTAGAGCTGCAAAATTACCATGAGTGAAGAGAAGAAGAAGCGAGATACAGTAGTTCCGGTGATTTATCTCTAAGAGGCACATACACAAGAAGAGGATGAAGAGAAACTCCAACACAGAGAAGATGATGAAGAGAAGCGCAGTCACAAGATAGAGGATGAAGAGAACACATAGCATGTATGTGCCTTATTCGCCAGTTAGGGTTGCAAATTACTATGAGTAAAGGGAAGAACACGTATATATTTTACCATCTATTTCGAGGTTCCTAGTTATAACCACCAAAATAAGCTCTCTTTTTACATTGTTGGGGCTCTATTTTGACAGTTTTAACTAGGAACCGCCGTAATACGTTATTTATTTTTAAAAACATCTTGTAATTACCTATTTCGATGGTTGATAGTAGGAACTGCCGAAATATGAATTTTTTAAAGTTCAAACTATTTCGGCAGTTGTCAATTGGAACCGCCAAAATATACCCATTTAAAATTTTGTCGGGGCTCTATTTCAACATTTCTTTTTACAACCACCGAGGTAGGAACGCCGAAATAGACGTTTTTTGTACCAGTGATGCTTATAACAACATGCTTAAAAGCCATTAATCTATGTTGATGAAGATAAGCGAATTCCAATTTATTGAAATGATGGAGATTGTTTCTCCAACAAGTATACACACACAATCGTACAAAGTTTCCACCACACAATAAACAGAAAAAAAGAGTACCTTAAACATTAACCTGGTTTAAAAGAGTAAAATCAAACTAAACAAATTTTCACTAGCAAGATTATAAATCTTTTCACCCAACAACAAAGATTCCAATATGTTTTCTTCTTCTTATAAAAGTTTTTAAATAAGAAATCCTCCATCACTTTTGTAACACCCCTACCATTAATACAGTGCTTACCGTCCAATCTCCTTACATATCAGATACACGCAGCGGATATTTACTTACATACAATGGGTGATACAATGCCGTTAGTCACCCACGTGACTAACAAGGCTACTACTTCTACATACAGCATCGGTCTGATGGACCGGAATCCCGAGTATTACACATCTACAATACATACTCCCTTCTCCAGTTCAATACTACTATATTCCGTTCAACACGTTACTCCTTCACAATACCATACCATGCAATATACATAACCGAGTTTACTAGGTTCTCAATACAAATACAATGTTTCCTCCAAGTTCATAGGTACTCATTATGAGTCTATGTCTACCCATTCCTCACTACTACATTACTTTCTAACTACAAGGGGTGTGCTAGTTGATACACCTCTACATTCTACTACTACTATCCAAAGTAGTCGCCGGTCTCGTGCCTTGACCACATTCGCTTCGGGTACCTGCACACTAAAAAATGTCCCCCGAAGGGGTCAGCTTTCGCCGAGCATGATAACCGCATACCCCGCGTACTAGTGAGGGTACGCCGACCACTTGGTCGAATACATGCGGTTGATTTCATTCAAACATACATGCATACATGCTCTTATACACAATACAAGAATACTTACGCAAGCATACATACATACACTTCATTGCATACAGGGAATACAATATAACCATCCAATACATACTTACCTTCTTCCGAGTACACATACTCAGTGCATACACAAGTACAGTTCTTGTTAGCTTCATTGGTCCACCCGGGTTAATCGGGTGGAGATTACTCTTTTACTCGTTACTTCATACACATACATACTCATACTCATACTTACTTACGGATCCATACTTACTTACTCTTACTCTTACTCAAGTTAAGTCGTCGGGACCTCCGGCCCTGGGGACTACACCGTCCCACCTCCGGGATTTACTTGACTCACCAATCCGGGATGCTACCCATTTAAGGGATTTGGGCCGCGGACCAGTTTAAGAGTCAGGAATTGCAGCCAACCTCTTGTGACTCCGCATCCTCACGCGTGGCCGAAGCTATATCGGACTTGTACTCATTCCAATTTACTCACTTAAGTTAGGAGTTAGATAGTTAGGAATTAGTACAAGTCAACATCCAAGCCACAATAATACAATACCCATATACACTTACATACAAATACATTACAATATACAAGTACACTACAAGTATAATACACTTCATCATCATTCATATGTTTCATGAATTATACAAACTATTGTTCAAGACAAATATCAAGAACAATGTAAACAAGCACAAGTAGGTGCAATATAGTCCGATTCATGCATTTATCTTATTAGGTGATCAAATAAGCACACAAATCGGGGTAACCAGATTAGGATACAGGGCATGAAGAAATCATACCTTTTCTACAATTTACGTTACCGGGTGCCTTCTTGTTTCTTTGGTTCACTCTTGTTCCTTAGTCCATACTTGTTCCTCGAGTCTTATTCTTGAACCAATGACTACATGCCAAATGGTTCAATTAATACTAAGCATCATAATACATACATAATTACTACTCCCGTACTTACCCCGTTATCCCGTTATTTCGGTTTAACTTAATGTTCTTAAACTTACAACTTTCTTAATTACTTCTCAACTTGTTTACACTTCTTAGGGCCTTTAAAGGTCACCAAACGAGGCCTTAACAACTTCTAAAACCATTACCCATCAATGCCCCATGGTTAGACCCCTAAAAATCACATTTTACAAGCTTTTATAGGTGGTCCGGGACTTGGTCCTGACCCAAGGTCCCGGACCATGCACCGAAAACACTCTCGACTGAATTTTGTTATTGGTCCGGGACTTGGTCCTGGACTAAGGTCCCGGACCACCTGCTGGTGTGACTCTCGAATTTATTTTAGGTGCGGTCCGGGACTTGGTACATAACCTAGGTCCCGGACCCTGCTAAAAACTGCTACTAGGATGATTTTTCAACCCCAAATCAACCCTTAATCCACCTCCAATCATTCCATAATCTTTCCACATGTTTTGTACATAATTAAACACACTTAAACACTCACTAAAGCTCCTTAAATCCATGGTCCAATACCTACTCATCTTCTTGCTCAAATTCCACAAATTTCCATTCACATTTTCATACTTTGCACACTTGCATTCCTACACCTCTCTTTGCATTTAGCACTTTGCTCTAACTTTATTTTACCATTCCAATTCATCTCCAAGCATCTACAATATCTATACCCAAATCCAACACTCTCTTTTACCATTCTTGCGCATTAATTTTCCTAACTTCTCCAATGCATGTTAATACACTTTGCTACAGATTTTGCACTTCTTATTTCTCATACTACAACTACCACTCCATCACTACTAAACATACCTACTCAACCCAATATACACCTTGGTTCTCCCACTCACCAAGTCATTCTTGAATACATAATTCCTACTAAAATTTTGCCATAGTTTACCTACAATTCTAACTTATCCATACACACATTTTCTCACCAAGTTCATACCTATTCTAGCCACACCCTTACAAGGGTCCTACCAGCAATCAATACAATACATTCACCAATACTCCTTCAAATACCAATACTAATACTCACACACAATCATTTGGCTCCAAGGCCTACAATTAACATACTAATTTCACAAATACTCAAACTTCCTCACAAATACTTAAACTTCCAATACTACAATACCAATACAATAGTTTAGGTTCTTTTATTTGCTTACCCATGCCCATTACACTAATGCATTAAATTTACCATTCAAGAAAGAGCTCTTACCTTGAGCTTACAATTCCTTCATTCCTTTTTCCACTTCTCCTCTTCCTCTCTTTCTTGCACAAATCGGTTTTGTGGGGAATGGAGTTGCCAAACTCCATTCCCATCACCCCAAAGCATACAAAACAAGTATAATTAATATACTAGCCCTTAAATTATCTTAAAGCTTTTAAGGTACATTTTCTAGGGTTTAGGAATTTCTTTACCTTGTAAGGGCACAAGTGCTGTTTGGGATAGCTCAAGGACAACCTTTCCCACTCTCCAAAAATGCCAAAATCGGCTAGTATTCAAAGAAGCAAACAAAGGTTTAGCTCCAGATTTCGTTTTGCCCTTAAGGCTAGAAAAATGATGGAGTTTCAAGAAGATTTTTACCTCACAAGAACAAGGAGAATGAGGTGGTTCCAATGGTGGTCTTGAAGCTCCAAATGGGGTATACCCATAAAAACGAAAGTTCTCCGTTTCGATTTTTGAAAAGAGAGAATTGTTGCTCTTGAAGAGAGGAAGACAATGGTATAATTTTTGTAATTTTTGGAAGAGATTTGAGGGAGTTACAAAGGGGAGAAGGTGAGGTTTTGTGTTGTTTTCTTATTTCTCCATGGTTGTCGCTGGTTTGGAGAAGAAGAAAGGAAGATTCAGAGAATGAGGGGGAGTGAGTACGTGGGTGTGTGAAGAAATGAGGGATAGGAGAGAGAATTGTGAGAGTAAATAAGGTATGTTACTTTATGCTTTCCTTTTTATTGTTTTTGTCATCTTGCAAATGAAAAAGGAATTACTAGTGTGAGAGAGGGGACAAAAATCGGATAGCATACAAACCCACATGGGTTTTGAATTTCTTTTCACAATATTGGACACATAAGTTTGTGTTATTTATATTTCTACCCCACAAGTTCCCGTTTTTGACAGTTTTTACTAATTTCTCATTTTATTGATTTTATTGGTTCTAAAGCTTCACTAATATTCATTAATGAT
Source organism: Limonium bicolor (assembly GCA_023374045.1). NCBI lineage: Eukaryota > Viridiplantae > Streptophyta > Magnoliopsida > Caryophyllales > Plumbaginaceae > Limonium > Limonium bicolor. The sequence continues at coordinate 138,933,982 of CM041777.1, read as the reverse complement.
TATTTAGTTGACCAAAATTGTTACGAGTCTATTTGACCCGCTTAAAGACACGTTTTCCCGGTTACCTCGAAAAACGCGCTTTAAGGTTCGTTAGTGATTTTAATCCGTTTTAAGGATCCGTTTTCTTCGGGATTTATTCCCATACATTATTTAGGTATTATTAAACCTTCAAAATCCATATAATACTCTAACCGAGGCCTCGTACCTCCTATGGTTATTTAACGTTTATTTAGCGTTTTCCGCTTTTAAAGCGTTTCTTTATTTCTTTTGGATTTATTTTTCCTTACCAATATTACTTAAGCATTATTAGGCTCTTAATTACCTATTAGGATAATTTAATCGCCATATTTAAGGTCGGGGTATTTCAACTTTTCTTCTCTTGCTCTCTTTTCTTCTTCTGTTGTTCATATCTGTACTTGTTGCACAAATAAAGGAGTGTCATTATTTTTTTTTGAAATAAAGGATATATATATATCAGGTAAAGAGATATTGTAGCGTTAGATACATAGAAGCCCTATATATCTGATAACTAATTGGGGTCATCTAGCCCAAGGGGATGGTGGATATACAAAAGTCCTCCCTAGTGGTGAACAAAATAGCATAAAGCTAGTACAAAAGCAGCCCCAGCTAGTGAGCAAAAAGCAGCGTGAAGTTGATCAAAGGAGCATAGTGCTATAACAGGAGCAACCCCATCTAGTGAACATAAAGCAACGTTGATTAGACCAAAATAGCATGTACAACCGATATCAAAACATGTCGCTCCTAGGATCAGAGCACCCTATCTAGCCTGTCGAAGTCTGTGCTGGTTCGATTCATCTTGCTCTAAATAATGCAGCTTTGATGTCAGTAATAATGAGAGTGGGATCTCTGGTTTAATTGGCCATAGCTCGCTTGCACCTTTCTATCCAGATGTGATAGACAACATTAGCTACTACCACTCTTTTCACTAGGTCAATCGGTTGAAGCCTCTTGCAGTAGCGAATGATCTAGGTTGTGCAGCTACGAAGACATCTTCGGTTGGTAGGGATTCCCAACCAGTCGCAGATAGTCCACCAGACCATGCAAGAGTACCTGTAATGGAAGAAAAGATGGTTGCTTGTCTCTTGAGCACGCTCACAGAGCCAGCATCTGTTAGCAAGACATATGCCCCATGATTGGAGCTTATCACATGTTTTGAGTCTACCTTTCAGAGTAACCCACAAGATAAATTTGGCTTTAGGAATAGACTAATTTTTCCAGCAGACATTATACCATTGGAAATTCTAGGGAGGGGTGGAGATTGCTTTATAGAATAGGCTAACATTAGGGTAGGAAGGGTAGGAGCTGAAGAGGGAGATGGCATCATTGGTTGAGCCACATTGCTTCAACCACCAGTCCCTGGCATGAAGGGTAGTAGTTAAGGGTATTTCAATCTACCCCCCTTAAAGAGACTTCGTCCCGAAGTCGTTACTCACATTCGGTTTTCCTAAATAATCAAGTTCCACTAGGTAACAAGCAGTCTCACTACTAAGGACCGTGTCCTACTAGGTTCAACCTAGTCTATATGTATCATAATTGATACAACACCAATATCATTCCACATAGCTAAGACTCATGACACAATTCATTCATATACAACACTAAACAAGGTGCACAACCACTTAACCAACAAAAGTAATCAAAGGTACTATATATATATATATATATATATATCCAAACAGGTGCACTAAGGCACGTACATACAATGTATCAAATATACAGCCAAACTACCAAAAAACCATGTATGATGTAGCATACCACCAAGACATACCACAAAAACAAGACCTAATGCATAAACATATGCATAAGCCAAGTGGCTCTACCCCCCTTAAAAAGGGTATGACCACGTACCCGTACAAGTATCTCAGCCACTTCTCGAAGAGTGCTGGATACTTCGCTCTCATGGAGTTTTCTAACTCCCATGTAGCCTCCTCCACCTCACGGTTCGACCAGAGAACCTTGACCATGTTAACGGTCTTGTTCCTAGTCTGCCTCGTCTTCGTATCGAGGATGCGGAGTAGTACTTCTTCATATCGAAGAGCAGGGTCCAACTCTAAAGTCTCTGGCTCTAAAACGTGCGATGGATAAGGCCATACCTCTTCAACTGTGAAATGTGAAAGACATTGTGCACCCTCCCGAGCTCTGCTGGTAAATCCAGCCTGTAGGCTAATGGGCCCACTCGCTCCCTAATCGCATATAGCTCAACGTACTTTGGGCTCAGCTTGCCGTTCTGCCCAAACCAGAAGATCCCCTTCATAAGTGACACTATGAGGAATACCATGTTGTCGGTAGTAAACTCAGTGTCTCTCCTCCTAGTGTCGGCATATGATTTTTTACCGGTCCTGGGCTGCCTTCATGTTCCTACAAATCTATAGGACATCCTCCTTGATGTGCTCTAGGTACTCAGGTCCTAGTAGTGTAGTCTCGCTGGCCTCGTCCCAGCATAAAGGAGTCTTACAGGGTCTACCGTATAATGCCTAGAACGGTGGCATCTGAATAGAGGAGTGGTATCTGTTGTTGTAGGAGAACTTTATCAGGTGTGGACGCTCTAACCAGCTCCCCTGAAAGTCCAAGGCACATGCTCTCAGCATGTCCTCCAGTGTTTGGATGGTCCTCTCACTCTGACCGTCGGTCTGAGGATGAAATGTCATACTAAGCTACAGCTTTGTACCCAAGGCTTTCTGAATCTGACCCCAGAATCTGGATAGAAAACGAGGATCTCTGTCAGACAAAATGGTCTTCGGCACACCGTGGTATCGGATCACCTCCTTCTAGAACAGGTCCGCCAACTTCGGGACCTTCCAGGTATCCTTCATTGCCATAAACTTGGCCACTTTTGTAAGACGATCCATGATGACCCAAATCGTGTTCAGTCCTCCCTTAGTCGGTGGAAGACCGACAACGAAATCCATCGAGATGTCCTCGAACTTCCAGCAAGGAATAGGCATGGACTGCACTAATCTGTCGGGTCTCCTGTGCTCAAACTTAACCTTCTGATAGGTCAAGCATCTATTCACGTAGTCGGCTACGTCCTTCTTCATCCCGCTCCACCAGAGGTGGACCTTCAAGTCCTTATACATCTTCGAAGAACCTGGGTGGACGGATAAGGACGAGCAATGAGCCTTCTAGAGTATCTTCTCCTTCAGGTCAGGAGAAGACTCAGGAATACATAACCGGCCATTGAAACGAATCATGCCGTTGTCGCTCTGTTCGTAGTCATACTTCTGACTCTCAAAACAACCCTCTGCCTGATACTTTGCATATACTGATCACTCTCTTGTGCAGCTCGTATCTCATCAACTAGACTGCTGCCCGCCAAAAGAGTAAACAATGAGTGTCCTAGGCGGCTTAGGGCGTCGGCTACAATGTTTGCCTTGCCCTCCTTGTACCTCAGGTCTATGTCGTAGTCCTTTAAGAACTCGACCCATTTTCTCTGTCGCATGTTCAGCTCCTTCTGAGTGAAGAGATGCTACAAAGTCTTGTGATCAGAGTAGACGGTGACTATCACACCATATAGATAGTGGCGCCAGATCTTCAAAGCGAAGACTACTACGCCCAACTCAAAGTCATGTGTGGGGTAGTTCACCTCGTGATTCTTCAGCTGTCGAGATACGTAGGCAACAACCTTCCCGTGCTACATAAGCACAACGCCTAGACCGGTTCCAGAGGCATCACAATATACCTCGAACCCATTGGTGCCCTCAGGGATAGTGAGAACGGGTGCCGATGTCAAGATATCCTTCCTTGTCTAAAAGGACTGCCCGCACTCGGCAGACCATAAGAAATGGGGCTCCTTCTTCATAAGGTTTGTCATCGGTTTGGCCACCTTGGAGAAGTCCTTCACAAACCTTCGATAATACCTGACCAAACCCAGAAAGCTATGAATATCAGTTACCGTCTTCGGGCCAACTCTTTACTGCCTCAATCTTGACAGGGTCTACAGATATCCCGCTCGTTGAAATGATGTGTCCAAGGAATGACACGCTGTCCAACTAAAACTCACACTTCAAGAGTTTGGCATACAGTTGGTTCTCTCTCATGATACTCAGAACTTGCCTTAAATGCAACTCATGTTCCTCTTTTGTAACACCCCTACTCTAATCCTGTAATATAATCGCAAGTCGTAGCATAACAAAATATACTTCATAGTGAAAAATAAAACTATCTAACGTATGGTGTTACAAGCCGTTACTCACCCATGTGAGTAACAAGACAACCTTACTCCATCCATCAACTTCAACTCTCTACCGCTGTGATGACGAGATACTGAGCAATCTTAAACTTACAATCCAAATCCAAACTAAACATGAGCAACTAAACCCAGTACAACAGAACTCCATATTACAGTACCTAAAAAACTAAAAGAGTACTTCATTAAAATACATCAACTACCCAGCATCCCGCTCTTCGGCTTTGTGTCTCTTCTCAGTAACCTGAAATGTTTTGCCCATTGAAGGGCTCAGCAAACGATTTGCTGGTGTACTAAATGTAGTCTTAAAGCATTTGGATCCCTTAAGTCGTTTAGCCATCTTGATATTAGATTCATTACATGCTGTACCGGTTTACAATAATAGTAACAACCATAAATATTTAAACAATCACATAACAGTTCAACCAACAATATAATCACACAACCAATAACCAATAACCAAAAATCAGTAACCAAAAGTCAATAACCAATAACCAAACAAGATGCGCGTATTATTTAACTGTACTTGTTAGTTGGCCTCATGGCCCTCATCCTTTTTAACCAATCACTTTAACCTTCAAATTAATTTCCACCTTAGGCGTCATGTTAGGACAACCCTTAATAACTTATTAATGGATAGTAGTCCCCTAGGTTCTACAGGAACCGTTGCCAGCTGACCCTGTGGCCCTGGATAATTGCAAACGGTTAAATTGATATATTAAATGCCAAGAAATAATCCTAGAAAATAACAAATCAACAGACCGTCGGGTTGCAAAAATCCCGGTCACAGTAGTATAGTAATTAAGAAGCAACCAGGTATCAATCTGCGGGACTTGAAGAAAATAAGTCTAGCCTTAGGCGATGGGTAACGAATAAGGGGTTGTTTTGGTTTTACAATCAATAATAGACAAGAAAATAAATAGCAGATAAATTAAAGCGATAGGTAGGAAGTATGAATGGTACTCTAGGTTCAGGGAGTTGTTTCACTAGCTAGGTTCTGCATATTCTAATACTTAAACGGAGACTTGGATCGGCTTGTAATTCTCAAATATCTGTTCTGTATTAAGTCCTAATTCCAGATAGCTCATCTAGACAGGACGCGTAGCTCTAATCTAGAATTAACGGGTATATCTAGATGGTTTTATCGCACAGAATTACTAGTCTGGTTTGGACTGGACTAAAGCACCTAACTACTAATATAATATATCCGATTATAATTACCACAAGCAACAGGTTAATAGGACCGACAATGCTAATCACCTTATCTCATCATAACACGATTCGAAGGCTTATAATAAATTCATGACGTTTATTAAAAGTACTTAAAAGCATTAACCTAAGCAATCCAAATAGTCTCAATTAAGTAGTAAAATAATACAGAGTTTAACTAATTACAACATCCCTTCCCCTAGAGTAAATCCTCTTAGCTAGACATAGCAATTGAAAGCATAAATAAGAGAGAGTTAGGAGAAATCATCTGTTACGAAGATCCTCATGCTTGCTCCGCCCTTTGTCCTTGCGCTATGCTGGTTTGGAGGTTGGAATTGGCGACAATGGAGTGAACTTGATGGAAATGAAGCGAAAATGGAATTTCTGGAAATGTTTGTGAGACATCTGGATGGGGTGGGTCGAACACAAATCCGGACGCAAATCCGGACGTGAGATTTTGTGTGGCGTGTGTACAAAGTAATGTGTGTGATTTTTGTGTGGAGAAATCGGAATGAAAACGTGGTTGTAGAGATGTGTGTTGATGTTTGAATATGTGTGTGTGTATGGAGATAGAGTACGGGAGAGCTGTTGTGTAAATGACTAGAGATTAGATGGAATAAAAGATGAAGTAGGATGATGAGATGTGTAGACGGGGGTGTCTGGTGTGAATTGAAATGGAAGCTGGGGGAGGGTTTAAATAGGCTTAGAAGTAAAACATTGGTTAGTGGTGAGTTGTGTAAGAGATTGATTGAGCATGGACATCATCTTAATTTACTCGGAGCATGGGCTAAACCGCCGCTTCGGCTGATAATTGCGCCGAAAGTATAATTATCAGCGCGATGCATTTTTATTTTTCGTTTCTATGTGACGTTCACGTTTGTGTCCGCATACGGACAGGAGTGTCCTGATGAGATCTATATGTCTCCGCATTTCTGTCCACGTGCGGATGTGAATGTCCGGGTGAGATCTACTCCTGTCTGCGTTGGTGTCCGCGTGCGGACGTGAATGTCCTGGTGAGATCTGTGTACACGTTCGCATGGGCGTCCGCATACGGACATGGAACAAAAGGGACTGTTCGCGTTTCTGTCCGCCTATTAGGACGGGGTTAAAGGCGAATTCGATCTGGAGTTGTCCGCTTCTGTGTCCGTGTCTGCCCATCTGGACACATATCCGGACATGTGTAAATTTCCTCTTTTTGTTCCCAAAGCTCTAAACTCCTTCCTCATCACGTCCTAAGCCAAAATAACATGAAAACAAGAAGGTGAATGCATAAATCTAAGTAAAAAAATATGGAAAACAAGGGTTCAAAGCACTCAAAAGATAGATCAATAATCAGTGCATCAAATTCCCCCACGCTTATCTTTTGCTTGTCCTCAAGAAAAATAGAGAATAAAACTATCTTCTAGGTTGTAGCATTGGAACTCAGGGTTAAACAGATGCAGACAGAAAACAAGCAATGATGACGATCAAAAGAATAATTCTGCTTCTGGATGTAGGTTTTCGCAGTCAGTGAAAAAGAAGGATTTTTAAAGGCATGGAGAAGTTAGAATACAAAATCTGAAAGTAGATGGACTTGGGATCTTCCACTATTCCTTTCCTCTAACCATTGGATGTCAAGGGGTGTGAAGTAATGCCTTATTCCACAATACCTTTCAACACCACGTACTCATGATCAAAATTTAAACTGCAATCAATTTTTCGCATGCAAGAACATTCTTTTTCAAGAGATATATATAAAATAATCGAATTATTGCGAATTGTAGAGTTATTTCGTAACCCAGACTTTTCTCTCTATCCATGTAACGGTGTTGGGCCAACTATCCCAGATCCCGAGACCTTTGGTAGACAGTTGTTAAGGCACCCTTAAGACTTAATAACCGGATAGACGAGGCCTGCTTTTGTTTGGAAAAATTTTTGTTTGATCAGCGGAGTACCTTGACTTATCCTTTTCATTCCAAACTTTCAAATCATTTCCAAGAATCCCAAGCTAAACTAATTCAGTTTCCATAATCAACTAATCCATCAAATTTTTGTGAAAATAGATAGATTTTGAATAAAATTAGATATACAAACACCCTAAAGCAGAAGGATTCTTGAGGTAGTCAATATGCCTTGATTTCTAAATCTGTTTGAAGAAGTGATTTTCTCAAAAGCAAGTAGACAAATAAAGATAAGTGTGACATTTAAACCCAACTTGCATATTCAGATTGATTTTTCTACTCTTAATTCCCCCTACACTTGAGAAGAGCAATGTCCTCATTGCGTGGAAATCGAACCCCAAGTAAGCATGCATTATAACATAGAACATTGGTAAGCAAGTAGAGAGAACAAAATGTAAAAAGAGTACTCCCCAATGTTCCAGCAAATCGTAAGTTCGTGTGCAGTTGAGGTTTATTTGTTGTGCTATACCTTCCCTCGAGTGCATAAGTGTTGAGTGAGTGAAAAATAGAAGAGGCTGCACAACATATCATTAGAGGAAAATAGAATAGAAGTTTTAACATTAAAACAACTGCAAGTTAGTTCGGACGGTTTACGACACCGTTTACCCTTTAAAATAAAATAAAATAAAGGTAAAAACATCAAATGAGTGCAAACAAAAATAAATAACAACTGAAATAAAAACAAAACAAAAATAGATGATCACTGTGATGGTCCCGGGGGTGGTTTGTGATCCATGCGGTCCATGAGCCGCTGGATGAGTAGAGTTGTCGCACTCTGAACCTCATCGTTGCGCTCCATGCGTTGGGTAATCCGATCCTGTGTCTGGCGTAGCTCATCAATATGCCCTGCCATCTGCTCCTGTCTCTGCTGGACGGCACCGACCTGCTGCTGCATCATCTGCTGCTGCTGAAGGATGGTATCCATCGTGGTATGCAGCTCTGGTGGGATGCTCATGACCGGAGGAATAGGTGGCTGCATGGTAGTAGTGGCCGCCGGTGTAGATCCCGAAGTCGAGGACAAAGCAGTAGCCCCCAGGCCAGAGCTGCCACGTACCCAGCTCCCATCCGCTAAGCGCATGAAGCCCCACCTCTTCACAGTCTGGAAAGAGATAGGGCTCTCACCCTCTCGCACGTCGACTCCGGTGAATACGTCGTCAGGTAGCACACAGGCGAGGTGGTGATGGATGAACAAGGGAAAGATGGCCGTGATCTTCTTCTTCTTCGATCTCAGGTATGTGATCACCTTGTGCAGCTGACGGAACATGATGTATGGGACGGAGATCTGTCGCTGTGGAGGGGGAGGCGGTGCTAGGAGGTAGTCAATCAGCACACAGTCCTCGTCAGTAACATCATTTTCAGCACGAGGCCGGATCTGATGGCTGAGGATCTCTGCTACCAGCCTCTGCATGAGCGATGGGAGGCTAGTGTAGGGGATGACATCCTTACTCTCCTCTCCCCTATGTCGAGATGTCTGACCAATCTCCTGGACCCATCTAGTCCTAGTGGTCCTCAGTAGCTCCTCACCCATATCTACATGGGCTTCCTCGTTATCTGGAAGAAAAAAACGGTACTGAATGAGGTGGGAGTGATCTCAGCCAGGTGGTGGCGCATGTAAGAAGTGATGACATTCAGAGTGTCGTGCGCCTGGGCGTTCGCGTAGAACTCCCGGAATAGGTCAGGAGCGAAAAGGCCCTCGCCCATCCTCAGTACTGTGGCGATCCCGAATCTCTCTAAGACAGGTTGTATCTTTGTGGCGTTAATCACCTCTGATGCTATGCGCCTCTCCATAACGAATTTCCCGCCCTGGTCGAACCAGGCACGGGCGGTGGTGGAGATAAACCCGTCCTCACGTAGTGGAGAGGGCGGTGGAGGGGGCGCAGTTGGTGTATCATCGGGGCGTGGGGCTCGCGAAGAGGACCCGACCCCACCTCCTCTAGTACGAACCATCTATTTATTGTTGTCAGATAGGAAATTAAAATTCAATAATAAAGGATGCAATGTTGAAAGTTTAAAGAACACACAAAATGATAGAAACGAGCCCATATCAATTCGTATTCTCAAAAGTTCTTTATTGTTTGGGAGAGGCAATGTAGGGCTTTAACAATCATAATACTAAGCTTAAATAACAACACACATTAAGGTGCAAAGCCAGAAACAATTTTACAAAAAATTTACAAAAAATCAACATGTCTGGACCTGTGTCCGGGTGGGCTGGCGCGGACGCAAGTCCGGACGGACCAAGAACCCTAATTCGAAACAGCGGTGATAGAAATCGCCCAAATCACACAGAATGCACAGATTTCTCAAGTGTTCTCGTGATTACGCACACCAATCACCATGTTAATCAACAAAAAACGACCCAAGCCACGTCTAATCTCGCGATTTTGCTTAATCTCGAAGTCGATTTCAAAACGCACTGAAAACTGAAAAAAAATTCAGTTTTGGAAAAACCTGGTGAAGATATTTTAAGACGGTGGTGGGTTAGTGGCTATGCCGTCGTCAGAGCTTGCAGCGATGCGGCATCATCGGTGCTGCGGTGGTCGCCGGCGTCGGTTGCGGTGGAGAAGAGTGCGGGTGTGTTTGGGTGGAGTTCGACAGAGGACGGAAATGGAGAAAAGAAGAAGAAAGGAAGAAAAGAGAAAGAAAGAAGGAGAAGAAGAAGACGCGGTTTAGTAACGTCCGCAAACACGTCCGCTCTACGGACTCGTTGGAATTTCCTCGCGTCCTGATTGTGGTCTCGTTAACAGATAAGGCTCAAAATCGAAAAAATTGCATCTGTGTGGCTGTCCGTATACGGATATAACTGGTCTGCCATCGTCCGCATGAGAGTCCGCATACGGACATGAGTGGGAATAAGTATGCGGTATACTAATTATGTCCATATGAGCGTCCGTTATGAGGACATGGGGGCTTTATAACGTGTCTGTGTGATGCTGCGTGGACGCAAATCCGGACACGTTGGAAATCTTTTTTTTTATATATATATATAAAATAATTTATAATTTAAAATATTAAAATTGTAAATCACCAAAAATATCACAGAAGACTTGATAAAGGCTAACTAATTAAACACAGATAAGCAGTAAAGCAAAATCAAATTAAGCACACAAAATACAGAAAGCAAAGAGTGAAGGTGTAAGAATTGCTCCCTGATCTTTTATGGAGTAATGCTTCACGATTCCCCCACACTTGAGTTCAGCCAAGCACAAATTTAGCAAATTGAGAGTTTTCGAATCGGTGGGTTGCCTCCCACCAAGCTGCCCGGAGTTAGAGTCTCTAGCTAGACTCTCACTTCGTTATCCAGGATCAAAAATAAAAGTTGACAGTGGTGCCCACGGGGATACGAAGTGGCCAGCAATTAGGATTGAACCACCTGGATCAAAACAAAATGTTACCTCAACAATTAGAATAGGAAAATAAATGCTCCATAAGACCTGGTTCTTGAGGAGGTAATGACGGTAACGGGTCTCTAGTAGAAGACCAGGTGGTGATTGATGTTCTTCCTCAAATTGGAGGATGTAAACATCTTCCTTGTTTAGGTGAGGCTCGACAAGGTTTTGATACTAGCAAAGTGGTGGTGGTTCTTTCTTCTCAAATTCGAGGATGTAAGCATCCTCGTCTTCTGGATAGAGTAAGCAGAAGGAGGGAAGAAAACCGTCTGCAGTAGGGTGTACTCCATTATGAACCACTTTGCTCTTCGGTTGTTGCGATATTAGAACTAGCTAAGTTTTTAACTCCGCAATTGAGTCTTCCAATTCAGCAAAGAAATTCAGTTTGTTCATGTAGAAGTCTTCTCCTTCAGGTTGTTCGACAACATTGTTTATGATTGTATTGTGTTGTGGAACACCTATATTCTGCAAGTAGTGTGGTTGATCCTCTAACCACAATTGCTCTTGAAATTCAAGACAATTATCGATCTCATGAGGTCCCGTACAATATGAGCAATATATATCTTGGGAATAATATGATTCCCATGTGAATTGCTCCTCACTTGCCATTATTAGCTAAAAATAATAAGAACTAAGAACAAAATAAACTAATAAAAAAAATAATACAAAAATAATTGACAACGAATTCCTTTACCATTTTTTTAATTAAATAAAATGAAAACAAATTAAAATTTTAAAAGAAAATGAGAGATGTAAAATAGAAATTAAAAAGGATAAAATTAAATTGCAGGAATTTAAATGACGAAGAAAATTAAATGATAGTAATTTAAATGACAGAACTTAAATAATGGGAATTCAAATAACAATTAAATAAAGAAACAGAATTTAAAAAACAGAAATAAAATTACTGAAATTTAAATGACTGAAAATTAAATGACAAAAATTAAATGACAAGGAAATTTAAATGACGATAAATAAATAACTAGAATTTAAATGGCAGAATTTAAATGACAGTAAAATAAATAGCTGGAAATGTAAATGACAATAAAATAAATAACTGAAATATTAAATAACAATAACAAAAATAAATAGATTAAACAGCACAGAAATACTGTAAACAGGAAATATAAATAGCAGACAAAAATAAACAGAATTACAAAACAAAATTAAAATAATAAACCGAAATAATAAACTGAATTACGAAACAAATAAAAATAGAAAGCAAAATAATACAACAGAACAATGAATTAACCAAGGCTAGGGACTAGACAAAGTCAAGTCCCCGACAACGGCGCCATTTTGCAAACAGTTAAATTGATATATTAAATGCCAAGAAATAATCCTAGAAAATAACAAATCAACAGACCATCGGGTTGCGAAAATCCCGGTCACAGTAGTATAGTAATTAAGAAGCAACCAGGTATCAATCCGCGGGACTTGAAAAAAATAAGTCTAGCCTTAGGCGATGGGTAACAAATAAGGGGTTGTTTTGGTTTTAGAATCAATAATAGACAAGAAAATAAATAGCAGATAAATTAAAGCGATAGGTAGGAAGTATGAACGGTACTCTAGGTTCAGGGAGTTGTTTCACTAGCTAGGTTCTGCATATTCTAATACTTAAACGGACACTTGGATCGGCTTGTAATTCTCAAATATCTATTCTGTATTAAGTCCTAATTCCAGATAGCTCATCTAGACAGGACACGTAGTTCTAATCTAGAATTAACGGGTATGTCTAGATGGTTTTATCGCACATAATTACTAGTCTGGTTTGGACCGGACTAAAGCACCTAACTGCTAATATAATCTATCCGATTATAATTACCACAGCCAACAGGTTAATAGGACCGTCAATGCTAATCACCTTATCTGATCATAACACGATTTGAAGGCTTATAATAAATTCATGACGTTTATTAAAAGCACTTAAAAGCATTAACATGAGAAATCCAAATAGTCTCAATTAAGTAGTAAAATAATGTAGAGTTTAACTAATTACAACATCCCTTCCCCTAGAGAAAATTCTCTTAGCTAGACATAGCAATTGAAAGCATAAATGAGAGAGAGTTAGGAGAAATCATCTGTTACGAAGATCCTCTTGCTTGCTCCGCCCTTTGTCCTGCGCTATGCTAGTTTGGAGGTTGGAATTGGTGACAATGGAGTGAACTTGATGGAAATGAAGGAAAAATGGAATTTCTGGAAATGTTTGTGAGACGTCCGGATGGGGTGGGTTGGACACAAATCCGGACGCAAATCCGGACGTGAGATTTTGTGTGGCGTGTGTACAAAGTAATGTGTGTGATTTTTGTGTGGAGAAATCGGAATGAAAACGTGGTTGTAGGGATGTGTGTTGATGTTTGAATATGTGTATGTGTATGGAGATGGAGTACGGGAGAGCTGTTGTGTAAATGACCAGAGATTAGATGGAATGAAAGATGAAGTAGGATGATGAGATGTGTAGACGGGAGTGTCTAGTGCGAACTGAAATGGAAGCTAGGGGAGGGTTTAAATAGTCTTAGAAGTAAAACATTGGTTAGTGGTGAGTTGGGTAAGAGATTGATTGAGCATGGACATCATCTTAATTTACTCGGAGCATGGGCTCAAACCGCCGCTTCGGCTGATAATTGCGCCGAAAGTATAATTATCAGCGCGATGCATTTTTATTTTTCGTTTCTGTGTGACGTCCGCGTTTGTGTCCGCATACGGACAGGAGTGTCCTGACGAGATCTATACGTGTCCGCATTTCTGTCCACGTGAGGACGTGAATGTTCTGGTGAGATCTACTCCTGTCCGCGTTGGTGTCCGCGTGCGGACGTGAATGTCCTGGTGAGATCTGTGTACACGTCCGCATGGGCGTCCGCATACGGACATGGAACAAAAGGGACTATCTGCGTTTCTGTCCGCCTATTAGGACAGGGTTAAAGGCGAATTCGATCTGGAGCTGTCCGCTTCTGTGTCCGTGTCTGCCCATCCGGACACATATCTGGACATGTGTAAATTTCCTCTTTTTGTTCCAAAAGCTCTAAACTCCTTCCTCATCACGTCCTAAGCCAAAATAACATGAAAACAAGAAGGTGAATGCATAAATATAAGTAAAAAAATATGGAAAACAAGGGTTCAAAGCACTCAAAAGATAGATCAATAATCAGTGCATCAATAATTTATTTGCCTTAAAGGCGACCAATTCGGTCGAAACCTGTGCACCAACAGTAGTGTCCTCTGCCATCATCGAATGTGGATAATGGATTCCCTTGAGTGACTCTTGATAGTAGTCCCTAGTAGTGATCACGATGCGCAACCAGATAGTCGAAACTAGCTGGATTCCTCTCTTTGTAAGTTAGCCCTTTCGTTAGTGATACAATATCCAATCCATGGGTTAAGACTATAACAGTTGACCATCAGTTAGGTTCTCGTAATACCTAAAGGTCACCTAGTCTTGTTCGAGTTTAGATGTATAAACTTCCAGTCATAAGACGTTCGCGTAAAATAAAACGCAATGGTGTCGAGCAATACATTATACAAGTTAATATACATAAATCACAGATATCGCTCTTAGCAATTAAACACACAATGTATGGACCTCGGGAAAATCCTTCGGACATTCAGACCACACAATTAACATACCGTTCACCGTGAAAATTACTAGCGTGACAGTTCACGCTTTGTAATTTCTCCCCGTAACGCTGTTATACGTACATGCAAATACCGGGTACGTTAATACAACTCGCGCTAACTATTACAGTACCATTAATACAGAACTAATACCGTAGTATACTAACCCCGTATGTTCTTTATTTCTCCCTGTTATTTAACAGCGGTTCGAGGTAGTTTAACAGCTCGTTATTTTATGTAGTAACTACATGTGATAATGAATTTTACCTTATAGTACATTTCCCATCTTTTTAATTATATACTCATAATTGTTTCCACTTATTCTATATATTATACAATTTGATTATTTTTATAATAACCACCATTATTTTATAAACTTTACATTATACTCCATAATACATTATATTCCTTAGTTTTAATTCCTTACTTCCTTAAATCACAAAATAAACCTTATAATTTCAGTAGTTATAAATTGAACAGCTAACTTTCGCAAATTACCATATAGCCACATATATTTTCGGTTTCAACACATACTTTCTTATATTTACAATTTAACCCCTAAAACTTTACATAAGTTACATATTAACTCATAAACTATAGTCTTATTATTTAATTTCCTTAAATAACCGAAATGACCCATATATTTCTATAATTTATGATTTCGCCCCATATCCAATTTGGTTTTACATATAAGTTTTTATAAATTACATATTCACCCTAAAACTTTTATAAACTTAATATTTTATGTCATAAATCATTTTAACCCAAAGTTTTGGGTCAACACTTTGACCAAAGCCTAATTTCATAATTAATATTTTAATATGCCTAGAAAACCATACATATTTCGGTTTTACTCCATATTTTCCAAAAATTACCAAATAGCCCCAAAACTTTATAAATTGTTATTTTAACACTTAAACACTTGTTTAATTTAACCAAAATTCATAATATTAATTCCTACCTTATATTATATCATAATTATGCCAAAGCGACCATTAACTCTCGGCAATTACATATGGTAATGGTACACCATACTTTCCAAAATTTACAATTTAGCCACATAACTTAATAAACTAGCCATTTAAATACTTGTAGTTATTTTTAATACTCCCAAAATTTATAATATAAGCTAATATACTTATACTCTTCAAAAATCACCAAATGGGATATTTTATTCTCGGTTTTAATATTAACTTATCATATGGTTTCAAATCTTGATTTATGTCTTATAATAAATATATATAAATGTATATTAGCCATATAACACTCCTAAAAATTATGCTAATGACTTAGAATGATTATAAGCTCAAAATAGACCATTTAACTCCTAGGTAATTTGGCTTGAATATATATGCATCTTAATTAAATTTTGTGACACAAAATTTATACTTTAAGGTAATAATCTTACCTTGTATGTTATAAGCTATTTTCTTGGTATTATATTGTATTGTTTCCGGCTCTAATTTATTGAAGGGCTTGTACATAAATTTGTACTAAAGTTTGAAGCTTAAATCAAACTTAAACTTAATAGATTTAATTATAGAAACTTACTCCTTAAATCGAGATGATTCTTGTACTTGATTTCCTCTTGAATTCCAAGCTCCTCCAATGCTATATTGTTGTAGAATTTTCGGCCTCCATATGTAGGTTTAGGAGATCCAAGTGTTAGACTTATAACAAGGATTTATAAATAAGATTTCGAGTAGCTTATAAGAGTTTACCTTAGGTATTTGTCAAGTAATTTTCGGTACACCTTAGGATGGTTGGAGATCCAAGTTTCCTCCATGAAATGATGAAGAGAACATTGATTTTAGAGATGGAATTTTCAGACATAGCTTAAGGTATTTACTAGGATTTTCAAATAAGAACTATACCTTAACTTGATCTTGTTTGTTCCTTGAGTTGTTGTTGAATCAAGGTGACTCCTTTGAGTACTAAAGCTTGGCGAAATCATGCTAAGTTGCTAGGATGATTCTTGCTTCAAGACTTGTTGGAAGTTCCTAGGAATTTAACACAAAAATGGAGTTTAAGGTTAAATCTCCATTAATGGAGCTTAAAGCTCAAAAGAAGAAAATGACTAAGGAAGAAAGAAAAGGGAGAAGGAAGAGAGCCTTACCAAATCGGCCAAGTGAGAGCAAAAGGGAATGCTACCTCACGTAAGGAGTTAAGAGAAGGAAAATGAAGGTAATTTCTCTTTTGACACAATAATGTCAAAGTTAGTCATGCTAGGTAAGACTTTTCTTAATTAATTACTTGATTCTTGGCTCCATAAAATCCTCTCAACCAGCCTTGCTTTCGGCCATGTGAAGGAAGAAAATGAATGACTTTCTTTGCCACTTGAAACAAGGTGACAAGGCAAAGGTAGGAAGCTGTTTTCTTTTGAATTTTCTAAGTTGAATCTATGCTAATATTGTCTTGTTTCCTTGCAGATTTTCAGCAATGGTGTTGTAGGTGGCTCCTTGTTTTTTGTTTATATTAGACATAGAATCATGCTAATTAGGTAGGAGTCTTCTTTTGACTAATTAAACAGCAATCAAACTTCCACCTCCTTGATGTCTCACACGGTAATAGATGCTAGGAATGGGTTGATTAATTTTTTAATTGCACATGTATAAAGCAAGATCTAGTTACTTATTTAATTCCATTATTTTGCCAAAAGTTAATCTCCTTGTCTTCCTGCAGGTTTTCAGAAATGAGAGGCCACCTTAGACTGATATTCCCTTGAGATAATGTCACATGGTATATGGAAGATGAGTCACCATTCCATAAGACATTTTATTTAGCTAAAATCAAGTAAAAAACATGCTAAAAAACGGCCCCTTGTATGGCCATGTGGAATTGATTTTTAACTTGGTCTTTGGCACATTATAATACACTAAGATTATACTGTAACATGTTATAGGTTCCAACATTTATTTGGTACATTTATACCAAGGTAAAAGATGAAAGTTTCTAAGGTAAAATGCTGATTTTATACTACTTTCTGATCCAAATTTCGGTCCTACTTGTGCTTTGAGTTTAGCACTGGCTTTGATTGATTTAGATGGTCATTGAATCCCCATTTAATATTCCCAACTCGTGGCTCCTCAAAAACATCAAGGTAATAGAGTAGAACACGTTTTTCTGGCACCCGAAGGTGCGTTTTTGTGCTTTAAGGATATTCTGGAAAATAAGTAGTCGCTATGAGTTCCAAGTGTTTATAAACATTGTTTATGGTAAATTATGATATATTAAGGTGTTACATTGAGTTATATGGGGTTATATCAACTCATGACACAATTCCCGGGCTATCGGGACACTCCCGGGCAAAATAGGAGCATTAAGAAATTCCCCCGAGCACTTTGTGTATTTTTGAAAAAGTATCTTGAGAATTCTCTTTAGAATCATGAATAATGATGGTAGGAACTCTACGAATGATTTATATAGGAGTTCGTGCAACTTCGGTACCTCTCTAGGGCATTCCCGTGGGTTTGTGGGGCCCCCAAAGGGTACCTCCTAGCACTTTGCGTTTAATTGAGAATTTAGCATGAGGACTTCACCTTATATGTTTAATAAAGTGTTATGGTGCATTTGTAATGAAGTGTAATGCTTTATTTCTTCTTATAAAGTATTTCCGGGTGTTTCCGGGACTTTTGGGCCTTAAGGGAGGTGTGTTGACTCTCCCAGGGATTTTGCATTTCTACTCTGTTCTAGCTGAGGTACTATGTTTTAAAGGTCATATAATGATCCTTAATTGACTTGGTATGAGTTTTATAGTTTATATATCATAGTTAGCATAAGGTCCGGCTTAGCGAACATTGTTGACCTTAAGGAGTTTTGGTGCGTTCTTAACGCCTAAGTGTTTATATATTTTCTTATGGTTTCATAATCCCCCAAGTAATACTTATTTCTCACTATTTAATTATTTAAAGGTTAGGGGTATTTCATCCTTGGTCTTATAATAGACCAGGATATCGTCGATGAAGACCACAACTGAACTATCACGCTGTTCTCTAAAGAGACGATTCATCAAGTCCATGAAGATGGCTGGCGCATTTGATAACCCAAATGGCATAACTGTGAACTCGTAGTGCCTATACCAAGTTCTAAAGGCTGTCTTCTCCACATCACCCTCTGCAATCGTCATCTGATGGTAGCCAGATCTGAGATCTCTCTTCGAAAATACACTGGCTCCTCTCAGCTGGTCAAACAAGTCATCAATCCATGGCAACGGGTACTTGTTCTTGACCGTGACCGCATTCAGCTCGCGGTAGTCGATGTAGAGTCGCATACTGTCGTCCTACTTCTTGACGAACAGTACTGGATCACCCCAAGGAGAAACACTAGGTCTTATGAATCCCTTGTCGAGGAGGTCCTCCAGCTGTAGCTTCAGCTCTCTCATCTCGGCCGGTGCCATACGGTAGGGCACCTTAGCAATAGGGCCCGTACCTGGCAACAAGTCGATGACGAACTCAACCTCGCGCATAGGCGGCATGTCTGGCAGCTCGTTAGGAAACAAGTCGGGGAAGTCTACCACGACTGGAATGTCAGAGTCCATCTCATCGCTCTGTCTCGTGTCCTGAACATAGCAGAGGAAGGCCTGCTTACCCTTCCCCACATCCATCATCAGGAATAGTGCTGACACGATCTTGACAGTCAGCTCTTTCCTCACACTGCGGTATGACACTGTCTTGCCGCTCGGCCCCTTCAGCAGTAGTCGATGTTTTGCATAGTGTAGGCGGCCCTTATGCTTCTGTAGCCGGTCCATACCCACTATAATGTCGAAGCCCAAGTTCTTAAACCCGATCAGGTCGATGGGGAAGGTCTCAGTCATAATCCTGATCTCTAATCCCATATACTGTCTAGTGCATCCAATAATCTCCTTAGAAGCAAGAGTGACTGAAAAGTCAGAGAGCTGTTTGGGGGCTGCCCTCAACTTCTTTGTGTATGTAGAGGAGATAAACGAATGCGAAGCCCTAGAGTCGAAAAATATGTGTAAAGGGATCTTAGATGTGTAGACCTGGTTGCCTTTGGTTATCTGACATTCAAAAACCATTCGGAAGTCGGTCTGTAAAACCAAGATGATAAAAATAGCAGACTGTGTCGAGTTTCAGTTTCAGATGGTGACTAGTTTCTGTTTCTGTACAGAGGATTAGGTGAGTGTTTATTTGTGAAGTTTTGAGTTTAAAGTGGAGACAAAACACATAACTGAGTAAGACGTACATAGGGGAAAAACTTAGTGACAGTTAGGCGAGTAACAGAAGGGAATAAAAGGACAGATTGCATAATGTAATGCTTCAGTTTTATGGGTTGTTTTCTGAAAGATTGTCCTCTGTATAATTATGTGACAGTGAACTGTCTTGGAGTGGTTTCGAGTTTAAACTTGTGGCATAATACTCAACTAGACAGGTAAGCACCTTGGGAGAGATTTGAGAGACAAAAGTGTGATTAAACAGAAAAGGAAGGAGAAATGATGAGGATTATACACTGATGTAAGTGCAGGTTTGCCAAGATGGGGTCTGTTTTTGTGTAACAGATTTACTGAGGTATTAGTAGTGTTATGATGTCTTAGGTATGAACTAGAAACATTGTTAAAGAGGTAAATTAAGTGGGCAAAATCATTTGAGGATTTAGGAATCAAGTAACTGATGACAAACGAAAGGAATAAGGAAGGGTTGTGCAGAATGTTGTTTCAGATCTCACTAATATTATAGTTTCTGTATAACCAGATTCCAGAGGTACTGGAGAGGTGATGTTAGCTTTATAATGAACCCAAACCAGTGCGAATATACCTAATTAGTTGATGAAACATTTTGGGATAAAGTAAGCCACCATTGATACATTAAATGAGAGGATAAGTGTGATTCAATACCGAAACTATGTGGCAGTTTCATAAATTTTGGGACTTCCGATATAAATGGATTTTTGGGGTATTCCATGGTCTATATTATCATTATACAAGGGTTAAAACATTGCTCACCAATTTATCTAAGGAGGGAATACACATTAGACAAGTCATATCTATTTTATATAAACTTGTTACATAATTAGCGCGTAAAACGCTTTAAAACATTAACTAAGGAAAAAGGACTTAGGTAACGGGTAAAACAAAGATGTGAATGTCCTAGGAGTAAGATAAGCCTAGAATTAATACATGGGAAGTTCTAAGGGGTAATATAAACTAAGCATTTAACAACACACCTAGGGAATAACACCCGGTATAAAGTGTCATCACATGAAATGATAAACTGACACATTGTTTTAATTAATGTTAGGGCCGTAGCGAACTCCGACCGGGACTCCGAGTGTGAGACAACTCGTACTTTCGAATAAGGTATGGAAATGTGTGGTTCGTATGTTGCCGTGTTACACGGCTTGTTTGTTGTGTGCTTTGTGTGAAATGACCATAAGATTAAAGCATGAAATTGGATTGCTTGCTTACCTTACTTATAAGATTGCTATATCATTGTTGTATATTATTTCGCGCACACAGTAGTTTAGTCCCTTCTCGTCTATGGATCGTGAGATGAAACACAACGAACTATAAAAATAAAGAAAACTCTATAAGGGGAAACTCCTCTCTAACAATGGAGGACATACCTTGACACCCACTATGGTGTGTGTTCACTAATGATAATGAAGAACAAATCTCAACTGGTGGAACATGAGAATAACCCGGGAAGACAACATCTCGGGCCGCGCGGTATGGAATACTCGGGAGTTGGTATCTGCATCAGATCCTTCGCCCTTCTATGTGGAGCACATCCTGGAGTCTAGAGGTGACTCCGCTTTCTCGACCCTGGGCGTCGGGAATGGGGGAGTGATAAATTGGTGGAGCTTATCTTGGAGTCTAGAGGCGACTCCGCTTTCTCGGCACATGACGTCGGGAATGGGGGACTAGCTATGGAGGAGACGTCCTCCAACGTGCGGTGACAAGAGAACTCACAATTAATCCATAAAGAAGCAAAGAAAGATGGGCACCCATACTACATGGTCATGGGAACTAACCTACACCCCAGACCTGGTACAAGATGAGAAAAAGAAATACACATGATGGAAACAAAGGAAAAAGAAATGAAAACACTCAACGTTGAATGATCCCACTGTGAGGATCAGCATTATTTGAATTCTCTTGTAAGTTCTACTTGTTTTACATGCTTGAGGTGCTTGTTGTTATCCGTATACTCAACATGTTGGGTGTTGCTATGTTGATGTTGTATATTGTGTGTTATTGTTTTACTATAGCATGCAAATTGGACTTAATCATATTCGACCAAGTAGACGTGTAGCCCGGCAACATGCGGGCTACACACATTCATACTCAGCATAGTTTTGCTGAGTCCTTTATTTTTACAGGTATGAAACTGGAAGCAGGCGGAGAGTAGGCAGGGTGACTACCATAGGGGTAGTCCATATGGGCAAGACTTTTATGTAGTATGTTTTAATGTATGGGTTGTGACTATGTAACACTAAACCCCTGGTTGTATGTTTCGGTTTGTGTAATTTAAGTAAGAACTTATGATGTAAACTCTCGGTACTTGGTTTGTATTTCCCATTTGTACTTGGATTTGGTTATGGTTTTAATTCCAGTCATTCAGACCGTAGCTTGTAGTTGATAGTGTTGTTGTGTCAACCACGTGGGTGGTTGACGTCTGTGACACCCGGATGGAGTTGTGAATCCGCTGCTTAGACTTATTGTGATTTCGTTTGGCGCATTATTCGTACTGCTGTTCGGTTATAGGTAATATAAACTGTAATTATTACTATATGGAAGCACTAACACCATCGACAAGAAAGGTACCTGAGATTATATCTCGTATAGCATCGAGTCGGATTAAATCATTTATGTATTGTCGGTTGTTAATTGTCATACCTGTGATGACATTACCGGACTCCTTGGCTTGTGCCATATCTAGGATGCTTAAGGTACACTCTTTTTCGATTTCATGGCCTGGAGTTAGAAATTAATGGTATTAACAGATGGAAAACATATGCTTGAAGGCACATAAACTCTTATTTCATTTATCCAATTGGTATTACAACAAGATTACATGCTTAACTATCGAATTTCATCAGAACTGTCTGAAATTTAAATTTAAACGGCCGGGTCGGATGTGGGTCTCATTCACTAGAGCTGGTGGGGCGGTATTGAGCTTAATGCTCTTAATCCCATGATATACTAGTCTTGATTCTCCACCAAATACCAACCCATCCCCGGACTTGAGGACGATCTTACTTGCTAGATCCATCCTCTTCTGGTTTCCATAAATAAATTCAGCATCGTCGCCAATGGAGAATGATACGACCGGTACTCCCCTGGTGATGGACTCGGTCGTCTTATCACAATTTTGGTGCATCCCAAGTCTTCCGCCCTTCTCATAGAAGTTAATGATGCATACATCAGGTGTCATGTCAAGTAAACGGTAAGTCTCACAGTCTTGAGTAATATCCATTGCTTTCCTCACCAACGTTTGGAAGCTCTCGGGTATCCTAGGTATTGATACGCCATCTACCATTCTCACCTCTCTGTAAACCCTAGCTTGTGGATCCCAATCCTTCCCTAAGAACATCATGTGCAGCTTCATCTTAGAACCACTACTAAATACAGGGGTATAAAATCCTCTCAAACCCTTACCCAAGGTTCAACACTCATCTACTATGGCGATTTGTTCGTCTAAGGTTAGGAACTCTCTGAGAAGTATCATGCCCGGTCTAACTACATGACACAACTCGCCAGGGTACTCCCGTCTTTTCTCCACGGGTCTAGGTTGTAACACCCCCATAACCGGCCTAAGTGTTAGAGGCATTACACGCCGCGTATTACTACCTAATAACGCAAGGCTCTAAAACTAACAATCGCATTAAGGCCCAAAACAATGCTTTCATAAAAAGTGTAAACCAGAGTATTCGAATATAGCGGAAGTTAACAAAAAGTTCCCAAATACATATTCAAATCAGAAACAGAGGTCTAAACATTGTAAGGCCCGAAGGCTACAACATCATAAACAAATAGTTTGAATAACCAAATGAGCTAAACAACTATGGCTCCAGAAGGTGAGACGATCCTTGCGGATCAATCTGCAATGTTATAAAAGTAGGGGAATGAGCATACAACTATGCCCAGTAAGCAGCGACCGTCATCAATGAGGTCGCTCAAAACAATTGAAGTCAGAAGAAGGAGCAGAAGATAAACAATGTATTAATAATTTCCCAAACACTCAGAAGTTTCCGGAATCAGGAACAGGATGGAACACAAGAGTTCCGGTGCAGAAAATAATCAGAGTTCTTAAACAGAGAAGGGACAATATATAATGCACACACTTGGAAGGGTCGGAGACCCATAGATCATAACAGATCTCTCGGCAACATAGAAATGACTCAAAAGAGCCAAAGGGTTTGTCAACCCCGCAGAATAGAAAGGGAATGACCCACACTCAGAACGACGTCTACATGGTATACCCCGGAATAGCTTGACCCAGCCATTCACGGCTCAGAAACAAGGTATAATGTCCCAAAACAGAAGGATTTCATAATCAGAAGCAAACTTGCATTTAAATATACCCAAAACACTCATAAACCAGTAGTACAGATCAAAAGGAATCCAACGCCGCAAACGACACTCAAATCGGAGTTCAGACGTAGAAGTTACGCCGAAAATAGTAAAGTGTCCGAACTTATATCCGAACGTTGAAGTTCGGACACAATTCGATTTGAAAACAGGAGGGGAAATTTCAGAGTGTCTGAACATCGAAGCTCGGACCGATGTTCGGACATTTTACGAAAAAGTTTACGCCGTGGAGAAACGGGACGTTCGAGCTTCGAAGTTAGAAACTTGGGGAGTGTCCGAACATCGAAGTTCGGACCGAAGTTCGGACACGCCCCGAACTTTAGAAATCAGAAGCGCAAAACGCACTGTCCAAACTTCAAAGCTCGGACAGAAGTTCGGACAGTGCAAAAACTACAGTTTCCTGAAGACGAACAGAGCATAAAATAATGCAAATCACCACCACAATTGTTCAAAATGATACACACACCAAATCAGTCATAAACACAAAGAACCATGGGGTTTTAGCCATTCAAAAACGCAAACCAAACACATTGAATCTCACACACAAATCAATATTCAATCCTTATAAATCCCCATGGGTGAACTCCCGCACTGAATCGAGAAACCACCTACCTCAAATCGAAACGTAGAAACCCACAATCTGAATCAGACCACAACTCCTCGTCAATCTCCAGCCAGCACACAATCGACTTCACTGAATTCCCACAGATAACGATCCAAAATCAGATGACAAGAGAAGAAACCTAGAACTTGAGTTCACAAAATCTACAACACAAACCTAACTGAGAGTGCAGAAAAATCCAACAAACTACAGCAACGTAGCGTCAACGATCTGAATTCCTAACGCAGAATCGTCGTCACTGAATCAACTTATTCTAAGTCCCAAAATTCAGAAACTGAGAGGAGAGAAAACCAACAATGAAATCCAGAATTCTCGCAACACAAACCTAATTGGAGAACAGAAACGCAGCAACAACAAGGGTCTTCGATCTGATCACAACACCAACAGCACAATTCTCACAGAGGAAGAAATTGAGAGAGAGATGGAGAAGAGAAAACTGTCGCTCAGCACCACGATGGAGAACGCTCTTCAATTTGCAGAATAGACAAACTGACGTGAATAAAATTGATCGGAGAATAGAAAGTGATATAAAGGATTAATTTAAATAAGGTTTCCTTTCCATATTTAATAAATAAATCACCTAAATTATTTTGACGCGAAAGGACCTCCTCGCCCTTGACATTTAAAAGAACGCCGACCAAGTCCCACTGACAAGTAATGTAATCCATCTTAGAATAAAGTGTAAACTGCATTTAGAATAACGTTGCAATATATGGGTTATAACATGGGTGATCTCGGTCTTGAGAGTGTGGGATTGCAGATATCGAAGTCTCCTAAGAGGTAAAAGGTTTCCTAGATAAGTCGTTTGTCTAAAGCGGTAATTAAAACACGCATTCAGGCTAAGGTAAAACGTTTAACACTTAGTCATGCTCTCATGCAATGGTTTAAGGTTTCAAAGGATAATCTTCACCATGCTGAGTACTCATACCAGCGCCCATTGCATTCAGTGTCCGGTTGCCCAGCAGGTTCGTCTTCTGGGTCTGCTGCTGCCCCAACTGGCCGGTGGGAGCTGGGCGGTATGATCGGCTCTCTGGATTCATGAAGCACTCGAATGACCAATGGCCCTTTCTTCCACAGTGGTGGCAGTCCACAGCATTCCCGGCGCAGTCAACACCCGGGTGGTCTTCACCACAGCCCTTGCAATGGAAGTGGCGCTGGGGTGCAGAACCTATAATCATACAATGTTTGGATTAATAACAGAACGGTATTGGATAATCAATTCACAACTCGCTCATGAGGTTAGATAACTTGCCCTTGGGGGGTGCTGATCTCAGTGGCTGGACATCGTAAGTAGGTCCGGTCAGTTGCGGAACCTTCTCCTTGCCCTTCAGATTGGTCTGCTCCTTCTTCTTCTCCTTCTAGGAGAACTTCTTCTCCTGCTATCGTCAAAGAATTAGGAATTACAGATATAAAAGTAGGTAAGCAAGTAAAGTAGTTTAATAACTTAAAGCGGTTCTTACTTCCCGCCCTTGCTGTCACTGCTTCTAGTCACCACCTCAGCCTCCTTCTCCGGGGCCTTACGCTTTTGCCCCTGGGAATCATCTCGACTGCTCACCAACAGCTCGGTCTGAGAAAAAGCATCATAACACTCTTATAATGCATTAATGAGTGTCCCGACACTTGAAATAAATCATACTGAGTTACAATGTACGAACTGTTAATTAATTTTACCTGAACCGTAGGGTATAGGGCAGCACCCATGGCTGCCTTGATCAAATAGCGCAGACCACCTTTAAACTTCTCCACCATCACAGTGTCGGAGTACACAACGCTTGGAACGAAGTCCAACAGCCCGATGAACAAGGGGTAGTACTGATCCACTGTCATACTACCCTGCCTCACCCCCTCGAACTCCTTCCTCTTCCTCTGCTTCAAGTGAGCAGGATAATACTTCTCCCTCAGTAACTTCACATACCTAGTCCACCCGAAACCTTCTCTCAGCTATATAGTGGGCCTTCACGAACCTGCACCAAGTGCTGGCGGTGTCCCTCAGGTGAAAGGCCGCTATCCCGACCTAGTGCTTAGCAAGCACAAGAATGGCGTCGAAAGCCTTCTCGTGCTCGATAATATATCTCTTCAAGACGGTAGGGTCATCCACTCCGAGTATGTCGGCACTCGCGTATCAGCAACGCTCTTCAGCCAGTTTGGCTCTCTCGGTGCGGGTGGGGGTGGGACTACAGGTGGCGCTCCAAGTTGTATACCTCCCATCTGGGCCAGATGTGCAAAGACGGCAGCTACCGTCTCAGCAACGCCCGTAGCCTGGGTCTCAGGAGGCCTCCTCCAGATCCACCGCCTCTGCCTCTACCAGCACGGCGACCTTGACCAGACATCTGAAAGATTCATAATTAAGTTAACACTCGGTAAAATACCGTACTTCCACCATTCATAAGTTCACATAGCCCAAAAAGGCGTTAAATAAACTTGCTCTCAACAATATCATGATCTTTATTGATCCCCACTTCCTCAACGGTACTCCGCTCTGATACCACTTTTGTAACACCCCTACTTACTCGGATCCTAATCGTAGTATAATTGTCGTAATTAAACATTTAAATCACAATGTTAATAACAGACTGTCGTTCTAATGGTGTTACTGTCATCACTCGCCCATACGAATGATAACGCATTACAAGATAATCAACATACGAAATGTACTCCCGCAGTGACCATAAGTGAAATACCCCTAACCTTTAAAACATAATTAAATGATCTATTAATGATCTAAGATGGTTAATAAACATCTAAATATTATTGGGGAACAATCTAAAAGATCTCAACAAGGCAAAACATGCCTTAAGATCGGTAAAGCCAAAAATGTGCTTTAAAGAACCATAAAGATTGTATGAAGTAAGGAACACAACAAAACCGTTTCCAAAGAAAACTAAGCTCAGAAACACTCTGTGACACAAAAAGGTGCACTAAAACACCTTAAAGCACGTTTTTGTGTAATTGCCTTCTAAATTGGTTTTTAATGGGCTTAAAGGTTATAATTACCTTTAAATATGATATTATATCACATTATATCATATTAGGAATTTAATTCCAAAATTTACAAATTTTTACAAATTTAATATTAAAATATTAATAAAACCCTAAAAGGGGGCCCACTTGAGTCAACATTGACTAAGAATGGTCAAGAGGTCAAAGTTGACCCCTTGGACCACATGAGATCGGCAGCCACAAGCAAGAGAGGCTTGAAATTTCCACTTGCTTATACCATGGACAAGACTCCAACATATTTCCCTAAATTAAGGGTTACCTTTTAGCTTTTGATTAGTTAATACACTCTTTGGCTCCATTATTTGACTCCACCAGCCACAAAACCGTGTGAGACCACACCTCCCCCTCCATTAACCGATGGCCTTGTCTCTTCTTATCCTTTGATGAGTCATTACACATTAAAAATTAATAAACTAATCTAAATTTGTCTTTTGCAATCAATTAAGCCCATCTCCAATCATTCTCTCTCTCCTGGCTTCATTCCAGCCGATGAAGCAGCTCTTCCAAGCTCTCTCAACCGAAGTTCTTGAGCATGGAAGGTAGATCCAACTTCTAAACTCTTAAGGTAATGGTTTAAGACTTATTTTGGCTCTTTTTCTTCATCTCTTCACCACCAACACTTAGATCTCGTGGCTAATCACTCCCTATGGCTTATTCTCAGTGTTTTAAGGTTAGAACATCAACTAATTTCGGCTGAAGCAAGTTAAGGGACCAAAGTTTTCCAAACTTGCATTTTAAGGTAAAAATATACCTTAAGCTTCTCTACTCTTCATCCGATTTTCTTCCTTTGATTTTTATGAGTTTATACACTCATAATCTTCATATTTACATGTTCAATCAGTTGGTTAACCATTTGAAGCAAGGGAGGCCGAGATCTAGAGCAAATACCCTTCTTTAAGGCATTTTTCCAAGGAAAAACCTAATACCAAGGCAGCTTGTTGTTGTCTAGCTATTTCCTATGTCAATATGGTGGATCTAACACCTTGTGGTGTGTTTAATTCAGGCCGAATCCATCTTGAAGTTCCCTTGCATTTTTAAGGTGATTTTTGCCTTAAATCTTACATTAATTGTTCCTTATGGTTAATGTAACACCCCTCTCAGATTAACACGTAATAGTCACTCACGTCGACAGATAATAGAGCGTCTTACAGCGGAAAATAAACAATGACATTAGACTCACTCAGGTGTCACCTGCCATTACCCGCCCATGTGAGTAACGAAGCAGAACTAATGCTAACAACTAGAATACACATCGCTACTAAACCACTGTGATAACGAGATATCCCTATACATCATACTAAGACCACATCCATAACAGTAGACAAGTGAGCATCTATTTCAAGTCTCAGATACATACCATACTATCATCATACATCTACAACCTGATATCATTATACAATAAATTCCTTACGCAACAATTGAAGTAATCCTATCTACCCTGTTCCCGCACTTCGGCTTCAACGAAGATCAACAACCTGCACAAATAGTGTAGTCTCAGCGATAGACGCTGAGTATGCCGGATCTGGACCCTATTGGTCACTTGTCATTTTTAACCGTCTTGATATTAGATTGATTTCATGCTTTGTCATTTTACAGATATAATAAATACTGTAACAACATGCATGATCATATACTCATTCATCCAATCAAACATTCACTTATCAACATACACAACAATCACACATCACATAACGCGGTGGCATTAATAATTCATACGCCGTATTTTATCATCATCATGTATTACAACATTCGGCCCCCCGGGCCCTCACATATCATTTGTTTTAGTTAGCACTGTCGGGCGTCAGTTAGGACAACCCGAAATATACTCACTTGGACAGTAGTCCCACGTACACACAAGGTGCTCACTGCCCTGATCATCCGAAGACTCTGGGACTAATTCACTTTGCCTTTGTAAAGGCATCCATTTAGGTGGCCAAGGGCCTGGTGCCAACGGTAGCACACTCCTCCTGACGATCTATGTAGGCTCGTTCAGGATTAACTAGGGTAAAACCCGATACGGGATAACCCAAGAGATCTCTACGCGCGACCAGCAGCCAGTGACTGTCTGGATTAAGGTACATCATCACATTCATTCACATTCCACTGTTAACTTTGTTAGTTAGATAGTCAGTTACAGTTTTAGTTATGGAGAACATCACTTAATTTATTGGCTGCCCTATGGGTCTTACGCACGCCTAGAATTATTCTAGGTAGTATTCACGTTCGAGTCAAAGCTCTAGAGACCGACAATGTCGTGTCCCGTTCCTAAGTATTTTACTTAGGTTATAACTACATACTTGTATTACTTAGCGTATTAGGTCAAGCAACAGTGGTCACAAACACACATTTCGCATATGTAGTTTGTATAAGTCGATCTATAGTCGACGTAGTATTAGTCCCGTAGGACGTTCGTGCATAAATAATTACTGCAGTGAACATAACTACACATCACACACATAAATCACATACATACATTCACACAAGTTATTATCAAACAAATCCGAGCCCGAGGAATTCCTCAGGACAACCCGGATCAAATCCCTTTACATACCGTACACCGTGGACCAGGGATGCACATATGAATCTCTAAGCTTCTCGAGCGCGCACGTCCGACAGGCGGTCTAACAATACGAAGAATACTAAATGTCAATCCACATGACAATACGATTCGGTATTTCCGAATAACGCCAGTAACCCAGGTTTTACAACTGTTATGCGTTCCGGTATCGTTAACTCTAAGCTTTTTACTCGTAGTGTGAGTTAACGCTCGGTTTACTTTGGAGTATGGAACCTTCCATTATATGCTTGTTATCTTTCATTCCAGGTTTGTTTATCGTACTAAAATCATATGTTAACTATAGTATTTTCATGTCATTGTATACTATAGTTTATATCTTTATTCTTGACATGTGTTTACATATACACATGCGCTCAGTATGACAGTTCTATTAAACTATGGTTTTGCTCACATAATATTGTTTAGCGTTACACTTATTTCTTGATGTTTATAGTATGATATTTTATGTGTCATTCAACTTTATAACATATAGTTTTGGTAACTATATGTATGTACCGAAAATAATGGACACGCACATATATTATACTTGTGCTCCTTTATTTACATAATTCTTATTGATCACAATACAACTGCATACCTATAATATGTTGTAAGTACTTGGTTTTATAACATCAAGACTTGTATTAGAATATAACCCAAGGTTTTATAATCCTTGTTATAATTACCGGTAGTGTATATCTTGACTCCATTTCTCATCAAATCCCATACTCTCAACATTCCCATTTTACCACTTATTTTATATCATACAGCACTCATCATACATTATAAACTTTACAACTATATTGTATCTTAATCTCCTCTTAATTACTCACCCTTCAACCGTACTCCTTCATACAGAAATATCAACTACCTGAACCCGAACTGCATTCAATGATAAGCCTCTCCATTCTTCCCTTGCAGTTTGGTTATAAATTTCTAATCCCATCCAAAATTCCCCACAGATTCACTTAAGTGACATGGATGGGTTTTGTGTTTAATAATAACTAATACAAAGCTCTTATGACATTAGTGCTTCAGCTGTACAGAGGCACGGTTACAGAAAGCAAGACAAAACTAAAACAGAAATGGTGTTTCTGTTTGGTTCTTTCTGATGGTGGATTATTCTAGCCTCTAACCTTTCTCTAAAGTGCTTGTAACTTTCTTGAGTGTATTAGTTAAGTTCTAGGATCAATTACCATTCAATGTAGCCCTTATAAGCCCTCTGTAATGCGGTTACACAGAGAGCACAAGTTTCAGGAAGAAAAACTAAAACCAGAAATTACTTTCTGTTACCTACTCTTCTAGCCCTTTTTGTTTACTCACCAAACTGACTTCCTGATTCTCCCACGTGTTCACACTCTTAGCTAAGTTATTTACAAGGTTCTAAGTTCACTCTCAATCCATTAACACATCATTACAGCACCTGTACACAATTTCACCAAAAACAACCTGCTGTTGGAAAATCTGAAACTCAACTTGTGTATCTCTTTTCAATTCCTGCTGTTAAACTACTAGTTATTCCTACTACTCCCAAGAACATGTCCACCTACTAAAGTGTTTTAGCAACGTGCTAGATCCCATTTAATGTCACTTCAACTTCTTTAACTCCTCTAAAAATGGGGTTATACAGAAGTACCCCAGTACTGAAAATCTGTAACCTGAAATCTGTGTACCTCCTCTTGTCCTTTCTTCTTTTCTGTTTACTTCGATTTCCACCTTCCCCACAGTGTTTCTAAATTTACTTAAGTTTATTAGATATACTCTAGGTTCTTTGGGTAACTCAGTACACCACTGTTGCTGCTCTGAAACTCACTCCACAACAACATAAAATTGGAAAAACTGAGGCTATGCAACTGATGCAGTCCTATCTTCTGTTTTCTTTCTGTTTACTTATCTAGTTCTTATCTTTCCCCCACCTTGTTTACATGAGTTGGCCAGGTTTTTTTTAGTTCTTCTTCAACCCACTGCAACACTCATACTGCCTCTGTACAAGTTACACATAAACACTACCTTGAAACCAGTATATAGATATATCTCTTTACTTTCTGCTGTTTCAGTATGCCAAAAGACTCCACAACGGGTTTAACCATTTGGTTAGAACCTCAACGTAGCTTTTAACTCCCAAAACAGATCCAAGACATCCCCAAAACAGGTTACACAGAAACTCAATTCTTCAGTGAAATTATAAAACTGAGATATCGAATCCTGATATCCTTGCTTATATCCTTTCCTGTCATTCGCATAACTGTCTCTCCATTTATCCTCAGGCACTTAGTTACTTAGTTAAGTGTTGTATCTATATTTTAAACTCAAAAGTCGACCTACACAGCTCTGTCACTACACTGATGCATCCTTTGTACCGAACAGAAAAGGAATGAAAACTGTAACAAAACTAATGTGGAGTTTTTTTTATTCTTCTTCTTTCTGCTATTGTTCCCTTCTGCTCTTTGGATCTCTCTTCTGTTTATTGTTAACCTGTCTGTTAATTCATCCCCAGTACTCACTCATCTAATCAAGTGTCATTGCTATGTTTTAAACCCCAAAACTACCCAGACCTCCCTATTAACCCCACTGATGAAGTTTCTATACGCAAAACTGATAAAATGTAAAACAGCAATGTGGCTTTCTCAGGTTCTGTTTGGTCACCAACTTGGTTCCCAATCTCCCCTCACGTATCCTAGCTTCCTAGTCAAGTGTGGTGGTATAATCTCACCCTCAACATGTGGTCACTCCTACTGTAACACGTTCATACAGAACAAGTAATTCAGAAACCACAGATTGACACTGAAACAGGAGATTTTCAGAACTTGGAATCATCACTGGACTACTCTCTTTTACTTGCTCACTGTCTGTTCTTGTAACTGTCTTACGATTTATACCAACATACTTACTTACCTAGTTTAGTGTGCTAGGAAATTTCTAAACTCAAAACAATCTTGGTGATGTTACAGAATTAACCTCACGCAGACATTAGAAACTGATAAGAACTGAAACTGTAACTGATGTCTTCCTTCTTAGCTATTCTTTTCGTTTGTTCACAGATTAGATTCCTAGGTCCCCAGGTTGTCTATCTACTGATTGAAAGTCTTAGCAAAGCTTTAAACTCAAAACAAATCCAACACAGCACTGTTAACTCCCTATACTAAAACGGCATTCCTGAGGAAACTGAAACATAACTTCAGTTCACTCCTCCACTTTTAATACATCAGATGGTTCTCTTTTTTTTATTAAACACTCCCAAGGTATTTATAAGCTATTTAGGTGTATTGGCAGTGTGTTAGATACATCATTAAATCAACAAGACCCTTACAACTCCTCTGGAGTTTAGTGGTACAGAAACGAAAGTTAGTTCGAAATCTGTATAGAATGTTCATGTAGCTTAATACCTTGGTTTTCTTTTCCTTGATTTGGTGTTGATTCTCCCCGATCTACTCTTTGATAAAACGTGGAACTCTCAGGGCCTAGAACTGGGGAGAGTACCCGTGGTTAGACTTGCCAAAATAGGAGAAAGAAGATAGGTACTAGATGGGAGCAAGTGACTTAGTTCTGGACAGACAAGGAATTGTTACCTTCTGGTCTAGTTATATCAGGAGTTGTTATTCGTGGGGTCCTGGTGCCTTTTCTGGAGGGTACTACAACGAGTTCATGCAGGTTAGAAAAAAAAACAGATGTTAGTAGCTCGTGGAATCTCAGGCGACAACGATCAGAGGGGGTACTTATATCAGTTGCTCCATGGCCTACCTGAGCTGATATCTGCACCGGTGTAATACTGGTTCTTATCAGTCTCTCTTTTGTTTGAAAAAAAATGGTCGCGGTGGAGTGCAGTAGGCTTCAGCAATCCTGAAGAAGTAGAGTTTTATTATTTTGATCAGGAAGGAAGGAAGTCGAGAGAGTAAGGAAACGGTTTTGACATTTGCTAACCATCGTGCAAGAGAACAGCCACTGTTTCGAGCTTGTTTCTCCACATCGTGGCCTGCAATGGTGAAGAAAGAAGGACAGAGATGAAGTAGTAATCATGTGGTGGAGGCAGGAGGGTCTGATTCAGGAGATTTAACAACTGCCATTAGTTATCAGTTCTAGAGGGAATTTGTGAAGCTAGGCTGCTCAAGTTCTGAGACGTGGGTGTTTGAAGCAGGGAGCAGGTGCTGCTGCTCATGCTGTTTTCTTTTATTCACGGTATCACAGAGCATGGGAAGAGAGAATGAAGACCGCTGTCTTGGTATTGGAGGGCTGTCTTGGTTACAAGGAAGTATGGGTGTATGCGAATAGTTTAGTGTCTGCAGTTCCCAAAGAAAATGTTTTGGAGTTGACAAGGAAAATCAGGAGAAAGTTGAGCCTGTTGCCATTACAGGTCTTCGGACAGTGGTGTTAGGTGAGTCTGCTTCTCTTTTTTCTTTGTGTGTGTAGTTACCTTAGTAGCCTAGCTACTAATTTTAAATCGTTAGCATATGTTACTGAATTCGGGCATAGCTCAAACGGTTAAAGCTTCGGGAAAGGTACGAGAGGTCTCGGGTTCGAATCCCTACTAGAGCATATTTGCTCTTTTTCTCTCTTTTTTTTTGTTTCAGCATTATTCATGCTTATTCCTTATATATATGCGACTGTACTAACATGTCGCGTTGTTAGTAGTATGTACATATATATATATACGACTATTTTGTTATGTCACGTTTTTAATTTTACCAATATACGGTTACGACTATTTTATTTGTCACGTTCTAGTTATATGTACAACATTATAAGCTTGTAACGTTGTGTATATGTACATATATATCCGTATGTACATAAGTACGGTAATATTAAACTGTTCGTTTGTTCGCAAGTTATTACATGCTTGATTGTTTATACCATAATATGGTTAATTATATTCTTAAATAACGTTTCATTATTTAGGGGTATTTCAGTTAAGCTCAAGCTTGGAGTATAACCATATCTTGTTTTGGTGTATTAAACATGTCTAAATGATGTGGTGAATTTTCCTTCAAGTGGGCGAGTTCATACAAGGAGAAAACAAGGTATAAACACCTTAAAACTTATGATTTTATAATTTCTAAGCATATATATTAATATTCCTGAGAGGGAACTTAATAATATGGGTTATATTAACCTAGAAATGGAAAAAAAATGACTAAGATAAATTAAGCTAGTCATTTAAGAGACTTAATTAACATAATGGTCAAATTATGACATTATGTGGAAAAATAATTAAATTAAAGTGAGACCATGAGCATATGCTATATTTTGAGACATTTAAAGTGTAATTTATTTTGCAAGTTCAAGGTTGTAATAAGGCCATGTCATTAGGCCATTTTAATTTAAACTTATAAGCTTATTTAGCTAGATTTATGCTTATATAATTAAGTTTGGGGCCAAACCGTAATTATTGGAAAAATACAAAGCCGTGGGTTTAATTTAGAGGAATTTAGGGTTTTTAAATGAATTTAATAAAAATTATAACATTTTATAAAGTTTTGGGTCAAAATTGTAAAAATAGAAAAGTATAGGTGAAGTTTTGTAATTACCGAAAGGTTTGGGTCCAATTTGGTATTAGAAGTCAAAGTTGACTATATAGGAGACTTTGACCAAGTTTGGAGAATTTTAGAAATTAAAATACTACCTTATATTAAGATAAGTATTAAATTGTAGAAGATTTATAAGAGATGAGGCTATATTGAGATTTCTGAAAACTTGGGGTACTAAATGGAGTTTAGTACAAACCTTAGGTTATTAGGAATTTTTAGAAGTTGATTTGGTTAAATTTGGAGTTAATATGAATTATATAAGTATAGTATAAGATATTTCATAATATTGTTACAAATGGGTAACATATGTGGTAAAACCGAGATTTAGAGAAAGTATAAGGTTAGTAATGATGTTTATAGCCTTTTGGTATAGTTTGGTGATTTTTGGAGTTATATAGAAGGTTTTATCAAGATATATGTATAATATATAGTTTTGATGATATTAGAAAACTATATGTTATAAAGAGGGGAATTTGGTGAATATAGAAAGTTAAGTGGTGGAAAAATAATTAGAGTAGACCTAGGGGGTCTGTTCGGTTATTTAAAAAAAAATATATAACTATAGGTTATAATTACATTAAGGTTTAAGGATTATAATATAAGTGTAACAATGAAATATAATTGAGGTTGACTTGTGATTTATAGAAGTTTAGTGGTTTATATTGAAAGCCGAAAATATAAGGGGCTGTTTGGTATTTTAAAACAATTTACAACTATGTGTCATAATTGTTTTAATGACATAAATGTCATAATATATGTTATATAACATAACGTAACATTATATTAATTATGTGGTGGATTTTGTAAATATTTAAGAACATAGGTGCTGTTCGGAAATATTAACACTTTTAAATGGAATTTATAATATGGTTTTTAATGTTATAAGCATTATAACATTTATAATATAAGAGGTATTCGTTAAAAAGAATGAATATATATTATAAGACTTACCATATAACAAGTAGTTCCATAATACATGTATTTAAATAAATATATGTTATGGTGTAAAAAAAAATATATGATATGGTTCAATAACCATGTACTTTCATGATTAAAGTGATATAAGAGGAAAAAGAGGGGAAAACAATTACAAACATTGGATATGGAATTCTAACGTTAAGAGTGTACATGTGATAATAAGGATTCATATAATTGAAAGTATTGTTTACATAGGAATTATACCACATTGAACTTAAAAAAAAAAGGGAAACAAACTATACGACATGCAAGGGTATGTTAAGTCACATGCGATAACAAGTTCAACAATAAGTATGTTAATATACAAGACAAGACTACCATGTAATATAACACCTTTCTAATCTCGAGTTAGGCCGAAAACCCGACAAACATTGACAGTTTGTAACGGGGGGTTAACCGGGAGGTATTAGTGACGGTACGGGGTACCGTAGGGTTGTATTTTCATACGGGATGCTAATCAGTAGCATTATGTATTGTTTAGACTGTTAGAGATGACACAAGGAGCATAGGAACTTGTTGATTCATACTCCACTGTAATACATCAGGGTGAACGGTATGTTGTTATGTGTCTCTGATTGTCTCTGAGGGCTTCCTCAGTTCAGACTTCTGTGTGATCTATGATAAGATTGTTTGTCTGAATGTGTTAAATAATATGCATGAATTGTATATTTATAGCTGCTTATTATTTACTGTTGTGGAGTTAACAGTATCGGTTCGTATATATGAACCTATATATATATAACGAACTAGCGGCTATGGTGCTATCTTATATGAAATGTAAGGAACGTCAGAAAAACATTGTAGCACTAGGATAATAAGATATACATATTATCCGAGACTTTATACGGAGCATTGGCCTTTCTATATGCCGCTCTCGTATCTAACACTGGATCCCGAGTTTACAGACTCCGGATGGGACTAATGACCTTAGTCTGCTGTGTTGAAAAAAAATGGTAATGCGATGCGATGGTATAATTAATAAATGAAAGATAGTAAAGCCAAGAGGATGTGGCTCTTGGTGCGCGCTGTGATCACAAAAACGATACCAGGATGTCCGCGTACGGGTCCGTAAGTATCAAGAAAATTTCCCGTGAGCTAGAATGGCTCGTTGGTCGGAGACTCTACCGTTGGAGTGGCTACTGCCGTGGGTGACCCGCCATAATATATGGGTAACTTAGAGACATGTCATTTTTAACGAGACATTGTCACTAGGTATAACTGAACAATTAATACTGTAACACCCCATCCAACATTTACATACTTACATAAACTGCAGCGGAAATACAAACCTCTTCACATTACTTAACTCGTTGGT
This sequence comes from Limonium bicolor, assembly GCA_023374045.1. Classification (NCBI taxonomy): domain Eukaryota; kingdom Viridiplantae; phylum Streptophyta; class Magnoliopsida; order Caryophyllales; family Plumbaginaceae; genus Limonium; species Limonium bicolor. The sequence continues at coordinate 138,896,084 of CM041777.1, read as the reverse complement.
GTTACACGCCGTTAGCCACCCACGTGGCTACAAGGCTAATCCATATACATTGTACCGGTCTGATGGGCTAAATTCCCGAGCAACTATACATTATTATCCCTTTCCATTAACAACAACAACAACATACACCTTATCAACTATACCGAGTATTTATAAACTGGTGCCGACAACAATATCGGTCTTACTACACCTACTGTATATATATACTTAAATGAATACCCATGTACAACGACTACCCGTCCTACTCTCGAACGGCTTCCAGCACTTCGTACCTGAAATAGGAAAAGAAGAGAAGGGTGGCCCCCAAGGGGCTCAGCACCTTTGCTGGTATGGTAATCCCGCAGCCCACATGCTACCGGGCCACGCACAACTAATTGTCGTCTTAGCATGCGGTTGATTATTTTTAAATCATACATGCAACTGTAAACACACAACACATAATCATTCGCCTCAACGGGCTCAACAAACGGATAATATATCCTTACTTAATAAGTCACTCATGGTATTCATCATCCCTAGAGTGTTCCTCCTCTAATGGAGCTACTTCCTTAATAGACGACACATACCCTTAAATCGGGTTATCCTTAAACGCCTCTTATCACAACTGGGAATCATATCCATGATCCACACACTCCACATCATACAACATATAACATACACTACATAACAACACATAACCACACTTTGCACGTTTCCACGTGTACAACATAACACCGCAATAGATATTGCATCACAACAAAATACATAACATAACGGGAATGGTTCTCTTAGGAACCAACCCAAACATTGCTTATACACTGGTGAGCCTAGAGAATGTTGCCAGTCTCATGATAAGCTCGTTATACAATAACAACAACACTCATTACCGTCCTAATAGTCGGACGAGTAACTTAAGTTAAGGCGGTTCGGGTTTGGAGGCCCGAACACACCACACAAACACATGTTCCCCCTAAACCGATCATAAGTCAGAATAGCTAAGCTTTGGAATAAGCTAATGGGAGATCATAACCCGTGAGGGAAACAACCATAACAAAGAGAAGGGTAAGGCTACAAAGGATACCCTCTCCCAAACAACGCGCGACCGGCCAAACCGGATTCCTCACCACTGTTAGTACATACTTACTTTAGATATTAGTTAGAACCCCACTATGGAGTCTAACATAACTACACACCATACAGAATTACAACTGGGTTAACACACAAGGGAGATCCCTACATTCACAAACACATCTCACACAATTAACACACGCATAGCCGTGGTTAGAACGTCCCATGGTTCGGGTCGTTTACTCCGAATACCGAACTCTCATGTGATCCTAGACTCAGATAACTAAGGTTAACACTTCTGAGGTTAAATGGTATCGGAGTTGTACACGCCACATAAATGAATTACTGTAAACTCATTACATGTTTAATCTTACAACGTGGCAAACATACAGAAAAACACATTGGCATACAAGCCGGTGTAATCCGGTAGGACACAGGTTGCAAGAAAACCATACCTGTCACCGGAGTCCACTTTATCATGTCCACTTATGTTCCTCGAGCAATTCTCGAACAACTGATAACATTACAATTACTTTTATTAATATTGGGGTAACATGTTTGCTTAACGTTTAAAGCGCCCATAGTTTACCCCGTCATTCCCGTTACACTTAACTTACTCTTGTGATATTAAGTTTACAACTCTCACATCAAACCCAACACTTGTTTACACATTTTAAGGCCTTTATATGCCACCAAACAAGGCCTAAACATCACCTAAAACCCATTACCATTCAATTCCCCTTGATTAGAAGCCTTTAAAACAGATTTTGCAACACTTTTGACCTGGTCCGGGACTTGGTCCGGACCCAAGGTCCCGGACCACTTGTAGAATGTACTCTCGGCCTTAATTTACCCTTGGTCCGGGTCTTGGTCCTGGAGTAAGGACCCGGACCACTTCTAAACTTCACTCTCGGCTCTTTTAAGGGGTGGTCCGGGTACCTATACAAGGGCTAGGTCCCGGACCATGTTATTAACTTGTCAAAACATCATTTTTCAACCCCTAAACCAACCTTAAACCTTACCTAATCATTCCATAAACTTTCCACATGTTTCCTACATGTTCAAACACCTTAAAACAAGCACTAAACTTTCCTAAATCATCACTAACTGGTTACTCAATTCCTTACAACAATTCCTAGCACTTATAACATTTTTCTTAGATTTCTAAGTGGTATATCATGCCTACTACCTCAACTAACCAAAGTATTGTCTCACAAACATTACCACCACTCCAAAAGCATTATTTCTCATACACACCTCCTTTGCACAATTGCTTCTAATTTCCACAAGTTTTCACTTAGACCTTCACTAGGCCTTTCTTTTCCTTTGTTTACCAAATCTTGAACAAGACTTAACACTTCACATAACAATTCCTTGGTGTGTTCAAAACACCCATTTGAGTTCTAAATCCTCCAAGACAATGCCCATGGCACCTTAACACCTAAGAACACCATGATTCACCTTCTTCCACCATCTTAACACTTAACAAGTTCCTAGTACCTTCTAGGTCTTAAAATCTCATTTCATCACATAAACTCTTTTGTTTGTCAACTAAATTTCGCCATAGCTTCTCTTGTATATACTCACATCAAAACACATTGTTTTTCACCTTTAGACAAACAAGAACATTCAATCTCTTAATACACACTCTTATACACAAACATATGGTTTTTCATCCTTTAACCATCAAACACATTCACCTTCACAAGAGATGTTCTTTACACACAACTAAACCTTTAAACTACACTACATCACAATATAGTGCATAAACTTAAATTGCTTGGCACTTAGGCCCTTAAATAACATGGCTCTTAGGCCCTTAAATTGCATTAAACTTAAACACTGAATCTCCACATTTAAATGCCTTCAACCTGCGAATACACCCAACAATACATATGCCCTTAATAAACTCCTTGAGAGCATTTTGCTAACTCATTTACCATTAGCTCTTTAGGTATTTTATTAAGCAAATCAAGCTCCATTTTCCTAGGCATTTAAACCACATTAGGTTAACACATTTACCTCTTTTCGTTCAAGACTTCCCACTTGTTTTTCTTTGTTCTTCCTTGATAGAAAATCGGCAAGGGCTTTTATCACTTGTCAATCTTCTAATCAATACACATATAAGGGTAATGAGCATTAAGTTTAATACTCCAACTCATAGTTAAACCCTAGGTTTACATATGTGTCTTAAAACACCAAAATTTGATGATTACCTTTGGAATTCGGAAGAGAGCTTGGTTAAGTAGCAAGATAGGACTCCTCCTAGTCCTTTGAAGTTTGAATTAAGCTAAAAAGATAGCAAGGCAATGCACCATTGTAAGGTGAATTTTCGGTCATGTACTAAAAGGAGAGGAAACTTGATTTTTCTTTGAGATTCCTTACCTAAGCAAAGGAGAGTAATAATGTGTAGAACACAAGCTCAAGCTCCATCAATGGTGATTCTCATGGCACCAAAATGAGCTCTTGAAGATTTGAAAAGATAAGTGTAGAGCTTGACTAACTAAGACAAATATGGTCTTAGAATTTGATTTGGAGCATGGAGTTGGATTTGGCAAAGAAATGAAGATGGAGAAGAGAGGTTGCCATGGCAAATCGTAAAAGAGAGAAAGAAGAAAGGTAGAAGACGGTGGGAAGTGAAGGAAATGAGAGATGAAGTTTGGAGTCTACTTTTAGAAGATATTTATGTACTAAAGTAACTTTCTTCTTTTTACTTACTTTCCTTCCTTTCTTTAATTGTTATTTTTTTTTTACATGGTGGTGACTCACCTTAATAAAACCGGCCCCCATCATTTACTTAGGGGTGTTTTGGTCTTAGTTGACCAATTTAATTACTTATAACAACATATGTTACAAACTAGCTTATAAAAATCACTATTCACAAAACAAGGCACATAGAAGTGAAATTTTTGATTTCCCATTGATATAGACTTCCAAATGTGATACTATATAGTACACATGTATATTAAGAGTAATGATGGGCATTTAGCCACTCAAAACTCATTTACAAGACAATTTTTAAAAAACGTGCTTTAAGACTCCTTAAAGCACATTTTGTGTTTTAACTTGTTTTCAAGCTTGGTTTTCTTTAGTAATTGATTTAATATGTTCATTAACATATAAATAAGGTATAGGCATGACCATAAGGTCTTATACAAATTTATCCCAAGCTTAGAGCACATTTTTGCTCATATTGACTTTAAGGTATTTTCTTGTGTTTTATTTGGTTTAACTGCCCACCAAGGTTTCCTAAGGACTTATTTAGCCTTATTAAATCATAATTGAATATTATTAAGTCTTGGTAGGCTCTTTGGGTCCTAACCAAGTTCACTCATAGCTTAGAGCATGTTTTTGCTCATACTATGTCTTAGTGCTTTATTGCACTTTACTATATTTTAAATTGTCCACTGATGTTTCTAAGGCACTTTTTAGCCTTTATATAACATAGTTTGATATTTAAACCACATATCAAGGTTTGGGGTATTTCAATCTACCCCCCTTAAAAGAACTTCGTCCTCGAAGTTCACACTTTCCCACACATCACTAAATCAGAATACGGGGATTACTTGGAAATAAACTTCCATAACCAACACACTTTACATCACAACCTCGGACTTAATGGTCCGGCAACACATTCACATCCACACATAACATAACATATCCACATGATAACCTCGGACTCTATGGTCCGGGTATCTTAACAACACTTACACATACATAACAACCCCTTGGACTCACTGGTCTCGGGTAACATCACAACATTTGGACACATAGGTCCCCATAACATAACAGTCTTCAGACACTTAGGTCTATGTAACACAACACATTTAGACTCATAGGTCTCAATAGCATACACTTTTAGGAGATCAAAGTCAAAATAACATTTATTACACATACCACACAACATGTCATAGCATGTATAACAATCAAAAATATCCTTTATATACACTGTGATCCCGCAGAACCCGGTCGCGATGGACACCTTCCGTCCCCGTGCCTTTGGGAGATTAAAACAATCACTTAAATTTAAAATTTCCTTATGAGGTTAAGTAAGAAGACTTAATTATGTAAATATCCATCAACGTTTTATAAATACCAATTTAAAATCCTTTTGAAAACACACACAACTCCAAGTCCAACTTAAGCTCTTTGCTTCTTTTATTAGCGTGGTTATTTGTGACCACTTATAGGGAGCTTCAAGAATCATCCAACCCTGATGTGATCAGCATCAGTGTAGAACTATCCTTCCACTCCAATTTGTGTTCGGCTTCCCTTGATCACATGCAAATCAAGTTCCACCTCCCACTTCATTTTCAAGCATCATGTAAATCACTCATTTCCAATTTTCTATCTTTTAAATCATTCTAATCATGATCATAACATCTCCAAAGGATAGAACTCCGTCTATCAGTTACCTCCACTCACTTTAATCCTGTTGCCTAGGGAATCTTATTCTCACTAGGTTCTATGTCGGTATCATGCCCTTTCTTGAATCACTATAGTATGTATATACACATATGTTTTGTCAGAATACAACACACAACTTCACATTTATACACTGTCGGGGCTTTTGTTCCCCCGGGAGCTTCTCTACTCCCCACACTTGTACTATCACACACAACTGTTAACAAATACACGCACTTATCACAATGGTATTCGCATCTTCTGTGCGCAATTACCACAATTAAACCATGAATGAATGTGTATGTTTACGTAACACACACCCAATCATCAAAACAATAATATAATTTTGTGCTATGCACAATATAAATCACATACACTACGTACACTTGTACGGTAATATACACTAAGTGGTTTTGCGCTCTACCCCCCTTAAAAGGGATTACGCCCACGTAATCAATCACTAAACATTGGCTTAAATGTTCTGCCGTCGTGAAGTGTTTTAACTTCCACGCGGTCTATTACACAATGGGTTCTGATTAGAGGATCTTAACCATATTGGCGGTTTAGTTCCTAAACCAAGAATTCTCATTGGAGTTTGTTTAAACTCTTAGTTGGTTTCGATTCTGGCCTGTTAGGCTTCTAGGCGTTAATAATTAGCCATTCACTCATGTTCACCATGTACATTCAACACTTGAATCACTGGCTCACCAGTTTCTGCTGCGAAACTCTAATAACTGTAGAGCTTAATTGCTCCATTTGTTATTCTTACTGTATTGTACATCCCCAATTGTCACCTTCATCTTGGTAACAATGGTTTCTCAACCGACGCACGGTATCTTTTACCCTGAGCGGATTCGGTGAGTTTCACAATTTTCCATTCACTTCTCCAATTGCTTACAGCGTAAACTATTATGTAATTCACAATGATTGACTTGTTCCCTTCCGACTTACTGTCGGTTGAGACTGAGCTACTACCTAGTGTGTAGTGCTCTCTCAGCTATTTCCAACATTTGGGGTATATTCCATACCGGTATTTGGCAGTTAGTGCTACTGTAGTCACTTACTGTTAATCATGTCTCCACATTTGGTTTTGTACAAGTTCTCCTTTATTGGTGCGGCCTTGCATCTCCTATGCATCGGCCATTACAACATTATTGCTCCACAATTAACTGTTTCCAATCCTAGCTATCTCATCGATCATTACTGCACAAGTGCAATACCAAAACACTCAGTCATACAGAGTGCAGAGGGTAAACTCTTGACAGTAAATCTCTTATGCATTCGCCAGGAATTCACACTGAGTTCCTCATCACATAGTACCTACCACTGGCTTATTGCCCAGTTTGTTTAACATCACTTATCTTGCATGTGCATGAGTTTAACTCTAACTGGTCTTATCCGCATATCGTTTTAACAACATTATACAACGGTCGCTTGCGCACCGTGCTCTTACTCCCTGTATAACATCAGCTTATATCGTGTACTGTCACCTCAACTTCCACACATAACTTACATTATTCCATTATGGTTCATCCCTCCTTTGGATGACTACTAAATGCTCCTTGAGCATCGATCATTCGAGTCACAAGCCGGCATTATTCAGCCAGGTGCTTCACTTAATACACATACTACTAAGCTAATTGCTCTCTTTCAATAATAACATCGTCCATCCTTAACATATTTCTTGAACTTGATTTACATAACTACCGCTCCTGCGGTCTCACAATATCGAGAGGTATCCCCACTCTTAATGCAGTGGTTCGTTTACCACTCTATTCACTTATACAACATAAACTTCTGCAATCGGTCTAACTTATATAACAGATCTTGCTTATGGCCTATAAGCCTTATTTGCCTTGAGTGCGCTCATTATAGGCTGTCCACACACATGTACTTCTCTGTACAACATTACATGGTTTGGATGTTATATTGAGCTCCATGACAAGGTCGTTGCATTCTGTTTCCTTTCATGGAATGCCCCTTAGGATTGTCAGTCCGTTCCTTGACAACTTATGTCTAAACTGGGTGTTAGTTTCAACCCTTGTGTTTCTATCACGTCATTTCATGCAACAACTGTTGATGCGAACACCCTTCAAGGATTTTTCCTGGGTGTTTTAAGTTATGCCTTTACATCTGGTTTACAGTTATTGGTACATACAGTTAGCCATGCCGTTTGCGTTCTTAACTGGCTTATTATCCTTTCTGTGAAGATCAACACTTCCTGGTAGTGTAGGTACTCATTCTGGAAATTTCATTCCGTTCATTGCACGTTAATGTGTCCACATTAGGCATCTGCCTTGCCATGCACAGGCTGGGTCTCGTTCCAGCTATCATGTTTATCCCTGAGGATCCTCAAGTCATATACGATGTCTTTACATTCAGTTAGTGCACTTCGCACCTCCTGACTCTTAAACATTTCCTTGGAGGGAATTCACTAATTCCTTTAGTCTCGTTAATTTAACTGAGTTCCTTAACTTCAACTATTCCTTGTAATCCTTAGCTCTTGTTTGACTCATACTGCGGACCGTAGACGGAGTCGACTACTTCCCGTGTTTCGGACTCCACTCGTATACATATGTGGGGTACCATAATGATACATTGCTACCTACCCAACTAACCCATAAGTAGGTCTGTCAGGCCCACAAGCTCCTATCGGAGTGCGGTCGTCCCACAATTCAGTTGGTACACTCGTAGTGTCCGTCACACGCCTAGGTGAAGTATTCTGTTGTCAACTCCCTTATATTGTCCCGTGGCAATATTCATTCCTTACTTCCCGAACTTAATCGAGGGAAAGTTTATCCATTGTTGTATCCTCGCCAACTGTCCTTGGTTTTACTGGCTTGGTTTAAAAGAAGGTTGGAAAGAAGTGTTGGTTTGAAAGAAAATCTGGTTTTGAAAAGAAAAGGGTTGAATAAATCTGGGTTTGAAAGAAAATTTTCATGGTTTCACAACATCTTCTTACCTTAGCCAAGTCTAGCTTCTTGCTGACTGGTGTACTTACAATCACAGAGGTTAGGCTATTAAGCCCTTCCACGGTTACAATGATCTCACTTAACTTCATGGTACTTCACCAAGTACTTGCAGTGGTTATAAATTTCCCGAACAGCCCTGTTATAGCAGCACTTGCTACGGCAAGTGCGCCATGCTAACTGGCTATCGGTTTAACACATACTAGTTGTGGTATTGTTTTTACCCATATTGTCATCAGTGGCCTTGTTGGCCCTTACTGATCTCACTGCCTTGATAATAACCCTCTGGGTAACTCCTCACTGTATTCATATGGTAATTATCAACTGGGGTGTCTCCCACTCTTGGAGTCCCTCTTTACTTAGTATCGTATCCTCTTTATAGCCCGTTCCACGCACTTGTCGTGGTTACTGAGACTTGTCTCTTGCTTGGGCACTACATTGCAGTTCCCTTGTCGGTTGGTATACCGTTGGTGTATTATTTATCAACTGTGGTCCCGTAGACACTCGTCTCGGGTTTTACTAATCCCCTTCTTGCCTGTTGCACGATTGGTGCGTTGCAAACTGGTTATTCTCGACTGCTCTGCATGTCGACCCAGGTTGTCGGAAATTCTATTCTCTTATACACAAAATTCTTCATTCTTCGCTATTAAATGCGGTTAACATTGTTCTGATGGAGACCGTCTCCGGGATTCCCAGTTTTCGGGATCTACCGTGTGACAGGTTCTCCGTACCTTTAGAGGTACTTAATAACAGCCAGATCGGGTATTCCCGAGTAAGAGAGGACTTCCGTCTCTCTGACGTTCCTTCCCAAGTTATCAAACAGGGATTGTGGAGGGTGGGATGGATATTGTAGGTTTCCAGTATTCACTGGTAGTTCCTTACTAGCGTATCTCTCACGCTATCACTCAACCCTTAACCCAAAGTACTAAAATCCTAACTCGGTACTTCCTAAGCTCGGTAATTCAGTCATCAGAGCGATACTTCGCTCTGATACCACTTTTTGTAACACCCCATCCAACATTTACATACTTACAATAAACTGCAGCGGAAATACAAACCTCTTCACATTACTTAACTCGTTGGTGTTACACGCCGTTAGCCACCCACGTGGCTAACAAGGCTAATCCATATACATTGTACCGGTCTGATGGGCTAAATTCCCGAGCAACTATACATTATTATCCCTTTCCATTAACAACAACAACAACATACACCTTATCAACTATACCGAGTATTTATAAACTGGTGCCGACAACAATATCGGTCTTACTACACCTACTGTATATATATACTTAAATGAATACCCATGTACAACGACTACCCGTCCTACTCTCGAACGGCTTCCAGCACTTCGTACCTGAAATAGGAAAAGAAGAGAAAGGGTGGCCCCCAAGGGGCTCAGCACCTTTGCTGGTATGGTAATCCCGCAGCCCACATGCTACCGGGCCACGCACAACTAATTGTCGTCTTAGCATGCGGTTGATTATTTTTAAATCATACATGCAACTGTAAACACACAACACATAATCATTCGCCTCAACGGGCTCAACAAACGGATAATATATCCTTACTTAATAAGTCACTCATGGTATTCATCATCCCTAGAGTGTTCCTCCTCTAATGGAGCTACTTCCTTAATAGACGACACATACCCTTAAATCGGGTTATCCTTAAACGCCTCTTATCACAACTGGGAATCATATCCATGATCCACACTCCACATCATACAACATATAACATACACTACATAACAACACATAACCACACTTTGCACGTTTCCACGTGTACAACATAACACCGCAATAGATATTGCATCACAACAAAACATAACATAACGGGAATGGTTCTCTTAGGAACCAACCCAAACATTGCTTATACACTGGTGAGCCTAGAGAATGTTGCCAGTCTCATGATAAGCTCGTTATACAATAACAACAACACTCATTACCGTCCTAATAGTCGGACGAGTAACTTAAGTTAAGGCGGTTCGGGTTTGGAGGCCCGAACACACCACACAAACACATGTTCCCCCTAAACCGATCATAAGTCAGAATAGCTAAGCTTTGGAATAAGCTAATGGGAGATCATAACCCGTGAGGGAAACAACCATAACAAAGAGAAGGGTAAGGCTACAAAGGATACCCTCTCCCAAACAACGCGCGACCGGCCAAACTGGATTCCTCACCACTGTTAGTACATACTTACTTTAGATATTAGTTAGAACCCCACTATGGAGTCTAACATAACTACACACCATACAGAATTACAACTGGGTTAAACACACAAGGGAGATCCCTACATTCACAAACACATCTCACACAATTAACACACGCATAGCCGTGGTTAGAACGTCCCATGGTTCGGGTCGTTTACTCCGAATACCGAACTCTCATGTGATCCTAGACTCAGATAACTAAGGTTAACACTTCTGAGGTTAAATGGTATCGGAGTTGTACACGCCACATAAATGAATTACTGTAAACTCATTACATGTTTAATCTTACAGCGTGGCAAACATACAGAAAAACACATTGGCATACAAGCCGGTGTAATCCGGTAGGACACAGGTTGCAAGAAAACCATACCTGTCACCGGAGTCCACTTTATCATGTCCACTTATGTTCCTCGAGCAATTCTCGAACAACTGATAACATTACAATTACTTTTATTAATATTGGGGTAACATGTTTGCTTAACGTTTAAAGCCCCATAGTTTACCCCGTCATTCCCGTTACACTTAACTTACTCTTGTGATATTAAGTTTACAACTCTCACATCAAACCCAACACTTGTTTACACATTTTAAGGCCTTTATATGCCACCAAACAAGGCCTAAACATCACCTAAAACCATTACCATTCAATTCCCCTTGATTAGAAGCCTTTAAAACAGATTTTGCAACACTTTTGACCTGGTCCGGGACTTGGTCCGGACCCAAGGTCCCGGACCACTTGTAGAATGTACTCTCGGCCTTAATTTACCCTTGGTCCGGGTCTTGGTCCTGGAGTAAGGACCCGGACCACTTCTAAACTTCACTCTCGGCTCTTTTAAAGGGGTGGTCCGGGTACCTATACAAGGGCTAGGTCCCGGACCATGTTATTAACTTGTCAAAACATCATTTTTCAACCCCTAAACCAACCTTAAACCTTACCTAATCATTCCATAAACTTTCCACATGTTTCCTACATGTTCAAACACCTTAAAACAAGCACTAAACTTTCCTAAATCATCACTAACTGGTTACTCAATTCCTTACAACAATTCCTAGCACTTATAACATTTTTCTTAGATTTCTAAGTGGTATATCATGCCTACTACCTCAACTAACCAAAGTATTGTCTCACAAACATTACCACCACTCCAAAAGCATTATTTCTCATACACACCTCCTTTGCACAATTGCTTCTAATTTCCACAAGTTTTCACTTAGACCTTCACTAGGCATTTCTTTTCCTTTGTTTACCAAATCTTGAACAAGACTTAACACTTCACATAACAATTCCTTGGTGTGTTCAAAACACCCATTTGAGTTCTAAATCCTCCAAGACAATGCCCATGGCACCTTAACACCTAAGAACACCATGATTCACCTTCTTCCACCATCTTAACACTTAACAAGTTCCTAGTACCTTCTAGGTCTTAAAATCTCATTTCATCACATAAACTCTTTTGTTTGTCAACTAAATTTCGCCATAGCTTCTCTTGTATATACTCACATCAAAACACATTGTTTTTCACCTTTAGACAAACAAGAACATTCAATCTCTTAATACACACTCTTATACACAAACATATGGTTTTTCATCCTTTAACCATCAAACACATTCACCTTCACAAGAGATGTTCTTTACACACAACTAAACCTTTAAACTACACTACATCACAATATAGTGCATAAACTTAAATTGCTTGGCACTTAGGCCCTTAAATAACATGGCTCTTAGGCCCTTAAATTGCATTAAACTTAAACACTGAATCTCCACATTTAAATGCCTTCAACCTGCGAATACACCCAACAATACATATGCCCTTAATAAACTCCTTGAGAGCATTTTGCTAACTCATTTACCATTAGCTCTTTAGGTATTTTATTAAGCAAATCAAGCTCCATTTTCCTAGGCATTTAAACCACATTAGGTTAACACATTTACCTCTTTTCTTTCAAGACTTCCCACTTGTTTTTCTTTGTTCTTCCTTGATAGAAAATCGCAAGGGCTTTTATCACTTGTCAATCTTCTAATCAATACACATATAAGGGTAATGAGCATTAAGTTTAATACTCCAACTCATAGTTAAACCCTAGGTTTACATATGTGTCTTAAACACCAAAATTTGATTACCTTTGGAATTGGAAGAGAGCTTGGTTAAGTAGCAAGATAGGACTCCTCCTAGTCCTTTGAAGTTTGAATTAAGCTAAAAAGATAGCAAGGCAATGCACCATTGTAAGGTGAATTTTCGGTCATGTACTAAAAGGAGAGGAAACTTGATTTTTCTTTGAGATTCCTTACCTAGAAGCAAAGGAGAGTAATAATGTGTAGAAACACAAGCTCAAGCTCCATCAATGGTGATTCCATGGCACCAAATTGAGCTCTTGAAGATTTGAAAAGGTAGAAGTGTAGAGCTTGACCTAACTAAGACAAATATGGTCTTAGAATTTGATTTGGAGCATGGAGTTGGATTTGGCAAAGAAATGAAGATGGAGAAGAGAGGTTGCCATAGCAAATCGTAAAAGAGAGAAAGAAGAAAGGTAGAAGATGGTGGGAAGTGAAGGAAATGAGAGGATGAAGTTTGGAGTCTACTTTTAGAAGATATTTATGTACTAAAGTAACTTTCTCTTCTTTTTACTTACTTTTCCTTCCTTTCTTTAATTGTTATTTTTTTTTACATGGTGGTGACTCACCTTAATAAAACCGGCCCCCATCATTTACTTAGGGGTATTTTGGTCTTAGTTGACCAATTTAATTACTTATAACAACATATGTTACAAACTAGCTTATAAAAATCACTATTCACAAAAACAAGGCACATAGAAGTGAAATTTTGATTTCCCATTGATATAGACTTCCAAATGTGATACTATATAGTACACATGTTAATTAAAGAGTAATGATGGACATTTAGCCATTCAAAACTCATTTACAAGACAATTTTTCAAAAAACGTGCTTTAAGACTCCTTAAAGCACATTTTGTGTTTTAACTTGTTTTCAAGCTTGGTTTCTTTATTAATTGATTAATATGTTCATTAACATATAAATAAGGTATAGGCATGACCATAAGGTCTTATACAAATTTATCCCAAGCTTAGAGCACATTTTTGCTCATATTGACTTTAAGGTATTTTCTTGTGTTTTATTTGGTTTAACTGCCCACCAAGGTTTCCTAAGGACTTATTTAGCCTTATTAAATCATAATTGAATATTATTAAGTCTTGGTAGGCTCTTGGGTCCTAACCAAGTTCACTCATAGCTTAGAGCATGTTTTTGCTCATACTATGTCTTAGTGCTTTATTGCACTTTACTATATTTTAAATTGTCCACTGATGTTTCTAAGGCACTTTTTAGCCTTTATATAACATAGTTTGATATTTAAACCACATATCAAGGTTTGGGGTATTTCAAATACAGTTGAGACTTGTACAGTGGCGAACGATATTGGTTTCTACACCATGGATGAGAACTAATACTTGTTTATTATTCTCGTTGTTTCGCTTTGTTGTTCATTGGTTATACTTGTGGTTATATTATGTTTGTTGATGGTTGTGTTATTATAAGGATATTACTGTTAATTATTTTACAGTTTAAATATTAAAACGGTATTGCATGTAATGAATCTCATGCTCTCGACCAATTAATTGAGGGGTTTGAGGGGGCATGACGGGGCATGTAATGACATACTCAGCAGTGGCTGATTCCATACCACAAACCATTTTTATTTCAGGAGATTAGCTGGTGAGTCGACGCGGGGCGCGACGGTTGTGATATTACTATTGGTTAAGACTTGGTATGGTTGATTCGGATGATGTTTTGGACTCGGGTTGTGTAAACCGAGGTGTAATTTGATTAGATGCTCACGAGTACGGTCTGTAATAATCAAATGTTGTAGATCTATTTTAAATTGTTTAAGTTCTACTATCTATCTCTTGTGGTCACTGCGGGAATACGTTTCGCATGTTGATTATCAGGTAATTCGTTATCACCCGTATGGGCGAGTGATAACAGTGACACCATAGGAGTGACAATCTGTTATTTACCGCTGCGATTTATTTGTTATGTACGACATTTGTAGGATAATTAGGAGCCGAGTTAGTAGGGGTGTTACAACAAGAGATAGATAGAAGTTTATAATATCCCAAAAGTAATACAACAACCGTTTATCCTTTACATAATCCGTACACGTGAGACCCTAGAAATATGTACACCTCGGTTCACAAAACCCGAGTCCAAAATAACCGTACAGTAATCCTGTCGTCTATACTAAAATGTGCTGCTACTCAGAAGTCGCACCCCACGTCGACAACAGCTAATCTCCTGAAAATAATGATTTGTTTTGTATGGAATCAGCCCCTGCTGAGTATGTTATCGCATGCCCTATCATGCCCCCTCAAGAAACCCAATTAATTGGTCGAGAGCATGGGATTCATTTACATGCAATACCTTTTTAACAATAAAACAGTAAGCAATTAGTAGTAACAACCATACAATAAACAACCATCACATGCGTTTCAAACAACACACAACCACATAGTATAACCAATGAACAACAAGGCAAGACAATGAGAATTATAAACAAGTATAAATTCCCGTCTTGGCATACGAGCCCAATAATGATCCCCTAAAGTACGAGCTAGTAAAGTTGTTCGTAATTGTTCAGTTATACCTAATGACAACGTCTCGTTAGAACGACGTGTCTCTAAGTTACCCATAACTTATGGCGGGTCACCCACGGCAATAGCCACTCCAGCGGTTGAGTATCCGACCAACGAACCGTTCTAGTTTGCAGGAATTTCCTCGATATTTACGAACCCGTACGCGGACATCCTGGTATCATTTTTGTGATCACATCGCGCACCAAGAGCCACATCTTCCTGGACTTGCTCATCTATACCATCGCATCGCATTACCAATTTTTCTAACACAGCAGACTAAGTCCAATCCTAATTATGTAAACTCGGGATCTAGTGTTAGACACGAGAGCGGTGTTAGAAAAGGCCAATGCTCCGTATTTAAGTCTCGGATAATATATATCTTATTATCCTAATGCTACAACGTCTTTCTTACGTTCCTTATATTACATATATAAGATAGCATCATAGCCGCTAGTTCGTTTTATAAATAAGTTCATATATACGAACCAATATTGTTATCGCAATACAGTAAATGCAAAGCAACTTATTAAATATACAGTTCATGCATATTTATTCACACATTCATACATTCAATCTTATCATAGATTTTCACAGAAGTCTGAACTGAGGAAGTCCTTAGAGACAATCAAGGACACATAACAACATACCGTACACCGTGATTTTAGGACCGTGGAGTATGAACAGCTAACTCCGGTGATCCTCGGGATGCTTCTAACAATCTAATAATACGTATACACTATGGATTAGCATCTCGTATAAATAACGTTACTCTATGGTACCCCGTACCGTCACTAATCCCTCCCGGTTCATTCCCCGTTATTTACTAACAACGTTTGTCGGGTTTTCCACTTACTCGGGATTAGTTTTACGTAGACATTACATTGCATGCATGGTTACATCGTAGTATATTAATATACTTAACTTAAACGTTTCATTTCGCATGTAGTTTAATATACATTTGTGTATTATATAGTTTGTCACTATATTGTATGTATAATCTTGATCATATATTATACATCCCACCTTAGTATTTACTTCTCTAAGGTTAGTTTATCTAAGTATAAAATGTTGTATAATTCATTTAAAATACTTTGAATTATTTACCTTCTTATTATTTCATGTACTGAAATACCCCAAACCTTGATATGTAGTTTAAATATTAAACTATGGTATGTAAAGGATAAAAAGTGCCTTAGGAACATCAGTGTACAATTTAAACCATAGTAAAATGCAATAAAGCATTAAGACACAGTTTGAGCAAAAACATGCTCTAAGCTATGAGCGAACTTGGTTAGGACCCAAAGAGCCTACCAAGGCTTAATAATATTCAAGTATGATTTAATAAGGCTAATTAAGTCCTTAGGAAACCTTGGTAGACAATGAAACCAAACAAAACACAAGAATATACCTTAAAGTCAATAAGAGCAAAATGTGCTCTAAGCTTGGGATAAATTTGTATAAGACCTAATGGTCATACTATACCTTATAAATATGTTAATGAACATATTAAATCAATTACCAAAGAAAACCAAGCTTGAAAACAAGTTAAAACACAAAAAGTGCTTTAAGGAGTCTTAAAGCACGTTTTTGAAAAATTGTCTTGTAAATGAGTTTTGAATGGCTAAATGCCATCATTACTCTTTAATTAACATGTGTACTATATAGTATCACATTTGGAAGTCTATATCAATGGGAAATCAAAAATTTCACTTCTATGTGCCTTGTTTTTGTGAATAGTGATTTTTATAAGCTAGTTTGTAACATATGTTGTTATAAGTAATTAAATTGACCAACAAAGACTATAATACCCTTAGTGATATAAAGGGGGCCGGTTTTTGTAGTAATGAGTCACCAAACATGTTAACTTGTTAAGTGAATAAAGATGACTCATAGGTTACTATTTGCTTTAAGTTATAAATATCTTCAAAAAGCAAAACCAATCTCATTTCTCCCTTCCTCCTTCATTTCACACGGCTTCTAAGCTCTCTTCTACCCCTCTTCTTTCTGTTCTCACGGTGATGCTACAGCAACAGCACCAAATGCCATCTTCCATTGCCAATATTTCCTAGCTCACTTAACCAAATAAAAAACAAACACCACCAATATCTTCCTCTCATCAAGCTCTTCATTTCTATCTTCTTAAAATTCCAAGACCACCATTTCGGTGCCATGGAGTTCCACCATTGAAGGAGCTTGAGCTTGTATTTCTACATATTATTACTCTCCTTTGCTTCAAGGTAAGGAAACTCAAAGAAAAATGAAGTTTCCTCCATGTTTTTACCTTGACCGAAAATCACCATTAATGGTGCTCATTGTGTTGCTTTGTTCTAGCTCCATTTGAATCTTTCAAGGACTTGGTGGAGTCCTCTCTTGGTAGATATTCCAATTCCCTTCAAAGACCAAGGTAAAACAACTATCTTAATGCTCTTGAACAATGTAAAACCTAGGGTTTACAATGAGATTAAGCTTGGAGCTTGAATACTCATCACATTGTGTTTGTAATGTTTAGAAGTTGACAAGCAACTAAGCTTAGCCGATTTTTGAACAAGGAAACAAGAAAGAAGTTTGTGAGGAAAAGAGGTAAATATGCTATCTCAATGTGGTTTAATGCCTTAGGAGAAATGAGCTTATAATGCTTGCTAAAACTACCTAAAGAGCAAATGGTGAATGACTTAGTAAGGTGTTCTCAAGGAGACTAGTAAAGGAACATATGTCTTGGTGTGTGTAATTGCAGGTCAAAGGCTTATATATGTGGAAATTCAGTGTTTAAGGTTTATGCAATTTAAGGGCCTAAGAGCCATGTTATTTAAGGGCCTAAGTGCCAAGCAATTTAAGTTATGCACTATATTGTGATGTAGTGCTAAATGTGTGAAGTTTGTGTATAAAAATGTGTTTGATGGATTTTAGGTGTTTTTGAATGAAATAAGGTAAAAACCTAAGTGTTTGGATGTGAGTATATACAAGAGAAGCTATGGCAAAATTTGGAAAAATGTGCAAGAAGTTCTAAGTGTTTTAAGAAAGTTTTGGTGAACTAGGAAGTTGTTTAAGGTTTAGGTAATGTTGATATCCAAGGAATAAGTGATGTTTAGGTAAGATGTGAAAAAGGAGGTTTAGTTAGTAAGAAAAGAAGTTTGAGAGATGATGTTAAGGTGTAGAGGAAACACCTTGGTATAGTGGTCATTATAGGTGAAATACCACCTAGAAATCTTAAGGAGAAAACATTGTAATTGTTAGGAATTTTGTGAAGATAAGTAAAGGCTTAAGGAATTAGAAAATGAGCTTTATGAGTGTTTGGGATGTCTTAAGGTGTGTTTGAAGTCCCAAATGAGGTTAGGGGGTACTAGGTTATATGGGGTGAAGTTTGGAGTTGAATGTAAAAAGGAAAACAAGGGTCTGGGCCAGACCGAACTTGCGACCGAACTTGCAAGGTCGGTCGAGCCCAGTTTACCCTGCGAGAATTAGTTTCTGGAATGGACCGACCTTGGGGACCGGACTTGCAAGGTCGGTCGGGCTTGTATTTTCTGTACGGAATAAGTTACTGGAATCGACCGAACATGCGACCGAACTTACAAGGTCGGTCGGAGTAGAAAATTTTGACGGTAAAGTGTTCTCGAATGGACCGACCTTGTGCAAGGTCGGTCGGTAAGGTCGGTCGGCCCAAAAATGTTGTTTATGGTTATAAAGATGATATTTGGACATTAGAATATACCTAGGAACATTAGGTAAGTTTATACAATTGATGGAGGTGGAGAAATAATGCAACAAGGTTTGAAAAATGCAATTTTACCAAGTTTGTAGCTTTGGTCCGGGACCTAGTTCATGGTTCAAGTCCCGGACCAGGGGTGTAAAATAGGCCGAGAGTCACATAAGGATGTGGTCCGGGACTTAGGCCTTGTATAAGGTCCCGGACCACCCCATTTTAAAAGGCCGAGACTTGAGTTAGCATATGGTCCGGGACTTAAGAAGAGGACCAAGTCCCGGACCACTATAAAAACATGGTTTTAGGTTATTAAAAGATATCTAATGATGGGGATTGATGAATAATGATGTTATAAGGTTGTGTAGGACATGTCAGGTGAGTTATAGTCACAATTTGGTGGGTGAAAAGTTGAAGTAAAATGAAAGAGTGAAACATGTTAAAAAAAATGTAAAGTTATTTAACCAAGTTAACGGGGAGAAGTTATAAGCATTAGACTTTAAACAAACATGTTACCCCAATGTTAATAAAAGTACATGTAATGTTGTCAGTTGTTCGAGAATTGCTCGAGGAACATAAATAGACGTGATAAAGTGGACTCCGGTGACAGGTATGGTTTTCTTGCAACCTGTGTCCTACCGGATTACACCGGCTTGTATGCCAATGTGTTTTTCTGTATGTTTGCCACGTTGTAAGATAAAACATGTAATGAGTTTACAGTAATTCATATATGTGGTGTGTTCAACTCCGATATCATTTAACCTCGGCAGTGTTAACCTTAGTTAACTGAGTCTAGGATCACATGAGAGTTCGGTATTCTGAGTAAACGACCCGAACCATGGGACGTACTAACCACGGCTATGCGTGTGTTAATTGTGTGATATGTGTATGTGAATGTAGGGATCTCCCTTGTGTGTCTAACCCAGTTGTAATACCGTACGGTGTGTAGTTATGATAAACTCCATAGTGGGGTTCTAACTAATATCTAAAGTAATTATGTACTAACAGTGGTGAGGAATCCGGTTTGGCCGGTCGCGCGTTGTTTGGGAGAGGGTATCCTTCTTAGCCTTACCCTTCTTTTGTTATGGTTGTTTCCCTCACGGGTTATGATCTCCCATTAGCTTATTCCAAAGCTTAGCTATTCTGACTTATGATCGGTTTAGGGGGAACATGTGTTTGTGTGGTGTGTTCGGGCCTCCAAACCCGAACCATCTTAACTTAAGTTACTTGTCCGGTTATTAGGACGGTAATGAGTGTTGTTGTTATTGTATAACGAGCTTACCATGAGGGTGACACCATTCTCTGGGCTCACCAGTGAATTAACTATGTTTGGGTCGGTACCTAAGAGGACCGTTCCCGTTATGTTATGTGATGTATGTTGTAAGATGTGGAGTGTGTGGATCATGGAAATGAATCCAGTTTGTGACAAGAGACGTTTAAGGATAACCCGATTTAAGGGTAGGTGTCGTCTATTAAGGAAGTAGCTCCATTAGAGGAGAAACACTCTAGGAATAAGGAATACCATGAGTGACTTATCAAATAAGGATATATTATCCGTTTGTTAAGCCCATTGAGGCGAAATGCTATGTGTTGTGTGTTTACAGTTCATGCAAGATTTAAATATAATCAACTGCATGCTAAGACGACAATTAGTTGTGCGTGGCCCGGTAGCATGTGGGCTGCGGGATTACCATACCAGCAAAGGTGCTGAGCCCCTTGGGGGCCACCCTTTCTCTTCTTTTCCTATTTCAGGTACAGAGAGCTGGAAGCCGTTTGAGAGTAGGACGGGGTAGTCGTTGTACATGGGTAATCATGTAAGTTGTATATATATAGTAGGTGTAGTAAGACCGAAGTTGTTATCGGCATCAGTTTTGTGAATACTCGGTACAGTTGGAAGGTATGTGTATGTTTGTTGTTAATGGAAAGGGATAATAATGTGTAGTCGCTCGGGGGTTTAGCCCATCAGACCGGTACAATGTAAATGGATTAGCCTTGTTAGCCACGTGGGTGGCTAACGGCGTGTAACACTAACGAGTTAAGTAATGTGATGAGGTTTGTTTTTCCACTGCAGTTTATTGTAAGTGTGTTAATGTTGGATGGGGTGTTACAAAAAGTGGTATCAGAGCGAAGTATCGCTCTGATGACTGAATTACCGAGCTTAGGAAGTACCGAGTTAGGATTTTAGTACTTTGGGTTAAGGGTTGAGAGATAACGTGAGAGATACGCTAGTTAGGTATTACCAGTGTGTACTGGAAACCTGCTACATCCTTCCCGCCCTCCACAATCCTTGTATATAACATGGGGAAACAACGCCAGAGAGATGAAAGTCCTCTCTTACTCGGGAATACCCGATCTGGCTGTTATTTAATACCTTTAGGGTACGGAGAACCGGTCATACGGTAGATCCCGAAAACTGGGAATCCCGGAGACGGTCTCCATCTGAACAATGTTAACCGCATTAAATAGCGAAGAATGAAAAATCTTGTGTATAGAAGAGTAGAATTTCCGGCAACCTGGGTCGACATGCCGAGCAGTCGAGAACAACTAGCTTGCAACGTACCAACCGTGCAACAGGCAAGAAATGGATTAATGAAACCCGAGACGAGTGTCTACGGAACCACAGTTGCCAGATAATACGCCAACGGTATATCAACCGACAAGGGAACTACAACGTAGTGCCCAAATACGTGGAACGGGCTACAAAGAGAATACAATACTAAGAAAAAGGGGTCTCCCAGAATGGGAAACACCCTAGTTGATGATCGTCATGTGAAGACAGTGAGAAGTCACCTAGAAGAGTTATTGTCAAGGCAGTAAGATCAGTGAGGGCCAACAAGGCCACTGATGACAGTATGGGTAAAAACAATACCACAACCTGTATGTGTTGAACCGATAGCCAATTAGCATGGCGCACTTGCCATAGCAAGTGCTGCTATAACAGGGCTATTCGGAAATTTATAACCACCACAGGGTACTTAGTAAAGTACCATGAAGTTAAACAAGATCACTATGACCATGGAAGGGCTTGATAGCCTAACCTCTGTAACTGTAAGTACACCAGTCAGCAAGAAGCTAGACTTGGTTAAGGTAAGAAGATGCTGTGAAACCATGAAGATTTTCTTTCAAACTCAGATTTACTCAAACCCTTTTTCTTTTCAAAACCAGATTTTCTTTCAAACCAATACTTCCTTCTAACCTTCTTCTAAACCAAACCAGTAAAACCAAGGGCAGTTGATAAGAATACAACAGTGGATAAACTTTCCCTCGATTAAGTTCGGGAAGCATGGAATGAATATTGTCACGGGACAATATAAGGGAGTTGACAATAGAATACTTCACCTAGGCGTGTGACGAACACTATGAGTGTACCAACTGAATTGTGGGACGACCGCACTCCGATAGGAGCTTGTGGGCCTGACAGACCTACTTATGGGTTAGTTGGGTAGGTAGCAATGTATCAGTATGGTACCCCACATATGTATACGAGTGGAGTCCGAAACACGGGAAGTAGTCGACTCCGTCTACGGTCAGCAGTACAAATCAAACAAAGCTAAGGATTGCAAGGAATGGTTGAAGTAAGGAAACTCAATTAAGTTAACGAGACTAAAAGGATTAGTGAATTCCTTTCAAGGAAATGTTTAAGAGTCAGGAGGTGCGAAGTGCACTAACTGTAATGTAAAGACATCGTATATGTCTTAAGGATCCTCAGGGATAAACATGATAGCTGGAACGGAGACCCAGCCTATGCATGGCAAGGCAGATGCCTGATGTGGACACATTAGCGTGCAATGAAACGGGATGAAACTCCCAGAATGAGTACCTACACTACCAGGAAATGTTGATCTTCACAGGAGGAGATAATAAGCCAGTTAAGAACGCAAACGGCGTGGCTAACTGAATATACCAATGAGTGCGAACAAGATGTAATGGCATGACTTAGCAACACCCAGGAGCAATCCTTAAAGGGTGTTCGCATCAACAATTGTTGCACGAAATAACGTGACAGAAACACGAGGGTTGAAACTAACACCAGTTTAGACATAAGTTGTCAGGAAACGGACTGACAAACCTAAGGGGCACCATGAAAGGAAATGTAATGTAACGACCTTGTCATGGAGCTCAATATAATGTCCAAACCATATAATGCTGTACAGAGAAGTGCGTGTGTGTAGACAGCCTACAATGAGCCCAGCTCAAGGCAAATAAGGCTTATAGGCCACAAATAAAATGTGTTATGTAAATTAGATTGATTGCAGAAGTTTATGTTATATAAGTGAATAGAGTGGAGAACGAACCACTACATTAAGAGTGGGGATACCTCTCGATACTGTGAAACCGCTGGAGCGGTAGTTATGTGAACCAAGCTCAAGAAATATGTTAAGGATGGATGATATTATTATTGGAAGAGAGCAGTTAGTTTAGTAGTATGTGTGTATAAAGTGAAACACCGAGCTGAATAATGCCGGCTTGTGACTCGAATGATCAATGCTCAAGGAGCATCCGGTAGTCATCCAAATGAGTGATGAACCATAATGTGAATAATGTAAGTATATGTGCGGAAGTCAACATGACAGTAAATACCATATAAGTTATTGTAATGCAACGAGTAAGAGCACGGTTCGCAGCTGGCGACCGTTGTATCAATGTTATTGAGTAATAATGTGGCAGATAAGACCAGTTATGAATTAAATTCAGTGGTGATGCAAGGTAAGTAAGGATAAACAAACTCGGCAGTAAGCCGGTAGCCAGTATTACGAGATCAGAATCTCAATGAAACACAGTGTGAATTCCGTGGCGAATCGCATAAGGGATTTACTGTCAAGAGTTTATGCCTCTGCACTCTGTATGACTGAGTGTTTTGGTATTGCACTTGCGCAGTAATGATCGAGTGGGATAGCTAGGAATTGGAAACATGTTAATTGTGGAGGAATAATGTTATAAAGGCCGATGCATAGGAAATGCAAGGCCGCACCAATAAAGGAGTACTTGTACAAAACCAAATGTGGAGACATGATTAACAGTAAGTGACTACAGTAGCACTAACTGCAAAATATGGGTATGGAATATACCCCAAATATTGTAAATAGCTGAGAGAGCACTACACACTAGGTAGTAGCTCAATCTCAACCGACAGTAAGTCGGAAGGAAACAAGTCAATCATTGTGAAATACACAGCTGTATATACAGTAAATTACTATGGAAGTGGATAGAAAGTTTATAACTCACCGAATTCGCTAACGGTAAGAAATACCACATGTCGGTTGAGAAACCATTGTTACCAAGATGAAGGTGACAATTGGGGATGTACAATACAGTAAGAATAACAAAAGGGGGCAATTAAGCTCTACAGTTATTAGAGTTTCGCAGCAGAAACTAGTGAGCCAGTGATCCAAGTGTTGAATGTGCATGGTGAACATGAGTGAATGGCTAATTATTAACGCCTAGAAGCCTAACATGCCAGAATCGAAACCAACTAAGAGTTTAAACAAACTCCAATGAGAATTCTTGGTTTAGGGACTATACCGCCAATATGGTTAAGATCCACTAATTAGAATCCATTGTATAATCGACCGCGTGAAAGTTAAAACACTTCACGACGGTAGAACCTTAAAATCGATGTTTAGTGATTGATTACGTAGGCGTAATCCCTTTTAAGGGGGGTAGAGTGCAAAACCACTTAGTGTATATTACCGTACAAGTGTACGTGATTAGCACAAAATAATTTGTTTTGATGATTGGTGTGTGTGTGTTATGTAAACATACGCATCCATTCATGGTTTGAGCATGGTAATTGCGCACAGATGATGCGAATACCATTGTGATAAGTGTGTTGATTTATTAACAGTTGTGTGTGATAGTACAAGTGTGGGGAGTAGAGAAAATCCCGGGGAACAAAAACCCCGACAGTGTATAAATGTGAAATGGTGTGTTGTATTTTGATAAAAATATATTGTATATATATACTATATAGTGATTCATGAAAGAATACGAAACTGACATAGAACCTAGTGAGAATGAGATTCCTAGGTAACAACATTAAAGTGAATGGAAATAACTGATAGACGAAGTTCTATCCCTTGGAGATGTTATGATCATGACTAGAATGATTTAAAAGATAGAAAATTGGAAATGAGTGATTTATTTGATGCTTGAAAATGAAGTGGGAGGTGGAACTTGATTTGCATGTGATCAAGGGAAGCCGAACACAAATTGGAGTGGAAAGATAGTTCAACACTGGTGCTGATCACATTAGGGTTGGACGATTCTTGAAGCTCCTTATAAGTGGTCACAAATAACCACGCTAAGAAAAGAAGCAAAGAGCTTAAGTTGGACTTGAAGTTGTGTGTGTTTTCAAAAGGATTTTCAATTGGTATTTATAAAACGTTGATAGATACTTTACATAATTAAAGTTCTCTTACTTAACCTCACAAGGAAATTTTAAATTTAAGTGATTGTTTTGATCTCCCAAAGGCACGGGGACGGAAAGTGTCCATCGCGACCGGGTTCTGCGGGATCACAGTGTATATCAAAGATATTTTTGATTGTTATACATGCTATGACATGTTGTTTGGTATGTGTAATAAATGTTATTTTAACCTCGAGTTCTTAAAGTGTATGCTATTAAGACCTATGAGTCTAAATGTGTTGTGTTACATAGACCTATGTGTCTAAAGGCTGTTATGTTATCAAGACCTATGTGTCTGGATGTTGTTATGGTACCCGGACCCAAGAGTCTAAGGGTTGTTATGTATGTGTAAATGTTGTTAAGATACCCGGACCATTGAGTCCGAGGTTATCATGTGAGTATGTTATGTTATGTATGGATGTGAATGTGTTGCCCGGACCATTAAGTCCGAGGTTGTGATGTAAAGTGTATTTGGTTATGGAAGTTTTATCTCTATAAGTAATCCCCGTATTCTAATCCAAGATGTGAGGGAAGTGTAAACTTCGAGGACGAAGTTCTTTTAAGGGGGGTAGATTGAAATACCCCAAACCTTGATATGTAGTTTAAATATTAAACTATGGTATGTAAAGGCTAAAAAGTGCCTTAGGAACATCAGTGTACAATTTAAACCATAGTAAAATGCAATAAAGCATTAAGACACAGTTTGAGCAAAAACATGCTCTAAGCTATGAGCGAACTTGGTTAGGACCCAAAGAGCCTACCAAGGCTTAATAATATTCAAGTATGATTTAATAAGGCTAATTAAGTCCTTAGGAAACCTTGGTAGACAATGAAACCAAACAAAACACAAGAATATACCTTAAAGTCAATAAGAGCAAAATGTGCTCTAAGCTTGGGATAAATTTGTATAAGACCTAATGGTCATACCTATACCTTATAAATATGTTAATGAACATATTAAATCAATTACCAAAGAAAACCAAGCTTGAAAACAAGTTAAAACACAAAAAGTGCTTTAAGGAGTCTTAAAGCATGTTTTTGAAAAATTGTCTTGTAAATGAGTTTTGAATGGCTAAATGTCAATCATTACTCTTTAATTAACATGTGTACTATATAGTATCACATTTGGAAGTCTATATCAATGGGAAATCAAAAATTTCACTTCTATGTGCCTTGTTTTTGTGAATAGTGATTTTTATAAGCTAGTTTGTAACATATGTTGTTATAAGTAATTAAATTGACCAACAAAGACTATAATACCCTTAGTGATATAAAGGGGGCCGGTTTTTGTAGTAATGAGTCACCAAACATGTTAACTTGTTAAGTGAATAAAGATGACTCATAGGTTACTATTTGCTTTAAGTTATAATATCTTCAAAAAGCAAAACCAATCTCATTTCTCCCTTCCTCCTTCATTTCACACGGCTTCTAAGCTCTCTTCTACCCCTCTTCTTTCTGTTCTCACGGTGATGCTACAGCAACAGCACCAAATGCCATCTTCCATTGTCAATATTTCCTAGCTCACTTAACCAAATCAAAAACAAACACCACCAATCTCTTCCTCTCATCAAGCTCTTCATTTCTATCTTCTTAAAATTACAAGACCACCATTTCGGTGCCATGGAGTTCCACCATTGAAGGAGCTTGAGCTTGTATTTCTACATATTATTACTCTCCTTTGCTTCAAGGTAAGGAAACTCAAAGAAAAATGAAGTTTCCTCCATGTTTTTACCTTGACCGAAAATCACCATTAATGGTGCTCATTGTGTTGCTTTGTTCTAGCTCCATTTGAATCTTTCAAGGACTTGGTGGAGTCCTCTCTTGGTATATATTCCAATTCCCTTCAAAGACCAAGGTAAAACAACTATCTTAATGCTCTTTGAACAATGTAAAACCTAGGGTTTACAATGAGATTAAGCTTGGAGCTTGAATACTCATCACATTGTTTGTGTAATGTTTAGAAGTTGACAAGCAACTAAGCTTAGCCGATTTTTGAACAAGGAAACAAGAAAGAAGTTTGTGAGGAAAAGAGGTAAATATGCTATCTCAATGTGGTTTAATGCCTTAGGAGAAATGAGCTTATAATGCTTGCTAAAACTACCTAAAGAGCAAATGGTGAATGACTTAGTAAGGTGTTCTCAAGGAGACTAGTAAAGGAACATATGTCTTGGTGTGTGTAATTGCAGGTCAAAGGCTTATATATTGTGGAAATTCAGTGTTTAAGGTTTATGCAATTTAAGGGCCTAAGAGCCATGTTATTTAAGGGCCTAAGTGCCAAGCAATTTAAGTTATGCACTATATTGTGATGTAGTGCTAAATGTGTGAAGTTTGTGTATAAAA
The DNA here is from genome assembly GCA_023374045.1 of Limonium bicolor. Taxonomy (NCBI): domain Eukaryota; kingdom Viridiplantae; phylum Streptophyta; class Magnoliopsida; order Caryophyllales; family Plumbaginaceae; genus Limonium; species Limonium bicolor. The sequence goes on along the minus strand of CM041777.1, from coordinate 138,868,355 downwards.
ATGTGTTTGATGGATTTTAGGTGTTTTTGAATGAAATAAGGTAAAAACCTAAGTGTTTGGATGTGAGTATATACAAGAGAAGCTATGGCAAAATTTGGAAAAATGTGCAAGAAGTTCTAAGTGTTTTAAGAAAGTTTTGGTGAACTAGGAAGTTGTTTAAGGTTTAGGTAATGTTGATATCCAAGGAATAAGTGATGTTTAGGTAAGATGTGAAAAAGGAGGTTTAGTTAGTAAGAAAAGAAGTTTGAGAGATGATGTTAAGGTGTAGAGGAAACACCTTGGTATAGTGGTCATTATAGGTGAAATACCACCTAGAAATCTTAAGGAGAAAACATTGTAAGTGTTAGGAATTTTGTGAAGATATAAGTAAAGGCTTAAGGAATTAGAAAATGAGCTTTATGAGTGTTTGGGGATGTCTTAAGGTGTGTTTGAAGTGCCCAAATGAGGTTAGGGGGTACTAGGTTATATGGGGTGAAGTTTGGAGTTGAATGTAAAAAGGAAAACAAGGGTCTGGGCCAGACCGAACTTGCGACCGAACTTGCAAGGTCGGTCGAGCCCAGTTTACCCTGCGAGAATTAGTTTCTGGAATGGACCGACCTTGGGGACCGGACTTGCAAGGTCGGTCGGGCTTGTATTTTCTGTACGGAATAAGTTACTGGAATCGACCGAACATGCGACCGAACTTACAAGGTCGGTCGGAGTAGAAAATTTTGACGGTAAAGTGTTCTGGAATGGACCGACCTTGTGCAAGGTCGGTCGGTAAGGTCGGTCGGTAAGGTCGGTCGGCCCAAAAATGTTGTTTATGGTTATAAAGATGATATTTGGACATTAGAATATACCTAGGAACATTAGGTAAATTTATACAATTGATGGAGGTGGAGAAATAATGCAACAAGGTTTGAAAATTGCAATTTTACCAAGTCTGTAGCTTTGGTCCGGGACCTAGGTCATGGTTCAAGTCCCGGACCAGGGGTGTAAAATAGGCCGAGAGTCACATAAGGATGTGGTCCGGGACTTAGGCCTTGTATAAGGTCCCGGACCACCCCATTTTAAAAGGCCGAGACTTGAGTTAGCATATGGTCCGGGACTTAAGAAGAGGACCAAGTCCCGGACCACTAAAAAACATGGTTTTAGGTTATTAAAAGATGTCTAATGATGGGGATTGATGAATAATGATGTTATAAGGTTGTGTAGGACATGTCAGGTGAGTTATAGTCACAATTTGGTGGGTGAAAAGTTGAAGTAAAATGAAAGAGTGAAACATGTTAAAAAAAATGTAAAGTTATTTAACCAAGTTAACGGGGAGAAGTTATAAGCATTAGACTTTAAACAAACATGTTACCCCAATGTTAATAAAAGTACATGTAATGTTGTCAGTTGTTCGAGAATTGCTCGAGGAACATAAATGGACGTGATAAAGTGGACTCCGGTGACAGGTATGGTTTTCTTGCAACTTGTGTCCTACCGGATTACACCGGCTTGTATGCCAATGTGTTTTTCTGTATGTTTGCCACGTTGTAAGATAAAACATGTAATGAGTTTACAGTAATTCATATATGTGGCGTGTTCAACTCCGATATCATTTAACCTCGGCAGTGTTAACCTTAGTTAACTGAGTCTAGGATCACATGAGAGTTCGGTATTCGGAGTAAACGACCCGAACCATGGGACGTACTAACCACGGCTATGCGTGTGTTAATTGTGTGATATGTGTATGTGAATGTAGGGATCTCCCTTGTGTGTCTAACCCAGTTGTAATACCGTACGGTGTGTAGTTATGATAAACTCCATAGTGGGGTTCTAACTAATATCTAAAGTAATTATGTACTAACAGTGGTGAGGAATCCGGTTTGGCCGGTCGCGCGTTGTTTGGGAGAGGGTATCCTTCTTAGCCTTACCCTTCTCTTTGTTATGGTTGTTTCCCTCACGGGTTATGATCTCCCATTAGCTTATTCCAAAGCTTAGCTATTCTGACTTATGATCGGTTTAGGGGAACATGTGTTTGTGTGGTGTGTTCGGGCCTCCAAACCCGAACCATCTTAACTTAAGTTACTTGTCCGGTTATTAGGACGGTAATGAGTGTTGTTGTTATTGTATAACGAGCTTACCATGAGGGCGACACCATTCTCTGGGCTCACCAGTGAATTAACTATGTTTGGGTCGGTACCTAAGAGGACCGTTCCCGTTATGTTATGTGATGTATGTTGTAAGATGTGGAGTGTGTGGATCATGGAAATGAATCCAGTTTGTGACAAGAGACGTTTAAGGATAACCCGATTTAAGGGTAGGTGTCGTCTATTAAGGAAGTAGCTCCATTAGAGGAGAAACACTCTAGGAATAAGGAATACCATGAGTGACTTATCAAATAAGGATATATTATCCGTTTGTTGAGCCCATTGAGGCGAAATGCTATGTGTTGTGTGTTTACAGTTCATGCATGATTTAAATATAATCAACCGCATGCTAAGACGACAATTAGTTGTGCGTGGCCCGGTAGCATGTGGGTTGCGGGATTACCATACCAGCAAAGGTGCTGAGCCCCTTGGGGGCCACCCTTTCTCTTCTTTTCCTATTTCAGGTACAGAGAGCTGGAAGTCGTTCGAGAGTAGGACGGGGTAGTCGTTGTACATGGGTAATCATGTAAGTTGTATATATATAGTAGGTGTAGTAAGACCGAAGTTGTTATCGGCATCAGTTTTGTGAATACTCGGTACAGTTGGAAGGTATGTGTATGTTTGTTGTTAATGGAAAGGGATAATAATGTGTAGTCGCTCGGGGGTTTAGCCCATCAGACCGGTACAATGTAAATGGATTAGCCTTGTTAGCCACGTGGGTGGCTAACGGCGTGTAACACCAACGAGTTAAGTAATGTGATGAGGTTTGTTTTTCCGCTGCAGTTTATTGTAAGTGTGTTAATGTTGGATGGGGTGTTACATGTACACACTTAACATTAGAATTTCCTTAACTAATGTTTATAATTCTTTTCTCCTTATCTTTTATCATTTTACTTATGATATTATATGGTTACTAAACCATATCATATTTCCCACTCAATTACATATATTTATATATGTATTATAGGACTATTTATTATATGGTAATTCTTTATAATATATTCATTTTTCCTTAATGAATATTCCTTATATTATAAATGTTATTACCCTTATAAATAAACCATATTATAATTTATTTCAAAATGCCCATATTACCGAATAGCCACTTATATTCCCTTTTATTTACAAAAACCACCACATTATTTATATAATGTTACATTATAGTTATATACCATATATTATGATATTTATATCATTAAATCATTTATAACCTATAGTTATAACATATTATGAAATACCAAACAGAACCTATACTGTTCGGTATTTATTTATTCCACCTATACATTCAGAATATACAAAGTGACCCCAAATATTATTATATTGTTACACTTATAACATATTCCTTATATTATAACATTTAAACCTTATTATAATTATAACCTATGGTTATAATTCCTTAAAATTGCCGAACAGACCTTAGGGTCTGTTCTAAATTAATTCCCACCTCACAACTTTCTAAATTTAACAAATCACCCTGTTTTATAACATATAGTTCCTAATGTCATTATAACTATATATTATACACATATCTTCCTAAAACCTTATATATATTATTCCAAAAATTACCAAACTATACTAAAAGGTTATAAACATCATTCCTAACCCTTATACTCTCAGTTTTTACATTCTAACCCCATTTGTTACCCAAAATGTAACAATTTCATAAATATTATATATTATACTTATATAATTCATTCTAACCCCAAATTTAACCAAATAAATTCCTAAAAATTCTTAATAAACCAAGGTCTGTTATAAACTTCATTTTGTGCCCAGAACTTTCGGAAATCACTAATCCACCCCAATATTTATAAATCTTTTACAATTTCATACTTAACTTATTATAAGTTAGTATTTAATTCAATAAATTCCCAAACTTGGTCAAAGTCTCCTATATAGTCAACCTTGACTTCTAAACTCAATTTTGAGCCCAAACTCTTGGTAATTACAAGATCAACCCCAAAGTTTCCCATATTTACAATTTTGACACAAAACTTTATAAAATGTTATAGTTTTTATTCAAATTCATTTAAAACCCCATATTTCACCTAAAATAGCCCACAACTTTATAAGTTTCCAGTAATTACCATTTGACCCCAAACTTAATGTTAAATGCATAAATTAAATTAAATAAGCTTTAAAACTTAAATTAAAATGGCCAAATAATATAGCCTTATTACAACTTTGCATTATAACATAAAATTACACATAAATAGCTTAGAAAATATTGTAAATTCTCGGCCTCGCCACCAATTCTTCCAATATTACTAATTCTTTCACATAATGTCTTAATTTGACCATTATGTTAATTAAATCACTTAAATGACTAGCTTATATTATCTAAGTCATTTCTGGTCACACTTAGGTTTAAAATACATATTCTAACCACTCCACTCTCTCTGCACATATTATATATGAGCTTAGGAAACATAATAACGTAAGATTAATGTATTTATACCTTGATTTAAGACGCATAATGCTCTATATAGATTCAGCAGCTTGGAGGAAAAATTGGCACAGCATTTTAACATGTTTTATACATCAAAAACAAGATATGATTACACTCCAAGCATGAGTTAATCATAAGGAACATTTTAATGTAAGATTTAAGGTAAACTTTACCTTAAAGTGACAAGGGTAGAACAAGGAAGTTTCGGCCTATGTTCAGAACATCAAAGGGTGTTAAAATCACCATAAAATCATGGGGATTCATTTGATGAGAGCAAGGTGACAAAATATTAGGGTTTACCTAGGCAAAATGCCTTAAAGAATGGAATTTGCCCTTGAAACTGGTCACCCATGATCAATTTGGTTTACACACTTAAACAACATGATAATGGAGAATAATGAGTGTATAAACGCATTGAAATGAACCAAAGAAAACTGAATGAAGTTTGAAAAGTCTTAAGGTATGTTTTTACCTTAAAATGGAATTTTGACTTCTTTGGTCCTTGTTGAAGTTTCAGCCGAGAATAACCTCTAAATAAAGGTTGAACACACTAATATTGAGCCATGGAAAGTGATAGATAAAGCTCCATGTGTAGGTAATGAAGAGATGAAGAAAATGAGCTAATTTAGGCCTTAAACCATTAGCTTAGGTGGAGTGAGTTGGATTTCTCCTTGATGGCTCGAGAACAAGGCTTGGGAGGTTCTGAATGGACAATGCGCTCGGCAGGAACAGCACAAAAGGAAAGAGAATGGCTGATTTTGTGTTTTAAGGAAGGAAATTAAAGTCATAAAATGAATAGTAACATGATGATTCACCAAATTGGCTAGATATTTTGTATAAGGCTTGATGTGCTGTCCTCCACCCTTCATTCTACCGCCTCTCTTTAGTTAAGGATGAGTCATGCCTTGACTTTTAACTTAGCTTAGTCAACATTACTTGAAAATACACTATTTGAGTACTATTCACTCATTAATCCACCCATTTTGTTTTATTTGAAAACCTTGAATTAGAACTTCTAATATGGTGTATCATGTCACATTAATGTAATAAAGAATGTAATCTAGCTCTTAAAGTGACATAAAACCCATGTTTTTGAGATCATACACAAAAATGTGTTTTAAGGTGTTTTAGTGCACATTTGGTGTTAAAGCTTGTCTCTAAGCTTAGTTTTCTTTGGTGACTTTTTTATTGTGTTTCGTGGTCAGTTATAAGACTATAGGAATCCACTTTGGATCCTAACTGAGGTTACTCAATCATTTTGCCAACCTAGAGCACATGTTTGGCTTTAAGTGATTTTATGGCAAGTTTGTGTTTAATAAAATTTTTGATTGTTCCTCAATGGTATTAAGATGATTATTAGTCTTATTAGACCATTATTAGATCATTTAACTATGTTTTAGTAGTTCGGGGTCTTTCAATCAAGGCTTGTTATCTCCCCTTCTTCTTTGTTGAGTGAATGTCTAACACACCGAGATGTATGATCCTCTACTTTTTCATTCATGGAAGATTCTTTCATCTTAGGAAAGACAAATGAAAGAAAGAGAAGATAGGGAGAAGAATGCAACATGAAGATTATGATGTGGAAATCTATAAAGGCGGGAGGGAAGAACCAAATTTTTTTTACTCTCAATCCTCATGTAAAACCTAAAGATTACCTTTCCCATTTTCCAAGAGTGCCGCCTAGTAACTATCACCGACGAGTTGTGGTAGACTGGCGAATGAACCAAAGAGGATTGATAATAAAAGCAAAAAGAGACAACACTAAGAGACTTGTGAAGAGAGACTTTTTGAATTCCTCTCACAAAAGAGACTCAATACTTAGACACTTGGGACCTTGTTGTTAATTACTCTCTTTTGATGTATCGGTCTGATGGACCAGATTCCCGAGCACCTACACAGCACGATACCGTTCCATTTCCAAAATCAATACACATTGAGTTAGTACTATAGGGAGAGTCTATTGAATTATTAAGTGTGTTGTTCATTACTCTCTTAGTCAATGTGTTTGCTTTGGGTAATCCTTAAGTCTTATGAGTTTGTAATTTTTTGTTTACTCGGTCTCTTCAATAATATTTAACCTTTTTAGAATGTGAATTTTGTTCAATAATATATAACATTTTAACTTGTTGACATATTTTTTCATATTTGACCCTATTATCTAATATAAACGTTATTATTATTTAAATAAACACGTATGGTCATTTTTCAACCATCTTAACATAAACCACTTATATTTTTGAATGAAAGTGGTATAATAATATGGTATACACCTCCAGCAATTATTGCAATAGCCGACGTTGAAGAGGCGGATAATCTTCAAATCAACTTGTGGCTGGCAAATCGCACTTTCCATAGTCTGCAAATTGGAGAAGAGTTATATAAGTGAAAGAAGAAAAATCAGAAACAAATAAGCAAGATATATGGATATGAAAGATGTTCAAGGACGCCAAAAAAACCAAACTAATTAAGTTGTAAAAAAAAAAGGCTAGAGAGTAATACGAGGCTTTTGGGAGGTGAGCATAGCGACGCCGGAGAAATCACAGGTACCACCAGAATGCCACTTCTTCTGGTAATAGCTACTGAACGCCCACGAAGCGTGAGCCTCTAATGTGTTGGGATCGTAACAGGCAGCGCCGGGCTGGATGGGACCGCAGTCAGCTTCCCCCTCCCCGCAAGCATAATCCAGAGCCTTCTGAAGCTTGTCCGTTGGAGCATTAGGTTTGGCAACGCACCAAACTTGGCCTCCGCCACTGCCACCGCCGGTCAGGGATATATCATACACCTTCTGTCCATTCGGGTAAAACAGACCAAAGTTCCTCTCGCTCTCAGGTCCCTGTTTCTTGTCCTCATTGAACAGGCTGAAGATGTACACATCCAATTCCTCGTCTGGTGCCAGAGGAGTACCTCCCCCGTTCAAAACCCTCTTCACTAAATTCCTGTTGTAGGTTGCCGCGTTGTCTGTGCTGGCTCCGATCTCGTTAGAGGCGGCGACAGAAGCGGAGGAAGATAAACCGGATGTATCGGGATGGTAAGTCGCTTGTGATTTCCTCCTTCCGGGTATATGGGGCCATCCTGTCTCTGTCACGGTGACGCTGTGGGAACCACGTCGACCTCGATTATCCCGGGTTGAACTAAGACGTCGGTTACTGTTTCCCCCAACGGCGTCTATGGCGGAATTAATCGCGTCGATTTGGGCATCTAAGAGGTTGGAGTAATGGAGATTTGTGTACTGGTCAGTGATTCCTTTAGCGGTGGGTTCGAACAGGGCGTAATCAAGAGGGATAGTGCTGGGGTTCTCGTTGTAGGTAATGTAGGGATAGATATTGACCATGAAAGACGACGACGTTTGGTCGAGGAAATCAAGCAGTGGTCTGATGACTGGACCTATAAGATCGGACTTGAACGTTCCTTTCGAGGGAGGATAAGAGTTCGACAGGACGTCGAACGGAAATGGGGAGGCAATTTTGATTGAGCCGCCGATGCCGGCGTTTTGAAGGGAGGTGTGGAGGTTGCGCATGGCCGGGACGAGGGCACCATTGAGGTCGGGTCTTTGTTTAATGACCTCATTACCTACTGCAATGGTGACGATGTTGGTGGCAGGGAAATAAGGGCGGATGTTTTTGTTGACCCAGTCGTCGGTGAAGGACTGGGAATTGGCTGCTTGAAGCTGCTCGTTGGGTAGTGCAACAATCAGGGAGATGCCGGAGTTTGCGAAGGCGGAAAGGACAGTGTGGTCAACGTCGTAGATTTTGACGTTGGTAACTCCGTTATTCTTTAGGAGAGTAACCACTGCGGATGGCGAAGGGAGGTTGCTGGCGACTCGGCCATAGTCTACTCCGATCTTCCCGGCAGCATATGCTATTTATAAACAACTCGATACACAGTAACAATGATAAATTATATGATAATAACAGATCAGTCTGATGATTGAAAGTTAGTTAAATATACGTAACGTGTTTCGAGCATGATACCTGAGACTACAAGGGCCGAAAGGGTGAGCAGAAGAGCTAGAGAAGATGGAGCTGTGGAAGCCATAAGTCCTGAAACTCTTAGGTAGAGGAATGGCTTGTTTGGATGATTATGATGACGATCGTATATATAGGCGAGGTTTAGGTTTCGACCATTTCCTAAAATATACTGCTATATTGGCAAGGTGGATTCAGAAGTGGAGTGAAGTGGAGTGGAGCAAGTCCGCTAAGTGAATGGTGGTGGGAAGGTGGAAACTCGGTGGCGCAGCCTGTTTTGACCGGTTTTCATTGTCAATAATTATGCAACTAATCTGTGGTCTCGTAAGTCAAAATAATAATAAATGTACTCGTTTCAATTGTCGGTTGATTTTAAGAATCTAGCGGTAGGATGGTTGTTATTTGTTTTAATGAGTCTCCAAGAGCAATTTTTGGGCTTTGGATTCGGTCCAGGGCGTATATTGTTTCCCTGAATGGTTCTGGATGAGATTGTAACCACTGGATGAGGGACAACATAAATGGAGGGCTCTGATTGTATGTAGCTTTTTTTTTATTATTAAAATGGTTCTGGATGAGATTGTAACCACTGGATGAGGGACAACATAAATGGAGGGCTCTGATTGTATGTAGCTTTTTTTTTATTATTAAAAGTGAGTTATTAATCGGTTAACAACTACTATTAATTTCCTTATTTTGTGGGCAGTTATTTTTTAACTTTTTTGGCTTCCATATTCACCGTCTCCATCATCAATCTAATTCACGTGTTTTTCCATAATCATCATCAATCTAATTCTCCGTGATACCGTAGGAAGTGTACAACAGCTTACGGACGCTGCCATACAAACATTGTTCTACATAATAAGTCTGATGGTTAGTGTTGTTGAATTTTGTTTCTTCTTATTTGAAAATTTATCCACTTCCAGTGCATTCTGATAGATGATACTGCAAGTACGATGTTTTTATTTGTGGTACAATGTAGATATTTCACTGGTGTTTTTACTAATGGTAACCTGGTACTTTGTTTATATATGTTTGGTATGTCATCGACTTTTGTTGCTATTTCATATATTGACAATGGTGTTTGTTTAAACTTGTTAAGGTATTTAAAGTACAATTTGTAGGTATTTTTCCCCTTATTGTTAGAGGTTATAATATGCCATAACAAATTGTTATAGATAATTCTACTAGTATCCGTTTTTATTTTTGGTACAATGTAGAGCTTTCACTAGTATTTTGCTGATGGTAAACTAGTTTTTTATGTATGTACGAGTGGTATGTCTTCGACTAATGTTTTAATTAATTATTATTTGACAATGTTGTTTGTTTAAACCAGTAAGGTATTTAAATTGTAAGTGTATGTGTTTTTATTTACGTTTAGAGGATGTAATTGAGCCTTACAAGTTGTTATAGATAATACAATCAATATCAGTTTTTATTTCTGGTACAAACTTGATATTGATCTGGTATTATGATGACGTAATATGGTCTTTTATGCCTATATGTATATTGATCTGGTATTATGATGACTGTAATATGGTCTTTTATGCCTATATGTTTGGTATGTCATCAACTAACGTGGACAACTACGCAGGGCTTAGTAGGTATTGCTTACTTACACTGGTAACAAACTACCTATATTGAAGTTATACCAAACTATTTACGATATGATATCCAAACTAGCTACGATATGATACCAAACTATTCACGGTATGATACCAAACTAGCTATGATATGATACCAAACTATTTACGGTATGATACCAAACTAGCTACGATATGATACCAAACTAGCTACGATATGATACCAAACTATCTATATGAATGAACGGTTTCCAGCCCCATCTTCAATTTGCTGTGGGAGTTGTAGAAATTCCATCGATTTGTAGAGGAATAGGAAAACCTGCAAACAAAATTATACAGAGGAAAAGGAATACCTGCGATTAGGAAAAATGGTGAGAGACAAATTGGTAGGGATCCAACAGAGGAGGTGAACAGTTATTGGAGTGTTGGGTTCAGATGGAGCGGAGAAAAAGAGTAACCTTCAGGTTGGAAGTTCTTTCTTCTTCCGATCCAGTAGAGCATTGTGTAGTGAGGCTGATGAAGAGAGAATCAACAGAGAGCAGCAACCTGGTATTTGAAGCTCTTTCTTCTTCCGATCCAGCAGAGCACTGCGCAACGACGCTGATGAAGAGAATCAACAGAGAGAACAGCAGCCACCAGGAGAGAATCAATAGAAAACCCAATATTCTGGTTCGCCGGTTAGGGTTCAATGGAGGATGAAGAGAGGCGGGATGAGTCGAGACATGGTAGAGAACCTAATAACAATTTGAAAATCCCAAAAAATGTGGTACCAAATAGATAAATTCACAAATTAATCTGAACCCTTCATTATGACTTTTTCTAATCTGATGGTTATGGTTGTGTCCAGAATGATTCAGGGAGAATTAGTATCCCTTATTTGTATCTATATTCCAATTTTTGTGGGTTGCGAATTTTTGTATATGTCTCTCCCTATTGTTGGTTATCCGTGGTTTTAGTAAATTGCTAGAGAAATCTTTTGTATACCCCTAAAAACTAGGGGCCTTAGCTGGTATCCGATATATAGGTCTCCTCTATATATCTGTTTTTTATTAATTTTTATCATTATTTATAGGGAAAATTCTTAATACTTTTTTTCTTTCGTAATTCACAATATACCCTGTTAATTTTCATAATTCAACTTTAAATATGCTTAAATATTGTTCAAAATTGATGAAATTTTACATGGACGATGTTAAAGTGCAATATTTTGGTCCAATATCAAATTTGAAGTTTTTTAAGCTCATATGTGACATGTGGGACCCAATGAGCATGTCACAATATTCATTGGGTCCCACAGGTCACATGTGAGCTTAAAAAACTTTAAATTTGATATTGGACCAAAATATAACACATTAGCATCGTCCATGTAAAGTTTCACCAATTCTGTATAGCATTTAAGCATGTTTAAAGTTAAATTACGAAAACTAACAAGGGTATATTGTGAATTACGAAAGAAAAAAGAGGTATATTGTGAATTTTCCCTTACTTATATATCTTTACCCTTTACTCCAAAAAAAAGTCGGTTACCCCACGTGTAGCAAAAAATAGTTACATTAATAGGTGAAAATTGTACATTATATATATATATATAAATTGTATGTTACTTATATAATAAATATTGTATATAAAAATATTACTTTTAGTATAATTATTTATTGTATTGTTTTATCTTATTTATTGTACAAGCTTTCATTATTGGTTGTATAGTAAGCTAACAATTTGGGTTGTTTTAATGTGTCCACCACCATTAAAAAAAGATTTAGTGCCTCAACTCAGACATTAAAAGGTTTTAAGTTGGGAGCTTATAATTGAACCCTAAATAATTTAGTCCATCATCAATATATCTAGTGCTCAATATATATATCGGAGGCTTAAGTACCTTTTTCTTATCAAACACTATTTTAATATTTAGGAGCTAAATTGTATCTATTCATACACTAATCACTAGTACAAATAGTGAAATACCCCAAATTATTAAAGCATGGATTAAATATTTAATCATATTAATTAAGGCCTAAACATGCCTTAAAAGTCAACTGAGAACAACAGTGGTCAACATAAAACAAGATGTTGCACCCTTTGACTGTTAAGGGTAATAAATACCCAAATAACTTCTTAGGACCTAAAATTTGTCCTAAGCATTTAACATACTACTAAACTATATAAACCGTTGGACAACACTCCAACACAAAGAAAAGCATTTACATGCTTCAAGGTCAAAAAGGGCAAAAAGGGGCTCTAGGAAAACTTAAAAATCAAGGACCTCTAAATGATATAAAATTGAATTACATGATCAAATTCATGTAAGGAACACAACAAGACTGTTGTCAAAGAAAACAGAGCTCAGAACACCAGGCAACACAAAATGTGCGCTAAAACTCCTTAAAGCACGTTTTTGTGTAATCGCCTTCTAAATTGGTTTAAATGGACTAAAGGTTAGAAATACCATTAAATAAATAAAATACCATATTATATGATATTAGGAATTTAATTCCAGAAATTTACAGATTTTTACAAATTTAATATTAAAATATTAATAAACCCTAAAGTGGGGCCCACATGAGTCATATTGACCAAGCATGGTCAATGGTCAATTAATTGACCCATTTGGACCAAGGAGGCCGGCTGCAATAAGTGAGGAGACAGCATACAATGATTTTGGAGACAAACATTACCTAATGTTCAATTTGAAATAGTAACTTTACTTTTTTCAAAATTAATCAAGCTTTCCCACTTCTCCTTCCTTCCTTGTCTGATCCTCTCCTTCCTAGACAAGCTCCTCCCTTCCTTTGAAGCTCTCAAGGTCTGTTCTTGAGCATGGAAGGCAAGCCTAGCTCCTAAGCTCCTAATGTAAGTGTTTTAATGTCATTTTTAGCTCTTTTTCTTCATCTTCTCACCACCAACACCTAGATTTCGTGGCTCATCAATTCCTATGGCTTTATTCTCAGTGTTCTAAGGTTAGAACAAGAGCTAAACTCGGTTGAGACCAGTAGAGGGACCAAGGTTGTTCAAATCTACATTTTAAGGTAAAATGCTTTAAGCTCATAACTTTTGATTCCCTTCGAGTTTGGCTGTGAACTTTGGTCATCCTCATCTTCTTCCCTTTTCATGTGGAATCTGTTGGTTAGCCATTTGGAGCAAGGATGGCCGAGATTAAAGTGTTTTGGGACATTTATGTGGTAATTTATTTTGCAAGCCAATGTTTGTAATAAGGCCATGTATTTTAGGCCATTTTATTTATGCATTTACAAGCTTTTAATTAAGTTTAAGTAGTATAAATGCATTACCGAAAATAATGGGGTATTAGGTGTAATTAAATTAAATTTGGGGGCTTTAGAATAATAAGGCCGAAAATGAGAGGTAAAATGGAGTTAAAATAAAGTTTATAAGATTTTGTAAAGTTTTGGGGTTAAATGGTGATTTCTAGAAAGTATGGGTACTAAACCGTAATTATAAGGAATTGTCTGGTCAAGGAAATATTAAGGTGGTCAACCTTGACCATAGGCTAGGTTTTGACCAAATAAATAAGTTAGATAACTTATTTAAGGTTTAAATAAGTTATGTATTTAATGGTAATATTTTTATAACATATGTGGTAAATATGTTATTACCAAAATAAAGGGTGTACAATGGTATTTTAAACACCCATGGGCTATTAGGAATTTTTAGGAATTTATTTGGTGGATTTTGGAATTAAAATGAACTATATAATATAATATAGTTATTATGTCATTATGACACTTTGGAGAAATATAGATGGTGGAATGGTAAATACCAAGAGTAATGGGTTAATAAGGATATTTATAACCCTTTGGTAAAATTTGGTGATTTTTTGGAATTATATAGAGTATTTATTGAGATATATGTATAATATATGTTTTAATGATATTATCAAACTATATGTTATAAAATTGGGCCTAATGGCAATATAAAATGTATATTGAGGTCTGTTCGGAATTTACAAAAAATCCATAGGTTATGCTCTTTTAAGTTAGAAATGTTATATTAAATGGGATATATAACATGGTAAAAGAAAGGGGTGATTTTGTAAATAAAGGAAATGGTTTAAGGAAAAGTATAAGGTTTAATATGTGCCTATGAGGCAATACACAATAGTTTGTATAAAAACTATAGATTATAAGTTAAAGGAAATAAAATATCATAGCAAATGATATTAGTATTTTGGTATAACATTACATAATGTTATGTGGTCAAAAAGGGAATTTAAATAAATTCAAGGGCTATACCGAAAATATAAAGGTTGGAAAATGAATTTTAGACTAAGGTCTATAATGTTATAAATGTTATAACAATTATTTGGTATTAAGGTGGTTTAATGAAATTAATACAAATAAGGTATTCACATTAAATGGTGTGACAAACTATAAGTGAATGGGATTTATAAACTAAGGTATTTATGGAATAAACCTTAGGAGTTGTAAATGTACAACATAAAATGTTACATAATATTAGGATAACAATCTTAATATAAGTTGTATAATATGATGCAACTAATGGGAATAATCATCTAATAAAGATGATGAAATGTAACACAAAATATAAGAGTTTATAAAACTCATGAGAATTACCTACGTGGTAAAAATATATACATACACAAGAATAATGTATATAAGGTGGATAAATATATTTTGGTTGAACACCTTATGAGTTAATGGTGGTGGTTATTAAAAAAATATATAGTTACGAACTATAAGTCATGAGTTTTGGAAGCAAATATTATTTGCTAAAGATAAAGGGATTATACAACATGTCGAATTATGAAGGATGGTGGGAAAATAAAACAATATGAAAGAGAATACAATAAAAAAATGATACAATAAGAAAAAGAATTAATATAATATAATCATGCATGCATACATGCAACTATGGGTTACGCACCTAAACTGGAGGGTGGATAAGATTAAAAAGGAAATAGTGAATTAAACTTAACAGTTGGGATAGTTTTGACATACGCGTTTTAAGTAACAAAACCGACTGTTTTAGAGAAACCGTAACAACAACTGTAGAAAACGGAGGTGAACTGTCGGGGTTACTTATTATTCGGATATACCGGATGTAGTTAGTCATGGAGACTGACGTTATTTTTAATACCGTTTAGATTATACTTCTGACAAGGACGCTCGACAAGCTAGCGGACTACACGGAGCATAGGATCTTGAAGATTCATACTCCACCGTAATACAATCAGGGTGAACGGTATGTAAAGGGGTTTGCCGAGTTGACCTAAGGTTGCTCCTTGGGCTCGGATTTGGTTGATATAACTTGTGTGTTATATGTGTGGATACATGTATGTGATTGTGTGCTACTGCATTAACTATTTATGGACGAGCGTCCTACGGGACTAACACTACGTCGACTATAGATCGACTTAATAAACATACATATGCGTTGTGATGACATGACGGCTACTTGGTATAATACCATGATATTAATATATAAGTATATGGTAACCTAAGTAAAACTTAGGGACGAGTCACGACATTGTCGGTCTCTAGAGCATGGATCTCTAACATAAATATCACCTAGCTGACTTTAGGTATGCGTGACCCATTGCCGCTGGTTAATAAATATTCTCCATAAGACTAAGAGCAGATCTTAAACATTATGAGAGTGATGGTGTGAGATTGAGGTGAGGAATCCCGGTGGTTTACGAACCACTTGGTTGCGCATTTGTGATCACTGAGGGGTTCCTAATTGGATTCCGCTCCAGGTTATATCCAACGAGCCCAAATAGGTTCGTGGATCAGGTGGCTACGGCCTTTTTATGGACGTCTTACGAGACATAAGTGAGTCAGGGGCCTCCGGACCTCTGGCGAAATGAGCATCTTTGTGTACGGGGGACTACTGTCCATGGTGAGGTTATCGGGTTGTCCTAACATGACGCCCTACTGACATTAATTAAACATGGTTGGATGGAGCCTACAAGGCTAAGGTAAATTAACTATGGGAACTGTACGCTACGGCGAATGTACATTGTACATATGGACGGGGCTTGAAAGCCAAACTAAAATAAATTGACAGTGGATGGTGAACACTACGGCGATTGTACATTGTACAAAATATTGTTATTATTGCTCGATACGTTCGATATACAAATATTGTTTGAGATATTCTATGAATGTTTGGTTTGGATGGATGACTAATGTTTATGAATATTTGGATGGTTGATTATGTATATTATACATTTATGCTTCAGTTTTGATTATAACTGTAAAAAGGAAAAAAGCATGAAACCAATCCAATAATAAGATGGTTAAAATGACAAGTGACCAATAGGGTCCAGGCCCGGCATACTCAGCGTCTATCGCTGATACTACACCATTTCAGGTTGCTGATCATTGTCGGAGCTGAAGAGCAAGAACAGGGTAGTTGGAGATGTTGTATGGTAATGAAGATGGTGTAAGGTCTTATGGTAAGGTTATGTATTTTTCAGGATTGAGTAGACGCTCACTTGTCAATGTTTATGGTCATGGACTTAGTTTGATGTATAGGAGTTTCTCGTTATCACTGCGGTTAGCAGTTTGTTTATTTTGGAAGTTGGATGTGGTATGGCTACGTTGCTCGCATGGGCGAGTAATGGCCGGTGACACCCGTGTGAGTTTTGTAATTGTTATTTATTTTTCCGCTGCGAGTCGTTTTATTTATTGCTACGTGAGGGATTATATCGTGATTATGGAGAGGGGTGTTACAAAAGTGGTATCAGAGCGGAGTACCGCTCTGATGACGAGATAATAGGTTAAGACAGTGAGCTTAGGACTTGGGAAATTATGGGAAACATTTGGGAAGTACGAGACGATTCGTCTTAAAAGATGTGTCTAGTAACGCAAATTGCGTGACAGGTAGCTTTAAGGCAACTTAATATCTATTGGTTGTGTACGGTAATTTTACCGAGTATTATGTGACATACTGTACTACAGATGTCTAGTGGAACTGAGGGCGTGGTACTGGAAGAGGTAGAGGCGGTGACCCCGGCATTCCAAGAGTTGCTGAGACGGTTGCAGCCGTTCTTGCACAGCTGGGTACTCAGATAGGAGGAGCACCAGCCCACCCGCCACAGCCCAGGGAAACGAACTGGCTGAAGTCAGTTGGCGAGACCCGACCACCTACATATTCAGGGGAACCAGACCCCGTAGCTTTGGAGCGTTACATTGTTGAACACGAGAAGGCCTATGAAGCTTTACAAGTACCTGATGACAAGAGGTCGCCATTGCTGCTTTCCATCTAAAGGATGCAGCTAGTACTTGGTGGAGGTTGGTCAAGGACCATCACCTGGCTACGCCCGACTTTTCGTGGGCTGCCTTTGTCGACTTGCTGAAGAAGTACTACCCAACACATCTCAAACAGAAGAAGCGCCACGAGTTCGAGACATTTACCCAGGAGTCTGACCGTGGACGAGTATACGCTCGATTCATTGGTCAGCTGGACTTCATTCCCCGGTGTGGATTACTCAGAGACCGTAAGGTCGAGAAGTTCCGGGGAGACTATTATTTCGCATTCAGATGGCGATGGGTGCTACCCTCTACACTACCATCCAATACTAACATGAAAGCCATAAAATTCTTTACTTACTACATTACCAATGAAATTGTGAGAACTTACCAAGGGGATTCCAGGAGTGTTATGAGGCTGCCTCGGGACGGAGCTAATGCTCCAGACTCGGAAGAGACTCTCGGGGCAAGAAAAAGAAGAACCCTGAGGAGAGTCTGAGGGTGGAGGAGCGTCTTCAGGCGATGGCCAGAAAAAGGGAAAGTAAGGACTTATCCCACTTAAATTGTACCATACTAAATATTTATAAATACTGACCCGAAACATTAAACAGAAAGTTTTTTCCAAAGAAAGGGCAACAGGTCACCAGGGAACATAGGGAAAGAGCCCGTCCTTCAGTTGACCGGCCCAGCTATAGATGCTAAGCCTCTAAGATTGCACCTCCTAAGGAGAACACCTACCTCTAAATTAAATGACCTTAACCTTTATATCATTAGATATTGACTTAAACTTAAATACAATCATCAGGCACTGGACAGCCCCAGCGCCATTTTTACTGTAAGCGTTGTGGAAAGGACCATCCAGGGGTCGACTGCGAAGGCCGCAAAGTCGAGTGTCGGTGCTGCCACAAAGAGGGCCATGGGAATCGAATGTGGATGAATCCAGAGAGCTGTAATTACAGGCCACCAAAGAATACTCAGAAGACCTCAGCTGGAGGATCTGGAGTACCACGAGGCGGTCAGGATGGCTAGACGTCTGCTGATGCTGGAGCCCAGAAGGGCAAGGGAGTAGATAGGGCATGAGTACCCATACTCCATGAGACCGCTAGTGGAAGACTTTTACTTACTGAGTGTGTGCTTACTTTGAATGTTAGAAGGAGCTATGTTATAAGTATGTGGGAGTGTGTCATTGACCACTCGCCTTTTGTGTAAGACTTTGGGATTAGTTGTGTGTACTCAGTACCAAAAGCTTTAAACCTTGACGGATATATATAACAGGATGTTAATGCTTACATTACCATGTAGCCTATACTCTACGACACAGAGTCAATGAGACCGGGAATCACTGAACCAGAATTTCCACCTACATGGCGCACTTGCTATTGCAAGCGCTATGACAGTAAACCACTGAAATTTCCATCTGCCTTGCGCACTTGCTACAGCAAGTGCAGCGACAGCAACAGCAACAGTAACAGCTACTGCAAATGCAACTGCAACAACTACTACTTTTTAACCTTTTATAAAAAAAACTGTTGTTCAAACCTTTTCATTGAAACCTGGAGATTAGAAACCTATGCAATTTTGGAAGGACCGATAGTCCAACCACTGCAACTGGACACATTATACAGCCACTATGACTGTAAAAAAACACACACACACACACCAGTTTAAACGTTCGAGGAAGTTTCAGACAGGGCTATTAGCCAAATACCATTAGAGTATACTTACATTTAATGCTAATCACTACCGGTGATACATGTTTAGTCCTTATGGACCAGCATACCCTTTGTAGATGCACCACCGTCAGTGAGGATGGTTGGGAAGTGAAGAGCCAAGCTGCCCAAACTATTATGCAATCTGCAATGCATCCAATTACATGGATGAGGGGACGAATATGAACTATGGATGAGAAATGATAAAAAAAAACAACAGGGAGAAAAAGGAAAAATGTGTTGTATTCAATGAGATCAGAAAAAAAAGGAGAAACAAGTTTGCTAATATAGCACGGATTTTTACTTACACCGAGTTGAATAATACTAGTCTATGATACAACTTACCACGGTTGCCACAAAGGCAACATCACTTATTACTGGATAACTGATAACATGAACTATTACAAAAAAAAAGAAGAACAAGCAAAAGGAAAAAAAATGATGAAGAAAGAAGAAGAAGAAAAAAAAAGTAGAAGAACAAAAAAAAGGATATCCATCAAAAGGGAGGTTGACAACAGAATACTTCATTACAACCGTGTGACAGACATTACCAGTTTACTAAACGAGACATGGGACGACCGCACTCCGTTCGGAGCATGTGGGCCTGACAGACTTATTTATAAGTTAGTCGGGTAAGTAGTAATGTATCAGTACGGTACCCCATGCAAGTAGACAGGTAGTGTTAGGAACACAAGAAGTAGTCAACTCCATTCTACGGACAGCAAGACGGATTACCTCGAAGATGGACGAGAAGAGCCGCAGTTAAAACAACGGACTAGAAAAAAAAAGGGTGAGAATCTTCGACAGAGAACAGTGGACAGTATACAGAGTAGACAAAGGAACAGTTTAAGGACAGGAAAAAAAAAAAGAAACAGGAAAACCCATTATGGACGAAAAATATGTAGAACCCTCATAAGGATCAAGCAAATACTTGCAATCCAGAGGAAATCTACCAGATGTATGGACATAAACGCGTGACTACGCGAGAAGAAAAGATAAAGCTATATGATAGCAGAAATCTTGCTTAAAGAACAATGGATTTGGAATGTACCACTCATAGGACAATTCGCACATCTTATCTGTTTGACTCATGAAATATTAGCTGTTGAGCGTTTACGTCTCTGCACTCTGTATGACTGAGTGTTTTGGTATTGCACTCGTGCAGTTATTAATCTTGTGGAAATGCTGAAAGATAAAGTGGATATCAACAAGAGTGTAAAAAAAAGAACTACAACAGTGTGTTACTCCGGAGCAAAATCACCAGGAGACATGGATGACAAACATCATCTTTCTAGACATATAGGCTGGTACGTCTTAGTATTACAAAGACAAGTGCAAAGAGCACTAAGTACTAACAATAGCTAATGTCATATTACATCTCAAACTGAATGTCAGTGAGAGAAAACACACGCATGTGTGCTAGTGATCCAAACCAGTGGATTCACAGCAAAAAAAAGGCAAATTGAGCCTTTGTTCATGGGTCTACACCTCATACGGAGCGAGTGGGCCCAAAAGAATGAACTTGGGAGAGAGCACAAAAAGATCAGTGCCTCACCTTTTATATATTGTGGAGCCCTGAAGGGCTAGAATTATACCCGTCTCTCTAATATGAGGATAATCCACGAGTTGGAGAACTCTTTGAGAGCCAAGTATCCAGCGCTCCTTGTTGAGCGGCTGTCGTATACTTATGGGGTACGGGGGCGTAACCCTTTTTAAGGGGGGTAGAGCCTCTTGGCTGTGCACATGTGTGCACTTATTTTTGGTTGTTCGATATGCATTGCATGCAAAAAAAAAGGGAATTGGTGGTGTGCGGGGCATACGAGGTTGTTTGGTTAGTATGTGAATTATTTAGTATGCATAGCATACAATGAATTGGTTTTCTTGGTTATGGTTGGTTCGCGGGGCGTGCGTTGTTTAGTTGTTTGGGTGTGATGTACACTTGAAAGTATGTATCCTATGAGATACTTGTTTGAATGATTGTATGTACACCATGTGTGTAGTACTTTTCTTATGCTATCTGTGATATGCATTCATATTGCTTTATAGAATGATTACATATGGTATTGCCTAGATACGAAATGAATCATTAGATATGGAATGTGGAACAATGGAATCTTATGGACACCTCAGGAAGGTTGTCAGGACTTGTAGAACTGATAGGAAATGATGGTGCTGATGGATCACCTATATCCATATATGATTGAACTAACGCCACAACGTGATGGCTATGTGCTGTATAAGCGCAATATGATGTGTGTAAATGATAATCACATAGATATACATTATGGGAACAATGGGTAGTTATACATTTATATATACTTACCTATTTGATTAAGAGACTTCGGGACGAAGTCTTTTTAAGGGGGGTAGACTGAAATACCCCAAATTATTAAAGCATGGATTAAATATTTAATCATATTAATTAAGGCCTAAACATGTCTTAAAAGTCAACTGAGAACAACAGTGGTCAACATAAAACAAGATGTTGCACCCTTTACTGTTAAGGGTAAATAAATACCCAAATAAACTTCTTAGGACCTAAAAATTTGTCCTAAGCATATTAACATACTACTAAACATATTATAACCGTTGGACAACACTCCAACACAAAGAAAACATTTACATGCTTCAAGGTCAAAAAGGGCAAAAAGGTGCTCTAGGAAAACCTTAAAATCAAAGGACCTCTAAATGATATAAAATTGAATTACATGATCAAATATCATGTAAGGAACACAACAAGACTGTTGTCAAAGAAACAGAGCTCAGAAACACCAGGCAACACAAAATGTGCGCTAAAACTCCTTAAAGCACGTTTTGTGTAATCGCCTTCTAAATTGGTTTAAATGGGCTAAAAGGTTATAAATACCTTTAAATATAATAAAATACCATATTATATGATATTAGGAATTTAATTCCAGAAATTTACAGATTTTTACAAATTTAATATTAAAATATTAATAAAACCCTAAAGTGGGGCCCACATGAGTCAATATTGACCAAGCATGGTCAATGGTCAATTAATTGACCCATTTGGACCAAGGAGGCCGGCTGCAATAAGTGAGGAGACAGCATACAATGATTTTGGAGACAAATCATTACCTAATGTTCAATTTGCAATAGTAACTTTACTTTTTTCAAATTAATCAAGCTTTCCCACCTTCTCCTTCCTTCCTTGTCCGATCCTCTCCTTCCCAGCCAAGCTCCTCCCTTCCTTTGAAGCTCTCAAGGTCTGTTCTTGAGCATGGAAGGCAAGCCTAGCTCCTAAGCTCCTAATGTAAGTGTTTTAATGTCATTTTTAGCTCTTTTTCTTCATCTTCTCACCACCAACACCTAGATTTCGTGGCTCATCAATTCCTATGGCTTATTCTCAGTGTTCTAAGGTTATAACAAGAGCTAAACTCGGTTGAGACCAGTAGAGGGACCAAGGTTGTTCAAATCTACATTTTAAGGTAAAAATGTGCTTTAAGCTCATAACTTTTGATTCCCTTCGAGTTTGGCTGTGAAACTTTGGTCATAGCCTCATCTTCTTCTCCTTTTCATGTGGAATCTGTTGGTTAGCCATTTGGAGCAAGGATAGCCGAGAATTATAAGTGTTTTTGGGACATTTATGTGTAATTTATTTTGCAAGCCAATGTTTGTAATAAGGCCATGTATTTTAGGCCATTTTATTTATGCATTTACAAGCTTTTAATTAAGTTTAAGTAGTATAAATGCATTACTGAAAATAAATGGGGTATTAGGTGTAATTAAATTAAATTTGGGGGCTTTAGAATAATAAGGCCGAAAATGAGAGGTAAAATGGAGTTAAAATAAAGTTTATAAGATTTTGTAAAGTTTTGGGGTTAAATGGTGATTTCTAGAAAGTATGGGTACTAAACCGTAATTATAAGGAATTGTCGGTCAAGGAAATATTAAGGTGGTCAACCTTGACCATAGGCTAGGTTTTGACCAAAATAAATAAGTTAGATAACTTATTTAAGGTTTATAATAAGTTATGTATTTAATGGTAATATTTTTATAACATATGTGGTAAATATGTTATTACCAAAAATAAAGGGTGTACAATGGTATTTTAAACACCCATTGGCTATTAGGAATTTTTAGGAATTTATTTGGTGGATTTTGGAATTAAAATGAACTATATAAGTATAATATATAGTTATTATGTCATTATGACACTTTGGAGAAATATAGATGGTGGAATGGTAAAATACCAAGAGTATATGGGTTAATAAGGATATTTATAACCCTTTGGTAAAATTTGGAGATTTTTTTGGAATTATATAAGAGTATTTATTGAGATATATGTATAATATATAGTTTTAATGATATTATCAAACTATATGTTATAAAATTGGGCCTAATGGCAATATAAAATGTATATTGAGGTCTGTTCGGAATTTACAAAAAATAACCATAGGTTATACTCTTTTATAAGTTAGAAATGTTATATTAAATGGGATATATAACATGGTAAAAGAAAGGGGTGATTTTGTAAATAAAGGAAATTATGGTTTAAGGAAAAGTATAAGGTTTAATATGTGCCTATGAGGCAATACACAATAGTTTTGTATAAAAACTATAGATTATAAGTTAAAGGAAATAAAAATATCATAGCAAATGATATTAGTATTTTGGTATAATTACATAATGTTATGTGGTCAAAAGGGAATTTAAATAAATTCAAGGGCTATACCGAAAATATAAAGGTTGGAAAATGAATTTTAGACTAAGGTCTATAATGTTATAAATGTTATAACAATTATTTGGTATTAAGGTGGTTTAATGAAATTAATACAATAAGGTATTCACATTAAATGGTGTGACAAACTATAAGTGAATGGGATTTATAAACTAAGGTATTTATGGAATAAACCTTAGGAGTTGTAAATGTACAACATAAAATGTTACATAATATTAGGATAACAATCTTAATATAAGTTGTATAATATGATGCAACAAATGGGAATAATCATCTAATAAAAGATGATGAAATGTAACACAAAATATAAGAGTTTATAAAACTCATGAGAATTACCTACGTGGTAAAAATATATACATACACAAGAATAATGTATATAAGGTGGATAAATATATTTTGGTTGAACACCTTATGAGTTAATGGTGGTGGTTATTAAAAAAAATATAGTTACGAACTATAAGTCATGAGTTTTGGAAGCAAATATTTTTGCTAAAGATAAAGGGATTATACAACATGTCGAATTATGAAGGATGGTGGGAAAATAAAACATATGAAAGAGATACAATAAAATAAATGATACAATAAGAAAAAGAATATAATATAATATAATCATGCATGCATACATGCAACTATGGGTTACGCACCTAAACTGGAGGGTGGATAAGATTAAAAAGGAAATAGTGAATTAAACTTAACAGTTGGGATAGTTTTGACATACGCGTTTTAAGTAACAAAACCGACTGTTTTAGAGAAACTCGTAACAACAACTGTAGAAAACGGAGGTGAACTGTCGGGGTTACTTATTATTCGGATATACCGGATGTAGTTAGTCATGGAGACTGACGTATAGTTTTAATACCGTTTAGATTATACTTCTGACAAGGACGCTCGACAAGCTAGCGGACTACACGGAGCATAGGATCTTGAAGATTCATACTCCACCGTAATACAATCAGGGTGAACGGTATGTAAAGGGGTTTGCCGAGTTGACCTAAGGTTGCTCCTTGGGCTCGGATTTGGTTGATATAACTTGTGTGTTATATGTGTGGATACATGTATGTGATTGTGTGCTACTGCATTAACTATTTATGCACGAGCGTCCTACGGGACTAACACTACGTCGACTATAGATCGACTTATATAAACATACATATGCGTTGTGATGACATGACGGCTACTTGGTATAATACCATGATATTAATATTAAGTATATGGTAACCTAAGTAAAACACTTAGGGACGAGTCACGACATTGTCGGTCTCTAGAGCATGGATCTCTAACATAAATATCACCTAGCTGACTTCTAGGTATGCGTGACCCATTGGGGCCGCTGGTTAATAAATATTCTCCATAAGACTAAGAGCAGATCTTAAACATTATGAGAGTGATGATGTGAGATTGAGGTGAGGAATCCCGGTGGTTTACGAACCACTTGGTTGCGTATTTGTGATCACTGAGGGGTTTCCTAATTGGATTCCGCTCCAGGTTATATCCAACGAGCCCAAATAGGTTCGTGGATCAGGTGGCTACGGCCTTTTTATGGACGTCTTATGAGACATAAGTGAGTCAGGGGCCTCTGGACCTCTGGCGAAATGAGCACCTTTGTGTGTACGGGGGACTACTGTCCATGGTGAGGTTATCGGGTTGTCCTAATATGACGCGTTACTGACATTAATTAAACATGGTTGGATGGAGCCTACAAGGCTAAGGTAAATTAACTATGGGAATTGTACGCTACGGCGAATGTACATTGTACATATGGACGGGGCTTGAAAGCCAAACTAAAATAAATTGACAGTGGATGGTGAACACTACGGCGATTGTACATTGTACAAAATATTGTTGTTATTGCTCGATACGTTCGATATACAAATGTTGTTTGAGATATTCTATGAATGTTTGGTTTGGATGGATGACTAATGTTTATGAATATTTGGATGGTTGATTATGTATATTATACATTTATGCTTCAGTTTTGATTATAACTGTAAAAAGGAAAAAAGCATGAAACCAATCCAATAATAAGATGGTTAAAATGACAAGTGACCAATAGGGTCCAGGCCCGGCATACTCAGCGTCTATCGCTGATACTACACCATTTCAGGTTGCTGATCATTGTCGGAGCTGAAGAGCAGGAACAGGGTAGTTGGAGATGTTGTATGGTAATGAAGATGGTGTATGGTCTTATGGTAAGGTTATGTATTTTTCAGGATTGAGTAGACGCTCACTTGTCAATGTTTATGGTCATGGACTTAGTTTGATGTATAGGAGTTTCTCGTTATCACTGCGGTTAGTAGTTTGTTTATTTTGGAAGTTGGATGTGGTATGGCTACGTTGCTCGCATGGGCTAGTAATGGCCGGTGACACCCGTGTGAGTTTTGTAATTGTTATTTATTTTTCCGCTGCGAGACGTTTTATTTATTGCTACGTGAGGGATTATATCGTGATTATGGAGAGGGGTGTTACAAATAGGGTCTTTTTCGGTGGTTTTTATGCCTTTTTTGGCGGTTTACAACCGCCGAAAATGATACCGCCGAAAAGGGTTTTCCCTCATTTTCAGTGGTTTTACAACCGGCAAAAATAATAACAATTTTTGGTGGTTCCTTAAGCCAAAACTGTCGAAAAATATGAGCTACAAAGGGTAAATGAATGTGAAAGCTAGCCTATTTTCGGCGGTTTCAACTTAGAACCGCCGAAAATAGGTCGTTTTTTTTGTTTTTCTCGTTTTCGTTTATAATCTTACATATGTCACAAAACCTGTTAATATACATCCAGATATGTCCACATATCTCTCTACATCACATGGTAGAGGATCTCATCACTCTTTGTAAGTAAATTGTCAAAAAATCCAAAAAATAATGACACTGGTTACAAATGACCATACACACCACATTTAAAATGGTCACAAATGACCATTTACCACAATTCATATAGTCACAAATGACCATATACATACACAACTGCCCAAATGTTCACTAATATACTCAAAGTGGTCATTTTTTACAATCTACCTAACCATAAAAGTCTAAAGAAAGTTCTACATAACAATTGGAGAAAACAAAGCGAAAATCAAACTAAATTCATGTAGACGAAATCCGTCCAATCTTCTAGCATCCAGTTAATGGTTTCTCCGCTATATTCTCCAACACTAGGAAAAACCTTTGAAAAACAAAACAAGACAAAATTAGTTAATCTAATTGAAAAATAAATATAATTTCGAGATACCTATTCTAACGGATCACTCATCTCACCGAATAGGGTGACTATATCATGCATATACCTCATGACATAATACCTACACTCTGAATCCCCGGGTTGACGTGGATACGTAAACAGGGGAAAAAAGAACTAATTATATAAGACATTTATTTGTGATTACAACCAATCAATAATAAACAAGTAAATGATGACGCATTTACCTTCACTGAAGTCCATTGGATGACACCTTTTGACCTTACACCAAGCTCTACCATTAAAACACCTTGATACACACTGCACAATTAATTTTATCAACATACATTAATTAAATTAGGATATACATTCTTGCTTCGGTTTCTGTTAAGCGTACACGGTCTGAGAGGGGAGGTGTAGTACCGGACGGTGTCTTCGCTGTGAAGAGGTTGATAAAAAACTTCCGTACTGCTGTCTGAATGGTCTTTGGGTCAGAAGTCAAGGAACCATTCACGTCGAGACATGTGATTGTGTTATGTCTTTTGTTAATGGATGCCTTTCTGTGGAAATAGGCAGTGTTTTTATCACCTTCTTTTATGAATTTCTCCCTTGACATTTGGTGCCAATATCTCTCGTTTCTCCCCATGATACTCCAGACTTCATTGATTAAGTTTGTTCTCTGCGCCTCCAGTGAATCATTTGGGTCGGAGGTTTCCAAATCAGCATCCAAAAGCTCCAGCTCATTCAATGTCTGCTTCAGCCTTTGATCAAGATGTCCGTAAACATTCAGATTCCATTGTCGCAAAGGCTTCTTGATTTCTTTGAGTTTTATGCCGAGAGGTTTGTTTCCTAGTTTCCCCCACTTGCTCCTGAAAAAGTGTTTGAATTCCTTGTGATGGAGCCATCCATTTAAGGCTCTAAAAGGCTTTGGTCCCCAATTGATCTCTGTTAAGGTAATTTTCATGTACCGATGGTCTGATAATCTCCATGGGTGTGCCGTGAGTGTTAGACCCGGGAATGTTGCATACCAGTCGGCTTGGGCAAAAACTCTATCTAGTCGACTCATTAATTTTTTGTTCCTCCATGTGTATTTGGCTCCCACCAGATCAACTTCGATTAGACATAGTTGCTGGACCCAATCACGCAGGTCCTCCATTCCTCTGGTGCTTATATGATCTTTTCCACGCTTGCGTTCACTCCCTTTCATTACTTCATTGAAGTCGCCCGCAACTAGAATGGGCTTGATAAAGTTTTTACTTAATATCTCTTGATACATGTTCCTTCACGCTTCTGGTAGGGTTGGAGAGTACAGGAAAATTATAACTCCGTTGAAGGGAGTATTTGGCCAATCGATTTCTATTGCTACCCATCTGTTGCCTTGTCATGAGTTAGAGATTGTGATGATGTTTGGATTCCATAGTATTATCAAACCGCCTGAGCGGCCTTCTGTGGGGACGTGTAAAGAATTTTCGTTCGTAGCGTGTCCCCATGGTCCGTGCTTATCTAGAGGTTGAGACCTTTGAGTCTCCATGATAGCGACTAGATTTGTGCCTGATTCCCGCACTTCCTTGTTAAACAAGGCCCACTTCTCTCTTCGATTTATCGCTCTGAGATTTTGGAAACATATGACAGTGGCATTTGTCATGGCGGTTACTGCTTTTCTTTTCTTCCACACGTTTGCTTCTACTCAGGATTTGTGTTTAGTTTTGTAATGCAGTTTCAGGACTGGGATAGTGGCAGTTCAACTTCCTACCAAAGTCCAGGCATTTCTGAGCCTCTGTGGTGGTGGGGCTGGCTTGGAAGAGGCCTGCCAGTACTGAGGTATTTGGGCTTGGGTTATCAGAAAAACGGGCTTCCAGGCTTATTCTTGGAGAGAGGGGGGTTAGAGGGGTGAGGGGTGGGCTTGGACATGACGGTCTGGTGGCAGAAGATGGGGTGGTTGATTGGCTGTTTTCTTGTGAGGCGGTTGGTTGGCTGTTATTTTGTGGAGAGGGCTGGGGTGTTTCGAGTTGTTGGGGTGAGGTAGGTTGCATGGGGATGTCAGATAACATCAGCGGCGACAGTGGTGGGGTAGAGGGCAGCGGTGCATTTGGATTTTCGGCAGGGGGTTTATTTTCATTATGGGTGGCCAATATGTGTGTGACTACTTTAGTCCATGCCGTTACCCCACTCATAATTAAGTCCTCGAAGCGGAAAGGGCCGAGGGATAATGGGATGTTCTCAAAAAGTGTTAGTTTCTCTTCCCTAGATAGAATAAGAACTTTTGCACTGTCGTGATCATATCCAGCGTGGATAATGAAATTTGGTAGGATTATGGTATTAGTTGCAGAGAGCGACGTCGTTTTCTTTATCTTGGTGATCTTTGCTTTTTTCCCAGTCCACGGTGGAGACTGTGGCATTGGTGCGCATGGCATCTGGGTCGCCGCTTGACAGTAGTTGCCATCATTTGTTGTTTCATGGATTACCGCCTCTGTCTGTTCCGCATTCGTGGGAATTGCTCCTCTGTTGTTTTCCTGTCCATGTTCTGATAATTCTTCGGACCAGAACTCAACGATTCCTATATTGTACAGGACACCCTCAATATCTACTGTACTTTCTTCATTGATAATCGCCATGCTCTTGGTTTCGATTATGGCATGTGCCTTCAGGAATTTTGGCAGCCGATTCATGTCAGTATTGATAGCTACAATGTCACCTAGGTGGCGGGTAACTAGATGTAGTGTTTTTTCTGCCCATGTCTGGATCGGTATTCCTCTAATGGCTATAGAGGTACGCCGCCACGTCAGTTGGTCTGTGGGGTGCCAGGAATTTTTTCGCCACCCTTGTATGTTTCCAGCTTCAGAATCTTTGAACGTTTCGGCCGTGGTATGTGATTTAAAAACTATGAGGAAGCTTTTAAATGACAGGCTCACTATGCTTTCGTAGTCCTGCGTCCATTTGCTAATCACATCCTTGACTTTTTCTATCTTCATTGCCGCCGGGGAATGTATAGTTATGCTTCTGTCGAGCTTTTCCTTCATGTAGAGGGGGAAATCTAAGCTGATGTGGCCTTTTGTGCGCATGGAGGGGCTAGATGGGTTAGGTGGGTGATGAATTGGTGGTGGCGTGTTCTGTTCCTGTCTTTGCTCTCGCAAGAAGCTTGGGTTCTTCTTGGCCCAGCGGTAGTTCGATGGCGGGGAGTTTATGGCTGGTTTCCATATCATGGTTGTTTGAGCTTGGATACGGTTACCATCAACCACCATCCCATCTGTTTCTTTTATGGCTTCGTCTGCCTCCTGCTTGGATTTGTATTCAACAAAACCGTACCAGGTTTTAGTACGCACCCTTGGGCTTTTGGGCAGGCGAATGCCTATAATGCGTCCATACTTGTCGAAGATTTTGAATAGGGTCCATACCCTTGAGGATGGGTTGATGTTGTCGATGAAAACCGTTGCCCCGGGGACTGTTGTCGTGCTTGCCATACCTGGTTAGGTGATATTTAGTGGTGTTGCAGAGTAGTTTGCAGGGTGTGGTGATTCAAGCGTGGGTGATGTGGGAAAGTAGCGTGGGTGGTGGGATAGATGTTTTGTGGTGTTTAGGAGCCTGTGGTGTTTTGTGTGTGTTTGGCTATGGCTGAGATGGGTGGTTTGTGTAGCTATGGCGGTTCTGTGTGAGGTTAGCGGCAGAGAAGAGGCGGAGTGCATGGTGATGGTTGGTTGGGGAGGGGAATGGTCAGGGGGGATTTAGGAGAGAGGTGGGAGCGCATGGTTAGGGTCTCCTTATTGAAAATGATAGCTGCTTCTTCCTTATCTAGGCACTTCTTTATAATATGTTTTAAAAACATCCTCTCCTAATGATGCTCATAGAGACCAACAATGTTATCAAACACTGAGACAACAACACAAACACTGTGTCTTGAACTAATGATGTTATAGACATAACATAATGCCTAAAAATCATATGCCTCTTTTAGATTTTTAAATAAACTATTTATATCTAATAGCGGAAGATTACGTTTTTATTTATCTGTTTTGTAAATAATTATATTCCGGTTATATAGATTTTGTAGAAGATAAACATTGTTCCAATATATAATCCAATAGAAAACACATTAGGGTCACAGTTTTATAAGAGAAAATTGGGGAGAAAGATTTTACGTATTTGTGAATAGAAATATTGTTCGTTGCGTGAAATTGAGTGCTAAGTATAAGAATTAAGTGAGGTTATGTCAAGAGTGTGTTCTTCACGTGTTAGAGACTGTGTTCTTTGGAACACCTAATTGTGTAGCGTGAATTCTTCTTCAACATGATAAAGATTTAATACCTAGCTCTCTTCTTTAATTCTTTTAACGTGTTCTTGGTTAGTGCCCGACTCAAGGTTCTCACAAGTAGAAACTTATAAACACATATAACAACGAATTAAAACCAGATGCTTACGAACAAGTCGACTATAATTGAGGTATGGCATAGGAGGTCGATTCATTGTGGGAGAGGCACTCTAACAATTTCTTACCCTTGAATGTCGAATGTTTTCAGTGTCTTGAATCTGCTATATAGCCCTTATCGGGTCGTTTGGTACCGGAGAATAGTATTATAATTCTTGGAATTCCAGTTATTATTATGTTTGGTATGAAGAAAACCAATTCCAAAAATTTAACTTATTCCAATTTGTTGGTAACTTACTAAGAATAATATTCTCTGTTGAAACGCTGGGTATTGCTATTCCAAGCGAGTGACCAGATTACCTAAATACTCGATAAAGTTAAAATATATGTAGATATTCAATTATAGTCTTTATTTATTAGTTTTATTAATATTTTAGTTCCAGTTAATTTCTAATATATATACATATTAATTTATAAATGAATTATTTTTATGTATTTAAAAAATAAAAAAATAAACAATTTTATTATGAGCAAATATATTAGATGTTGAATCCATATTAAAATAAAATACTATGTATTATATATTAGTATTTAATTTTAAAAATCAAATATATTAATACTTAAAATAATGTGATTTAATTTTAAATGTAATAAATAATACCATTGAAATAAAAAAACAATTCTTACTAATAATAAAATAATTGGCTAGAAGTGAATATATATATGTATAGCTATCACTAACTATTTCAATATTATTTATTGTTCAATTGTTGATAAAAAATTAATTATTTTATTTTAAACATACATTTTTAGTTAAAAAAATATATTGTATCAAATTAAAAAATTGAATAAATACAAAAAATTTAAATTTAAATTTGATACTGGATATGCCATTAAATAAAAAAAAAGTATATTAGCATATAAATTTGTTCTTTAATTATTAAGTGTGGTATAAAATCTATAATAACTTTGTTATGTAGTTAAAACCTAATCATTTGTAGAAAAAAATTTATAATTAACCATTACATAATAAGTGCAATACTTACAATTAATCATTCTGAAATATACTACAAATATTTGTTACTATAATACTTTTAATGTATCAATAAAAGTTTGCACTATAATTTTATTTGTTTGTTCTTTTTCTTGTAGGATGTTTTATTAAATTTAAATAATTAATAATAGTTTTAAAAGACTATACCCGCATTTGAATAAGTAGTATGATGTTCAAATTATATTAATCACATTCATATTACATACTAGTATAATGTTTCTTTTATGTTCTATATACTCATTAATTACAAGTTAATATTCATAATATCATTTTAATATTATCCAAAAAATTAAATAGTAGAATATTTTTAGAAAAGTTTTATTTACTTTTTGGGTTTTAATAATTATGAAAAGTAAAATTTATTTATTATTCTGTAATAATATATTTGTTTACATATTTTCAAATTAATATATATATATAATTAAAATTTATAATTTATGATACAACAAATAATAATAACGTGTTACTTATCAACGATAGATTCGTAAATGTATAGTTATTCCAAGACTATGTCTATAATTATTCTGTTAATCAAACAAAAGAAACATCAAATTCAAAATATTCACATCAAAACCACCAAATTAGGTCATATTATATTCTCAAAATTTCATTCCAGTAATCTTATTCTTAAGTTAACATTTCAATAACCAAACCATCAGTATGTGTCACTCACAATGAATCGCTATAGCTATGCAATGGAACAATACAACCACGGAAAATCCCTAAGGCTTAACCTCCTTAATAGAAACCACCATGAACTCCTCTTTCTTTGCCAGCTATCCAAAACCAGTTGGCTGAAGTTTGCTGACTCTAATACTGTTTTCTATCAAAGAGCCATCAAGTATAGAAGGAATAAAAACTGCATTGCTTCCATTGTTAATGACCTTGGGGAGGTCCTTAGTAACCCTGCAAATATTAAAGATTGCTTAGTAAATCACTTCAAGTGCAGGCTGGGCACTAGAGATCCTCCCCAAAAAACCCTTTAAGATTTCAATTCGATAACTCTAGGATCCTCTGTGCGGATTCTTAGGCCCAACTTACCAGTCCCGTTAATAACAAGGATATTAAAGCGGCTCTCTTCTTAATTGGTAGTGACAAATCCCCGAGGCCAAACAGATATACTACTAAATTCTTCAAAGCCGCTCAAGACATTGTTGGTAACGATGTATGCCAGGCAATCAAAAGCTTTTTTCATAGTGGTTGGCTTCTTAAAGAGATCAACTCCACTCTCATCACCCTTATCCCCAAATCTGAGGCTACCTCCTCCCGGGGGACTACAGGCCCATCTCCTACTGTAATACTCTCTACAAAATCCTTAGCAAAATTTTAGCCAAAAGACTCAAAGATAGCCTGCCCCTCCTTATTAGTAAGTGCCAAGGTGCCTACATCAAAGTGCGTTTAATCTCTGATAACATCCATCTTTGCTCCTGTCTGATGAAACATTACCAAAGGGCTCATGTCTCCCCCCAGTACATGATGAAGATGAATATCAGTAAAGCTTTTGACTCCTTTGACTGGACCTTCCTCTAGGGCTCCCTCCGCTTCATGAACTTTCTTTCGGTCTTTATTAGCTAGATCATGTAATGTGTGACCTCCACCTCATTCACTATTAACATCAATGGCTCTGCTTCTGGATTCTTCTTAGGCCAGTGGGGTTTGAGCAAGGGGACCCGCTTTCCCCATACCTCTTCACACTGGTTATGGACATGCTATCCCGCCTCCTTGATAGACTTCACCTCTCACCCGCATTCCACTATCATCCCTCTTATACATCTCTACGTCTAACCCACCTCTTGTTCGCCGATGATGTCTTGCTTTTCTGTAGAGGAGACCTGGAATCTATTTCGCTGATGATCAGCAAAATCAACCTCTTTTCTGATGCTTTTGGCCTTAGGATTAACCCCTCAAAATCTGACATCTTCCTTGGGGGTGGTACACCCCCCATTGTAGATTCTATTGTCCATACATCTCGCTTTAATCTAGGCTCCTTCCCCTTCCGCTACCTGGGCGTCCCCATAACGGCTAGGAAGCCTAGATCCACTGATTTCAACCCTCTGATCGATAGCAACAATAAAACTATTTCTTCTTAGCAAGGTAAATCCCTTTCATTTACGGGTAGGCTCTCCCTTATCCAAAGCACTCTCTTTGGCATTGTTGGCTTTTGGGCTTCATGTATCAACCTCCCAAAGAATATCATCGCGTTCATTGTCAAGAGGTTTCAATCTTTCATCTGGTCTGGGGATACCAATTCCATTGCCACCCCCGCAGTAGCGTGGAATGCCATCTTCAAAAAGCAAAACGGGGGTCTTAGGCTCAAGGATACCCATAAATGGAATATGTGTTTGTTGCTCAAAACCATCGCCTCTGTGGCAAATGACCCCGAGCTACTGTGGATCCAGTGGATTTATAATCGTTTCCTAACAAGGAGCAACATCTAGACGGTTTTCGTAAAAGTGGATTACCCTTGGGCCTGGAAATCCACCTTTCATGCTAGGGATTGGTGGATCTCCCAATGTGGTTCCACTGTTGATGCCTCCTCCCTCATGGATGCCTACCCTCTTCCGCTCCGGGTTAGCATGTTTTATAATGATGTCCCTCAAGCCACCAGCCCCTTCACTTGGTACAACATCTGCTGGAAAAATTGGACAGCCCCTAAAACTAAATTTATCTTATGGGTCACTCTCAGAGGCAGGCTAAAAACCCGTGATAAACTCCAATCTTGGGGTATTTGTCTTGCTAACTGATGTTGGGGCTGTGAGGATGCTCTAGAGACTAGCCACCATCTATTTTTTTATTGCAGGTTTTCTTGTAGGATTTGGTGGAATTTATGTGACTGGCTTGGTCTCACTACGAACAGGACGAGCCTTCACAGCTGCTTGCGGTGGATCGCTTGCTACTACAAGAGGAACCAGTTGATCAATTTAGTCAGAAGAGCGCTCATCGCCAACCTGTTTTACTTCATCTGGATAGAGAGATGTAAATGTGCTATGGCGAATCAAGCTAGAGATCCAGCCCGTATTGTCTCCGATATAAAGTTTGCCATGAATGCCTTCATTGGGATGAAGATGACAAATTCTATTAGAGATTTTGATTGGTTAGATAGGGTTATGTGCTCTTAATATCCCCTATTGTGTATTCCCCTATTTGCCCCTTTTGATAGGTTATATGCCGAAATTTTTGTTCACTTTTTCCTTAGCCGGCCTTTTTTTATATCCATATATATAGGAAACTTATAGTTCTACCCATCATTAATATATTTGACCCCTTTTTTAAAAATAATACAACCAAGCACCCAGTTTGCCATCCTTCCCCGCCGGCCAGGGATAAATGGTACATCTTTCGCCGGGGCCGCCATTGGACTAGAATAAATATATAGTCAATATGTTATTGGGTTAGAGGGTCTCGACTTTATACATATCCTCATTGAGCAGTTTTAAATTTTGATGTCCCCGTTCTGTTCAAAGGGCCGTAAAGTAATTGTACTGCTCCACTTAGTTTTTGCTCTCATTTTTGCTGACTTTCTTGGGTGCGGGTTGTTGAAATATTGAGAGAAGATAGGAGATTGTATTGCTTGAATATTGCTTGATAAAAACTGTGTACATGACTCCCTTTATATAGTGGGATAAATGACTCCAGACTTCTCCCTAATAACTCTAGAACTTTCTAGAATAATATTAAATCTAGACACTTTCCTTATCTTTGCACTTTTCATATTCCCCTCATAAATGCAACACTTAATAGCCTTTACTTTTCTTATCACCCACATAAATACAAACCTCTAGAATCTTTCCTAAACCTTTCACTTTTCTAATTACCCACATAAATAAAAATCTTTAGAATCTTTCCTTAACCAATTAACTTTACTAATTTCAACACACCCCCCTTAAAGTTAATTCCTCTGAACTCCAAGCATAGTGCATAGCTTCATAAAAACATCTTGCTTCAGTGGTTTCGTAAAAATGTCTGCAACTTGTTCATGTGTCTTAACAAACTTGAGCTCCACTTCATTAATGGAAACACAATCACGAATGAAATGATACCTCGTGTCTATGTGTTTGCTCCTATCATGAAACACCGGATTCTTGACTAAGGCAATGGCTGACTTGTTATCAACATGAATCTTTGTTGCCTCATCTTGTGGTGTCTTTAATTCTCTCAATAATCTCCTCAGCCATATAGCATGACAAACACATGAGGTAGCAGCTATATACTCAGCTTCACACGTAAAGAGAGTCACAATTGGTTGTTTCTTCGAACTCCAAGTAAAAGCAGTGCCTCCTATGTAGAATACAAAACCAGTAGTGCTCTTTCGGTCATCAATATCTCCTCCCCAATCACTGTCACTGTAGCCAACAAGCTTATACTCATCAGTGGATGAATAGAACAAGCCATGATCAACTGTTCCCTTCAGATATCGTAGTATCCTCTTAGCTGCCTTGAAATGTGTCACTGTTGGAGACTCCATATAGCGACTAACGAGCCCAACCGCAAAGAGTATATCGGGCCTTGTGCAGGTCAAGTATCTCAAACTTCCAACAAGGCTCTTATAAGTGGTAGGGTCCACTTGGTCTCCATTGGCATACTAGGATAACTTCATCCCACAATCGACTGATGTATTCACGGGGTGACAGTCGTCCATCTTGAACTTCTTCAACATCTCCTTTGCATAGCTCTTTTGGGAGATAAAGATCTCATCATCCTTTTGATCTATCTCAATGCCAAGATAGTAGGACATGAGACCAAGATCCGTCATCTCAAACTCCTTGGTCATGATTTTCTTGAATTCTCCAAACAATTTAGGATTACTCCCTGTGAAGATCAAATCATCAACATATATGCAAACAAGTAAGATGTCCCCATCCTCACATATCTTCACATAGAGGGTGGATTCATAAGGGCATTTAATGAACCCATTTCCTTGAAGATACTCATCAATCCGATTGTTCCAAGCTCGTGGAGCTTGCTTCAAGCCGTACAAAACTTTCTTCAACTTCAACACCTTTCCTTCATGGCCCTTTATCACATAACCTTGAGGCTGTTCGACATACACCTCCTCTTCAATGACACCATTTAAGAATGCTGACTTCACATCCATTTGATAGATCTTCCACTTGTTTTGAGAGCAAGTGATACGATCAGTCATACGGTCTATAATTGAAACACCCTGGAAAATCCTAGTTACAAAATATACCTTCTTTGTTATTTTATGCGTGAAAATTGTAGACATGTATTATAACCGTTATAGATACCGACTGTAAATATTACAGTGATATGTTAAATTTATATTACCGGTGGTAATTTTAAAAACGTGTCATTTTTACAGTGACATGTTAAATTTATATTACCGACTGTAATTTTAAAATATGTCATTATTACAGTGACATGTTAAGTTTATATACCGGTTGTATTATTTTGGTAACAATTCACATTTCGTACCCTTGTAATCATTTCAAACCATGTTGATTTTATCTATCCCTGTATTATCATGATAATAGCCGCTGTATGTATATAATTATATACTAATTATGTAATAAAGCAACAAAGGAATTCAATTCATGTGTATGACATTACCGTTTTCATAATTTAATACCAATTAGTTGTTTGTCTTCTTATAATCATGTAAACTCATGTTTTAGTTAGCCGACTTACCATGCTTAGTCATGAGCCTAGTGTCATCACCTAGGCTAGCCTACAATACAGCCAATGAAATAAAGCAACATTAAACAGGTATAGTCACGTAAAGTAGTAGGTAGTAGTAGTAGACTAGTGTAAACGTCATTCGTTTTTAGTTATGTAAGCGACCCCTACATCTACAACAAACAGGAATATACTGTGGCTGGGCTCTTCATCATCTTCTTCTGTTTGCACCTCTGCTTAGAAAGGAATCGGTGGAACTGCTGACTGCTGCTGCATCTCGCTGCACACCAGATGCACTAGTCTTCATTCTCTTCACCAATAAACAATGAGAACTCACGGTAATTTTACACTCCCAAACTGGCGAGAACAGGAACATATATCCTGCCCTCTTTTCAACTCTTCCTCACGGTAACTTTGCACCACAACTGGAAAAAGGAACATACAGCCCCCTGTCCTTTCATCATCTCTTCCTCACAGTAATCTCGCTCACCCAAAAAGAACAAACAAGGAACAGACATGCCTTCCGCCATTTCTTCATTTCCTCATTTCCTGTACACTGCTCTTTTGTTTTCTTCACCATTCACTCCCTCTTTGTATCTACTGGCAACACAAGGAACGTACATGCTCCACATGTTTTCTTCATTCTCTTCATCTGACCAAACAAAGCATCCAAGCTCTGCATCTCTTCTTGTCTTCACTCACGGTATTCTGCTACTCAACCTGGTGAGCAAGGAACAACATGCTCGCGGCTCTATCATTCTTCTCACCAACGAGCATACAGCTCTGCTTCCTCTTCAATCTCTTCACCGACGATAATATTTGCATCCTAACTGGCGAGATTGTGGTGATCATTCTGAATTGCAGAAGATGCAGCTGGAGCATATTTCTAGTTTGTTGGCTCATGATTCTCCCTTCTGCTATGAGCCAGGGCGTTTGAAATTGAAGGAGTATGCAGAAGCAGCCGTGGCATTGGTTCACGATATATGTACTGCTCTTTCTAAGTTACCAGTATCTATATCCGACTTGGAAAATGTTCACAAGCGTGCTACTGAATTTCCAATCCATGTGAAAGAAACTGATGAGTTATCATATAGGATTTCTATGATAAAGGCATGGATTGATAACGTCAGAAATTTCCAAGAATCACGCGCCACCTGGAGAGCAATTCAAAGAACGTGCTCTGGTCATTTTCATCAGGTCCACCAATATATTCCTCATATCATGCTCCTATTCACCAAGTTGATAGAAAAAAAAATAAGTCAGTTGCATATGTAGACTTTGGAGAAGACTGGGAGCTGTATCTGATTGATCCACATGGAACAGTAAAATTTAACCAATCCATTCAAGCGTATGTCAAAAGCACACCAGAAAATTCCAAGAATCGAGGAATTACACTCGGATCCATCCATACTACTGTCTTTGAGATTAATCCTTGGACTGGAAAAGTTATAAAGGAGTATGGACATTCTGGTTTCACAAATGTGTCCGAACATAGTGCTCATGATATCCCTGGTGAAGATACAAAGGAAACTGAAAGCTCTGGTCGTATTCAACAAAGAAGAGGAGTATTACCGACAGTATAGTTGATGTTGCTGAATTAGCTGCAGCTGTGTTGCTGTTTGACGCCAGCTTAGGGAGGAAAATTCAAGGTCCAAATGTTGGAAGAATTAGGGAGAAGAAAGGAGGGCCATCTAGCTGTATAATCCTCAAAGAATTAACAAGAAATAGCTAGAAGAAATGAGGTAACTACCTTGATCAACAAGTTTGCAAATCTGATTTTTCCTTGATGATGTTTTGCTGTTTTAAAGAGCTGATTTCTTTATTGATTATCCTTGGTTGTTAGGTCTGTATCTAGCTGATTATTGGAGGTTTAAATCTCCCATTTAACTAGCAAATTCGTGCCTATGCAAATGAAGTAAGCTAGACAAGTTAGAACAAGTTTAATGACAAGATGTGCTCTAAAACTGCTGTTGTGTACTGCTCTGTATAACAGAGTTTTAGGTTGTTTCTCTCTGTGTTTTTAATAGAATTGCTGGGGAAAATATGCTACGTAGGTCTATTAACATCCATGTAAAAGTGGTTTAATAAAATATAACAAATACAGCTAGAGACAGCAGCTTGACTTAAGTAGGACGGATGAATAGATAAATAAACTGGTACGGAAATCAATCAAGGAAGCTAGCCAATTTATCAAGGCTAGTTTTTGAATCTACTGCTTAGCCAGAGATCATGTGGTGCTGATACGTTTTAGAAGTTGTGGTACTTTAGTAAATAATAAAGTCCAACATTGTCGTATATATATAAGGGGGAATAATTAGCTGTATTAGGCATTGAGTGATTTAGTTAACTAATACTTTGGTCTGCTGTGTTTATTCAAATAAAAACAAGCTAGATATAGGCATAATACTTTTCCTGTTGGTTAATAGTTGCTGTTGCTGTCGGTTTGTATGAGAAAAAAAAATTGTGTTGTAAAGTTTACATGTGTGTGTCTATACGCCTATTAATAACGGGGATAGCAGCTCGGAAGAACTGGAAGAACAACAGGAAGATGAGATCGAGAGAGGGAATTTACGAGCTGCTACTGTAAACATTTGTGCGTATATGTATATACATATATACGGTGCATATTGATAACGAGAATAGCAGCTAAGCTAGGAAAAGAAAATATAGATGGATGAAATTGAATGAAGAAAATCACGGGTGTGTTTACTATGTATATACGCATGTCAAAAACCGGGAGATAGCAGTTGGAAAAAAAAATAGACCGATGTGATTGAGTGAGGTAGTTACATGTGTGCATATATACACATACGCATAGCATCCAGGAAAAACGATAGAGGTATAAGTAATTGAAACAAATAACTTGTTTTAGTTGATGGATGGAGAATATGTTAGTTTACAATGGGAAATGTTTTTGTTATAAAATGATGTGTATATTTGAATTTGAGTTGGTTTTGTCCAACGTGTTGGTTGCTGATTAATTAGAGTATAATAACATGTGATATGTGCACATGAGGTAAGGAAAAAGATGGTTAAATCCCTAGGCAAGTTATTAAGGAACCGGTTGTTAAACCGTGACTGTCAATGTTATCGTTTTGTGCAGTCAAGTGCGGTAATATTTTTGTGGGTTGAAATCTTTGTGTATTTGAGATCAACGAGGTTTATATAGTCTAAATAAGGTTATATGATTATTTAGTTAAGGTGGACTAGGTTAAACAACATGGTTACACAAACTGTAAAAAAAAAAGAGAAGTTGTCAAAATGCAAGATTGTTGTTAAATAACAATGGATAGTTTTATTGCTGTTTGGACCGGTAGCTTGGTGTATGTTAGCCTTGATTAAAAGGTGGTTCATTAACATATATTAGGTGGGTATAAAAGAGGAAAAAAAAGATGGCTAAAAACCATAGGTAGATCACCTGAAAAAAAAAACTGTTAATTGTCATTGTTATCGTTATCGTTGTTATTTTGTACAGTAAAGTGTAAAGGTACTTGTATGAGTTGAATCTCTCGTATTTTAGAGATCATTGGGTGTTATATTAATTATATGAAGCTGTTTAACAGCTTAGTTCAGGTTAACCTCAGTAAAATTTGTTGGATGCACATAAGTGCACGAATTGTTACAATGATTGTAAATTGTCATTGTCACTGTTGTTATTTGTACAGTTAAGTGTGGGAATGTCTATATGAGTTGGTTTTCTGTGTATTAGAGATTAATTAAGTTTATATTAATTATAAGAAGCTGGTTGATAGCTTGGTTCAAGTGAACTTTAGTGAAAATGCTTGGATGCACAAAAGTGCACAAATTGTTACAACGGTAAATTATAAATGTTGTGTTGTGTTATTTCTGTTCAGCAATTGCTATGTCTGATTATATTGATCTTGGTGATGCTATAACTTGTACTATACTGATATGGAAGTGTGGGGTGAGGCAAGGAAGTGCCTACCTATTTGTTAAAGTGATTGTCGATTAGTTACCTCGGAAATTGACTGTAAAACTCTAACTACTTTTCATTGTTGTTATGTTTGACCGAAAAGGGTGGGTTTGTGTGTGGATTGATTTTCTTGTGTCATAAAGACCATCGTGGTTTATATTGGTTGAGTGAAGCTAGATGATTACTTGGCTTGATGAATTTGGTGCTCCTGTTGAGATGTACTTAAGTGTACAGGTGTTTACCGTGGATAATAATGTTTACTGTTGTGATGCTATTTCTGTCCAGCAGTTACTAAGGTGCTTATATTGACTTAATGTGTTGATTTATCTTGTGTTTATGTATATTAAAGTGAGGGGTAAGGCAAGGTTGTGCCTAAGCCAAGCGGTAACATGTTTATATGAAATATTACTCCTACCAATGTATTGGAGTTTACTGAGACTGCCCCTACCAGTGTATTGGGGTCTTTTATTATTTGCTCCTACCAATGTATTGGAGCTAAGCCATCATGATCTACTCTATGGACTGATGATTCATAGGGGGTGTGCACACTTAAGGACATGGGGTGAGGTGAAGGAAAATTATCCGAGGGGTCGAGAGTGTTAGTGCTCTATGTCGAAAGACCGATTGCCCGAGGACATGTGTAAATTGTATCATGGTGTTGAATGTTATACTCAGTGGATCTTGACATTGGCTATATTGCCTGCTGATTGATATTGATTATTTTGATGAATGATACTTGGTAATATGTTTGAATGATCATTTATGCACCTTATGTTAAGGTAAGCAACAGGTGGTGCTAATTTGTGATTTTATGTGTTGACCCTATTGGG
Source organism: Limonium bicolor (assembly GCA_023374045.1). NCBI lineage: Eukaryota > Viridiplantae > Streptophyta > Magnoliopsida > Caryophyllales > Plumbaginaceae > Limonium > Limonium bicolor. The sequence continues at coordinate 138,825,618 of CM041777.1, read as the reverse complement.
ATTGTGCTATGCTATTATCCCGTTGTCATGGTTGTAGTGTTCCACTATCTTTGTTGCTATGTTTATGTAATCTTGGAGTTTTACAAGTAAAATGTATTTTACATGTTGTGATGGGAGTTACTCAGTGTTGCTGATTTTGGCGTTATGCCCTGTGGTCTTTTCTCTGTGATTGTATGACTGACCACAGGTACAACAAAGGACGATGTTTCTCGTTAGGCATGAAGTTGCATGAGATAGTGGAGCTAAAGAGGAATAAAGACTGAAGTTAGAAGGCGATGTAATAGTTATTTTCATTAAGTTCAGCTTTGTTTTGAAAGAAGATGTAGTTGATGATATCGAGTAAAGGTTGTCAAATTTAGAAGGTGATTTCAGAAGTTGAAGTTGATTAATGTTATATTCTGAATATATATAAAGGTTTAAAGGTATAACTTATTTTGGAGGAGATAGTAGTACTTAGCCTTAGCACTCACTAATGAGTGAGTGTGGCGGTAGCACCCCGGATTGAGTTGTAGTAAGTCTTCCGCTGTATTGTTCAAAGATAATGAAAGGAAAAAAAATAGGTCTGAAAATCGGGGTGTCACAATAATCGAGCAACAGGGGCAAATACTTCACCATAGTCAACTCCAGCACGTCGGTTGTACCCTTTGGCTACCAATCTTGCTTTGTACCTCTCCACCTCTCCTTTGGCATTCTTCTTTGCCTTATAAACCCACTTGAGACCAATGGGTTTTTCTCCTTTGGGAAGCATCACAAGTTTCCATGTATCATTCTTTTCAATGGACTTGATTTCATCATCCATGGCTGTTCTCCACTTCTTTTCTTTCACCGCCTCTTCGAATCTTAGAGGTTCACAATCTACAACATGATAATAAAGAGTGAGATCATCGTCAACATTTTGATTATCTAACTCCTCATAAATTTCTTGAAGCCTTCTCATCCTTAATGATCCTTCACTTGAACTTCCACTTGAAGGATTTGATTATGTGCTTGAAGAGGGAGTTGATGATGTGCTTGAAGAGGGTGATTGTTGCTGTGTCACAGGCTCTTCACTTTGCTCCGCCTCTTGAACTTCATCAACGAGAAGTGGGAAGAAGTTGTATTTCTCCTTATCTTTAAGGCTCCAATCCCAGGTTTCTTATTCATTGAAGACCACATCTCTACTCATAATGGTTTTTCCAAGACATGGGGTTGTAAATCTTGTAGACTTTTGAGCGTTGATCATAGCCAATGAAGATGTGCTTCTTGCTTCTATCTTCAAGCTTGCTCCTCTGTTGATCTGGTACATGAACATGACCAATGCTCCCGAAAACCTTTAAATGAGACAAATTAGGCTTAACTCCACTCCAAGCTTCTTGTGGGGTCATGTTTGAAAGACTCTTTATAGGGCACCAGTTGGATAAATACACTGCGCAATCCATAGCTTCAGCCCATAGCTCTTTTGGCATCTCCTTGCTCTTCAACATGCTTTGAGCCATGTCAAGGATGGTACCATTCTTTCTTTCCGCCACACCATTTTGTTGAGGAGACCTTGGCACTGTTAAAAACCTTTTAATGCCATTCTTTTCACAGTACTCATTAAACTCATTAGAGGTAAACTCTCCACCCCTATCAGTTCTTAGAGACTTGACGTAGCAACCACTTTGTTTCTCAACAAGAGCCTTAAACTTCTTGAACATGGAGAAAACTACAGATTTTTCTTTCAAGAAGTAAACCCATGTTTTCCTACTATGATCATCGATAAAGAGCAAAAAGTACAGACTTCTACCAAGAGATATCGGTGTGATAGGCCCACAAACATCAGCGTGAATTAGCTCAAGTGGTTTATGTGCTCTTGTGAAGGACTCCTTTGGAAAACACTTTCGGACTTGTTTTCCAACCAAGCAACCTTCACAAAATTTCTCTGGGTGGTTGATACAAGGCAAGCCTCTCACCATGTTCCTTTCACCCATCAACTTTAAACTTTCAAAGTTTACATGTCCAAGTCTCAAGTGCCAAATCCTTGAGTCATCTTTCACACAAGTTTTAAGGCACTTAGCAACATCAGTCTCAAGATTAAGAATAAACATTCTATTTTTTCGTCATGGGAACCTAAGCAATCATCTTCCCATGATTATCAAGAAGGTAGAGCATGTGATTTTTCATATTAATCTCATAGTCCCCCTCCATGAGTTGCCCAATACTCAAAATATTACTCTTCATCCTTGGAATGTAATAAACATCACCAATGAATCGATGCTCACCTTTGTTTGTACGGATCATGATAGTACCTTTCCCTTTGATTGGAACTTTGTAATGATCTCCAAATGTGACAGATCCGGTAATTGAATAATCGATTTCCATGAACTTACTCTTATCTCCACACATATGGTTGCTTGCTGCATTGTCAAGATACCATCCATCTGTCTTTCCTTCTTTCTGAACTTGGTTGGACAGCAACAACACACCTTCCTCCTTTATTTCCATGAAATTGATATCTTCATTCTTGGATTTAGGTGCACTCCAACAATCTCGTGCAAAATGCCCAAAATTTTGGCAATTATAGCACTAAATTTTTGACTTGTCTCCCCTTTGGTAGTTTCCTCGTCCACGTCCCCTTGAACTTTAACCCCTTTCTTCATTGAGATCTTAACCACCTTTTCCATATCCTCCTCGATATCCTCTACCTCAACCTCTTCCTCATCCACGGCCATGCCCTCTTGAGTTCTTCTCATGATCATCATTTCTCATCGTGGGCTGAGTGGCTAATGCTTGCTCGACAGACGTCTCCTTTCTCTTGGTAAATCTATCTTCATGGGCTTGTAGTGATCCCATGAGATGATCAACCGTCATCTTTTATAAATCTTTGGATTCTTCGATCGCCACAACAATGTAATCAAACTTCGTATGTAGAGATCGAAGGATCTTCTCTATAACAAGAACATCTTCGATTGTTTCACCGTATCGCTTCATTTGATTGACTATGGCCAACACCTTTGAGAAATAATCAGCAATCGACTCGGATTCTTTCATTCGGAGTCCTTCGAACTCTCCCCGTAGCATTTGAATGCGTACCTTCTTTACTTTGTCAGCTCCTTGATACAAGTTATTCAAAATTTCCCATGCATCTTTCGCCGTTGTCGCGCTCGCCACTCTTTCAAACATCACCTCATCCAAACATTGATAGATGAGTGTGAGTGCTTGTTGATCTTTCTTGCATATCTTTTGCGCAGTTTCTCTATGACCGGGAGTAGATGTAGATGAAATATGCACGGACTCATCACATCCTTTTTCAACTACCTCCCAAACGTCATGGCTTCCAAGCAAAGCCTTCATCCTTATACTTCAATTTTCATAGTTGTCTTTTGTAAGACGAGGGAATACAAAAGGAAGGTTGGAATTTGACATTGGAACGAAGAAACTCTTTTTTTATTTCTCTCTTTTCTCTCTCTCTCTCTCCTTCAAACTTTTCTATTTTTCAACACTCTTTCTCTTCTTCTTTTCCTAGCTCTGATACCATGTTGAAATATTGAGAGAAGATAGGAGATTGTATTGCTTGAATATTGCTTGATAAAAAACTGTGTACATGACTCCCTTTATATAGTGGGATAAGTGACTCCAGACTTCTCCCTAATAACTCTAGAAATTTCTAGAATAATATTAAATCTAGACTCTTTCCTTATCTTTGCACTTTTCATATTCCCCTCATAAATGTAACGCTTAATAGCCTTTACTTTTCTTATCACCCATATAAATACAAACCTCTAGAATCTTTCCTAAACCTTTCACTTTTCTTATTACCCACATAAATAAAAATCTTTAGAATCTTTCCTTAACCAATTAACTTTACTAATTTCAACACGAGTTTAGTCTTCGTCGATGCTCTTGGGTCTTGGCTTGGTTACTTGACGAAGTTTTTCCCATCCTGTTGCTGTCTCAAAAGCATGGTGATCACTACGACCCCGGGGGATTGACGCACAATATCCGTTATTATTTGCCCTGATGAAGTCAGTGGAAGTGGTGGTGTTGAAGGCGTCGATTAGCGGGGCTAAGAGGCTGTAGTGAAGATGGTAATAGCTTTTTGATGGTGGGTAGTGATGATGGTATAGAGAAGAGATCTTGGTGGTCACCCAGTTGTTGATGAAGAACTGGTCATTGACGGTTGAAGAGTGCTGCTAATAATTAGGAAGGGCATGGAAGTGAGAGATCTTGGAGTTCGCCATGGCGGAGAAGATGGAGTGGTGGGCGTCGTAGATTTTGGTGTTTGTGACAACGCTAGCTGTTTTTTAGGAGGGTGATCACTGATCAGTTCTGGGGAAAGGATGTGAGTGGTATGAAACGGCGGAAGCTAGGGGAGAAGCAGACTTGATTGCTTTTGAAGATTTTAATCAGCTTGGAGAGAGTGGTGATCGAGTTAAAGATGCATGGTGATTAATGATTATATATCAAACTGGATACTTGTAAATAATGGTGGCCATCGGGTCCGGTTCTACCCGGAACCGATTGGAACTGGAACCGGCCGGGAACCGGTGGGAACCGGAACCGGAACCGAACCGTCTCAACCGGTTCCGAATACGAATACATGTTTTGAGATTCGGGCCCGAACCGGGCCCGGAACCGGAACCGGAACCGCTTGGAACCGGCTGGAACCGCTTGGAACCGTCGTCGGATTCGGAACCAGGAACCGGAACCGGAACCGCAATCGGTGGAACCGGAACCTGAACCGCCCCGGAACCGGTTGAAATTACCGCTGGAATCGGGCCAAAACGACGTTGTTTTGGGTCTCGGGCGCGCGCTCCTCTGAAGAAAGTAGCCGTTAGATCCCAAGCACGCGCATTGCAATATGAAGGCCAACATGATGATTGGTATGAGATGAATGGGGATAACACCACTTAGGACTTCTATCTTGTAATATTTTAGAATGTATTAGTAATTTAGTATTACTTTCTTTCCATGTAATTTTTTTTTTAAGACTTGCAAATTGAAATCATGTAACCTCTTAGTAGCTGTACTCTTTTTCCTTATTAAGGTTTTCCCAATGGGTTTTTACCTAATAAGATTTTAATGAGGCAGTGAATCACATAATAAAATTCTCTTTGTTCCTTATGTTTTGTAAATTCAATAAAAATTCCTAAGTCTTTGTTTCTTACACATTTAAGATTATAAACTTGAAGAATAACCTACCTATGAGTAAAGTGGATGAAAAGAGCAACGTGTGCGCTCAAACGGATCTCAAATCGGAGCTAAAACGAAGCAACTGGAGCCGATCGAATCTTTCCGGAACCGGTCAGAACCGATCAGAACCGGAACCGAAACCGGAACCGGCCGGAACCGGTTTTTTGACCGAATCCGAAGCGAATTCAGATTTCAGAACCGGAATCAGAACCGTAACCGGAACCGCCCAGACCGATTCTGAATACGAATACACATTTTCTAGAACTGGAACCGATGGAACCGGACCCGTGGCCACCATTACTTGTAAATGCGTGGGTCAACTAGGAGATGTATGACCATGTGCTCGTGCTTGACTGTTGAACCAATCAAATTATGAGATGATATTGAACAGTTTTCTTTCACAAGTGGCGATTCTTTCTACTTTCCTTTTTTTGTTATATCTCACACTAGTTTAAATTAATTTTCTATTCGATAGTTTTTTTTTAAATAAAACATGGTAAAATTACACGCAGTCCCTACTAGTCAGCTTGTGAAAATTGCATCTGACAATTTTGTGAAGCATGAGCGACATGGTGGAGTGTCTCATTTAATTATATGCCTGATTATCGTTGATGACGTTCGAACTAGTATTGGACATCGGCTGTGTTCGGCGTCATTTTTTTTTTTTTTTTGTAGTTTTTTGGTAGTTTTGATCTGGTTGTTTTAGCTGGTTGTTTTGTGGTAGTTTTGCTCATTGTTTTATGTTGGTTGTTTTTTGGTCATTTTGAAAACTAGTGTCCGGCAGGCGACGGTTTCGTTTGGCTGTTTTGAATAAGTTAATTAGTTTTGTGCGGTGCGTTTACCATTTTCATTGTTATAATTAAAAATTTTATATTACATTTTAAAACAATTTTTTGTCAATAAAGTTAAAATATATGTAGATATTCAATTATAGCCTTTAATAATAATTATTCTTTAGGGAAAATTACATTCCCCACCCATGACGTTTTGTGAAATTACATGCCCCACCCTCAAGGTTTCAAAAATTACTTTGCCTACCCATGTGGTTTCCTCTATTTTACATCCGACAACTTTTCTAATATTTGATCAACTTAAAATATGCTTAAATGTTGTCCAAAATTGATGAAACGTGACATGAACGATGCTAAGGTGTTATATTTTGGTCTAGCGTGAAATTTAAAGTTTTTTAAACTCATATTTGATCCGTGAGACCCAATTAAAAATTGAAACCTCGTGGGTGGGATGTGTAATTTCACCAAACGTCATGGGTGGGGATGTAATTTTTCCTATTCTTTATTAATATTTTAGTGACAATTAATTTATAATATGTATACATATTAATTTGCAAATAAATTTTTTACATATATTTGAAAAAATAAAGAAATAAACCATTGTATTTAGAGCAAATATATTAGATGTTATATATAAAAATAAAATTTTAAAGATTATATATTAGTATTTAATATAACATTGAAATGTATTAATACTTTAGATTATATTAATTTTTAATGGAATAAATAATATCATTAAAATAAAAAAGTAATTCTTTCTAATAATAAAATAATTGACTGTAAGCGAATATATATATACAACTATCACTTATTATTTTATTATTATATATTGTTTAATTGTTGATAAAATCTTTATTTTAAACATATATTTGTAGTTAAAACAATATATTCTATTCAATTAAATATTATTTAATGAAATTCAAAAACATAAATTTAAATTTAATACTGGATATGCCAAAAAATGAAAAATAACGTATATTAGCATATAAAATTATTCTTTAATTATTAAGCACGGTATAAAACATATAATAACTTTGATATACAGACAAACCATAATAGTTTGTACAAACTGTTTTGTAATTAATCATTACTTAGCAAGTTGAATACTTATAATTGATATTTCTGTAATATACTACAAATATTTTATACTATAATAATTTTGAAATATAATTGAAAGTTTACATCGTAATTTTTATTACTTTGCTATTTTCCTTGTAAAATATTTTATTATAATTGACAGATAGTAATAGTTTTAAAAGTCTATTTATCCGTATCTGAATAAACAATTTAGAAAAACACTACTAGTTAAAACTATTGTTCTATATTATTTTCATTAATTTATAATTTAGTATATCAATCTTTATAAAAAAACTAAAAATAAAAAAGGGAAAATAAACTAATTTATAATATATTAATCTATATATTTCAATTTTAATTTAATTTTTTGTCAAATTTAATATATGATATCATTTTTAAAATATAATTATAAATATTGAAATTTTAAATTAATTTATAAATATTAATTAATATTTATTAAAATATTATCGCCCCCTTAATTACAATTTCTGGATCCGTCACTATAAATTGTTGGTTGTTTTGTGCTGGTATATTTGTGGCTATTTTGAAAATTGTAGTTCGGTGATGGCGGTTTGACATTTTTTGTCAAAAATGCCAAACTCAAAAATGCCACATTTATACCACATATATACCATCAACGAACGCAGCTATGAACAGCTTGTTACTTGTTATTTTTGTCTACCAAAGTATGTACTTAGAAGTTATAAAGTTGCCACTAATGATATTTGTGTCTAGCTTGTGCCCTCTCTTGGTTTTTTTTACTTTGCTATGATCTCTACAACTTAATGATATGGAAAGGTAAGTTTTAAAAAAAAAATATGGTATGAAACCAAACATACGGAAATACAATATGTAAATCCTTCCAATAATACTATATCTTGCCAGTTTTTTTTTTCAAGGAAGTGGACACCCCTGACCATCACATGAATATATATGAATTGCTTAAGTCATGACCGTTAAGGTTCATCTCGTTCTCTTATTTACCCTACCTATGGATACGGTAGCAACGTACATCACTAAGTAGAGTCGAAATCTCATATTGAGTACTACTCAATTTGTGGCTGGCAAATCACAGTTTCCGTAGTCTGCAAATTAATAAAGAAGAAAGAGTTAGTGTATTCAAGTAAAAGAAAAAAGGAAAGGTCAAAAGATGTACTTAAAGAGGTAGAGTTATATGATTCATACGTGGCTTTTGGGAGTGATGGTGGCAACATGCCCCCGAATCACAGGTACCACCAGACTTGGAGTTCTTCTGGTAATAGCTACTGAAAGCCCAGGAAGCATGAGCCACCAATGTATTAGGGTCGTAACACATGCCGCACCGGGCTGGATAGGACCGCAGTCAGCTCCATGACCACAAGCATACTCCAAAGTTTCTGGAGTTGGTCCTTGTTCGCATCAGGTTTCGCCACACACACCAAGTTTGCCCTCTAGCTGTTGTTCCGCCGCCCATTGAAAGATATGTCGTAGACTTTCTGTCCATTGGGGTAGAACAGGCCGAAGTTCCTCTCGATAGAGGGTCCCGGTTTCAGATCCTCATTGAACAAACTGAAAATGTAGACTTCAGTTCCTGATCCGGTGCCAAGGGAGTACCTCCGCCGTTCAAGACTCTTTTAACAAGGTTGTTGTTGTATTTAGCCGCGTTGTCTTTGTTTGCTACATCATCGTTTGTGGTGGCGACGGCAGCGGAAGCAAATAGTGAGTCGGTTGAGTTGAGTTCAACTGACATCGTCTTCCTCTCGTTGCTCGTGCTGGGTAGTGTCCTCCTGAAGGGAATCCTGACTCTGTCAACACTACTCTGTGTCTACCACGGCGGGCTAGACCACGACGGGTTGAAGAATTGATTAGACGTCGGTTGGTGTTTACCCCGGTGACGGAGGAGATGGCGGAATTGAGTGCGTCGATTTGCGCGTCTAAGAGGTTGGAGTAGGTAAGATTGGTGTTACGGTCAGTTTTTACTTCAGCTGAGGGTTCGAACAGGACGTAGTCTAGGGGGATGTTGCCGCTGCTATCGGAATATGTGATGAAAGGGTAGATATTGATCATGAAATACGACGACGTTTCTTCGAAAGTCAAGCAATGGCTTAATGACTGGAGCGATCAGGTCGGACCTGAATTTGCCCTCAGAGGGTGGGTATGAGTTGGACAGGACGTCGTACGGAAAAGGTGAGGAGATCTTGATTGAGCCGTCGAGGCCGGCTTTTTGAAGGGAAGTGTGGAGTTTGCGCATGGCCGGGACGAGGGCGTTGTTGTTGAGTCAGGTCTTTGTTTGATGACCTCATTTCCTACGGAGATGGTGGCGATGCTGGTGGCTGGGTAATACGGGCGGTGTTGGTGCTGACCCAATTGTCGGTAAAGGATTGATCATTGGCGGCTTGGGAGAGCTGCTCGTTGGGGAGTGCAACGAGAAGGGAAATGCCGGAGTGTGCAAAGGCGGAGAGGACAGTATGGTCAACGTCGTAGATCTTGACGTTTGTGACGCCGTTGTTTTTCAGAAGACTGACCACTTGGGGTGGTGACAGTATGTTGCTGGCATCTCGCCATAATCCACTCCGATCTTCCCAGCAGCAAATGCTGTAAATCAACGTATAATATTAATTAACATCAAATAATTTAGAACTCAAGTTTAATATAAATATCAATGAAACAAATATGTATCGGCCGGTATTGTGTTAACTATACCTGTGACAGCAATGGCGAAAAGAGATAACAGAAGAGCGAGGGAGGATGCAGCTGTAGAAGCAGCCATGCTAGTGTTCGGAGTAATCTATCTGAGTTTTAGATAAAGATGATGAAAATGATGATAATATAGGCAATGGGATCAGGCATATATATATATGGAGTGCAGTAGAGCCCAGCCAACTACGTTTACTAGTGGGCTAATGTAGTCGTCGCTGACGGTTTAGACCAAAAAGTCCATTATTAGTAACGAATACGAATATCATTAAAGCACTGACTTCATCATAAGTTACGAATGTCTCCGAATCGAGGGGGTCTGCCCTCTCTTTTCCTTGTCACGGTTATTTGTCTGGTTTTTTTTTTTTTTGATTTGTAAAGATAACCTTATTATCGGTTTCTTTACAAATAAAAAAAAGACCGTTGGAGACTTGTACACAAGCCGATAATAGTATTATCGGTTTCCAGGTGCCGATAATATTATTATCGGCTGTGTGCAAAGTCCCCAACTGTCAAATTCTAACGACTAGTGTTGTCTTCCCTACAAATAATTTATTTTCTCCCAACATTTGGTATTTTCTTCCTTCTTTTCTTCTTTACTTCTTAGCAGAATCAAAATCTGTTGTTCAGTTCACACAATTACAACTACTCTACACTCTTCCCTGTGTGCTATAGATATTTGAGATGGATATCCATGTACTCTTTATCTAAATGTTGAGCTCAAATACAATCCAGATGGTGTATATTTCCATATTAATCCCCATTGGTCGAGATTCATCCACACTCAAATTTCCGAGCATTCCACATTTCAATCCTTCAAAGATAGTGTCAAAAATCTTGTCGACTTGGAGTTGGGGGAAGATTATGTTATCACCGACATGGTTTGCAGGATGTTGGAGAATAAATATCCATCTTGTTCCTTCATTCCACTCAAAATTAATAGCGATTCTCGGGTGAAGCTGATGATATCAAACTTCATCAAGAAATCAGATTTGCTGAACAATGTGGTTGTGCAAGTTGAATTCGAGCATGTAACTACACCTTCTCCGAAGGAAGACAATGAAACCGACAATGATTTTCCCAAGCATCAGCAAGCCGAAGATCAAAATATGCAGAGTTCGGATGATGATTCTAAGATGGAGCCAGAAGATTTACCTGATGACGATGACATAGTTGATGAAGCTGGGCCCTCCATACCATACACTCCTTCAGCGCCATTCTCATCGCAGGTGGATCTTGATGCCATAAGCCAGATACCATCCGACATTGATCGGCGTGGGTTGCCCTATTGGAGGCCAGGCCTTGAGTTCGTCAAAGGTCAAGAATTTGCTGATAAAAATGTTCTTGTGACTGCTGTGAAACAGTACCACTTGGAGAGAAACGTAGATTTCATTGCCCCCGAGAATAATAGAAAAATTTACGCCTTAAGGTGCCGCCAAGGGTGCAGTGTCAGATTTCGAGCTGCGCTGTTGAAGAATTCATTTGAATGGCGACTACGGAAATTCAGTCCTCAAACATGCACTCCAGTCCTAGATGAGAGTAATGATCGTTTTTGACTTACAATTTCATTGCTGAAGTCATGATACCAAGGGTCAAAAGAAACCCCGCACTACAAGTGAAGACTGTGATTCAACTTATCCGTTCAGAATATAAAAGAAGAACAGCTACAAGAAAGCTTGGTTAGGCCGTGCTGAAGCGATAAGAAGGGTCTACAGTGATTGGGAACAGTCATTTACTGAATTACCCAGGTATTTCATAAGTATCAAACACTTTATACCTAATTTGTATATCGACCTAGATTCGACTGTTGTGTTTCAAGATGAAACACGGACTACTTCAGTTAGGCGGTTTAAGCGTTGTTTCTGGGCATTTGGGCCTTGCATTACTGCCTTCAAGTATATGAAACCTTTACTACAAATAGATGCTACTCACCTGTACGGTAAGTACAAAGGTAAATTATTGGTTGCTATTGCCCAAGATGTAACAACAAGATAATACCAATGACCTTTGGTATCATTACTAGCGAGTCAAGGGATGACTAGAAATATTTTCTTGACCGTGTTCGTAGCATAGTCATTGGAGCTAGGAATGATGTGGCAATGATTACGGATCGGGCTGAAGCTATAATGTTGATCATGAGGGAAGAACCATACTGGCTTCCTCCTTATGCCCAACATTTCTTGTGTATGCGTCATATTGCTTCAAACTTTCAGACAAGATTTGGAAATAAGGAGTGGAAAAAGCACCTCATCAACACAGGTAACAACTAGAGATTTGTATGTAGTCATCTTTTATGATATTGGGTAGGTATCTAATCTGATGATATTACTTGTGCAGGTTACTATTTTAGAAGGGATATAGTTCAAGACATATGAAATCACTTACTTGCTCTTCACCCCTCTATCTATTGCTCCTTTTTTCAATGAGCTATCCCCCCGAGAAATGGTCATGTGCACATGATGATGGAAAGAGGTGGGGTCATATGACAACTAACCTGGTGGAGTACATGAATGGTGTGCTTAAGAGGGTCCGTCTCCTACCGGTAACGGCTATTGTTGAAAGCACTTTGTATAAGTTAATTGACTACTTTCGAGATAACTTAGAAACCTATATTGCACAAAGGAATAGTGGATTATTTTTTACCAAGCACCTCTTAGACAAAGTAGCTGCGAACCAATCCATTGCCAACTACCACCGTGTGGTTGTTATTGATGCTATGGATTTTGTGTTTGAGGTGGTTGATAATGGGGATGCAAACCTACGGTGAGACAAAGGTAAGTTTACTGTCCAAATCAACTCAAGGGAGTGTGAATGTGGTGAATGGAAGGCGTTTAAGTATCCATGCTCACATGTCATGGCCGTGCTCTACTAGCACCCTAGATTTGAGGAATTATGTTCTTCAAGTTTACAGACTTGAAACGATGATAACGGCTTATAGCGAAAACAAGTTTGTGCCACTAGGAAATCAAGGGAAGTGGCCTATATATGGTGGACTTGCTATTTTTCCAGATCCAGCTATGATGCGCAATGTCAGAGGCCGGCCAACATTCTCCCGCATTCATAATGAAATGGATGAGAATTATGAGCGTGAAACCAGACATTGTGGGCTATGTCTACAACGCGGTCATGTGAGGACGAGATGCCCGAACGTAAGTTATAGTTAATTTCATTGTATCGTTGTACAATTTTTTGTTAGTTGGTTCTCAATTGTGCTCCTGCTTGGACAAGTCGTGCCTTTAGCAAGCACAAAAAAATATATAATTTATGCATGGTCGTTTGTAATGAATTATCTTCATTTTGTATTTGTTTTTTACAAATGCTTGCAGGATGTACGTTTCTTATTGATTTCGAAGTTCTAAATTTACGTGTGCTCATGGATTCCAAACAAGAGTTATAGAAAGATGCACGATACGGAACATAGACAACCACTAATTTATATAAAACTGCACTTCCAATAAATGACATCCATCATTGTTATATTAAGTGACGAAAAAAATACCTCTTCACGTTACACAACGACTTAATAGCAATTATTTATTTTAGGCGATTAGGTGCTTGCTATATGCAAGACCCTCCCTCATAATAGGAACTATCTTCATACTAATTAGTATTTTCTCTATCATCTGAGCGGTAAACTTCACTATACTCTTTCGGCAAAGCTATGCCCGTTGGTGGTCACTATGATGGGTCATCTTTCTTGAACACAATGGTGACATAGAGTTCTACTCTATTATAATAATGTTGATTGAACACGAAACGTTCAATCATTCGTTGAACGTCAACATCTCGTTTTATTTGTAGGGCCCCCCATATTGGGCGTGGCTGGGAGGAAAGTAGTAATAGATGAATTATTGATTCGACCACACAATAGTAACCGTAGCGCTCTTTCAATTGAGTCTCAACAAGGTTATCAAACTCAGAAAATATTATTTCCATGTCGAACTTGAAATCGAAAGTAACAGTTGAATAGGTTCTTGCAATATATAGACCTGCATCATTGTTAGTAGGCTCAATGTCAAGAAACACGGTGCAAGGGATCTCCATTGGTTAAAGGTGTAGATGAAGTGCACTATGATGCAATGTAGAATTTACAAAGCTCTTTTGTGTAGTTATTTGTGAAATGGAAAAGGAAAAGGAAGGCTGTATTTATAGGCAGCAGATGAGGAGTGGATAAGGGGAAAGGGGAAATCAATAAGTCATGCCTTGGGAAGGCATCGAAATCTTATCTACAAAACTAGTGGACAAAGGGGAAATCTTATCTATGGAATCAGTGGATATGGGTGGGGGGGATCTTATCTAGGGAGACCAATAAGGATTTCTCTGTCACCATTGTTTGGTAGTAGAATTAGGTACCATCCTGCCACTATGGTATTATATTTTTATTCGCAGGTGCAATACACTGAGGGTACTGCAACTCTACCATTGCAGGCACCTGCTGTGAGAAGTCTTGGAAGAAATGCCCATATCGATGGTAGTGATCTACATCGATCGTCTGAGAGAGCCGTGTGGCTTATTCTCTTACACCCTGATCAGCGGGAATCTGCTGAAGCTGCTCCACAGCAGACGCTTGATAAACCAAATAAAACAAGAGATTAAATAAAGTAAAACAAATATTATTTATCAAACAAATAGAGAAAACAAAAAAAAAAGTGCTTACCACAATAACATTCCTCCTGCTCTCCTCGGTGTACCATGACACAGCATGCTGTAGGTACCATACCATATATGCACTCCTCATGTCCAGGGGAACGCTTCTTAGTAATTGTGATGTTTGGATCCGGTACATGTGTTTGTTGTTCCACATCTGGATGTGGTCTCGAAAAATATCCCATCATGCTGCATCTGTCCTGCCTGTCCTTGTGACTACATGAAGCATGTCATAGTCGAGTGGTGGGGCAGGAATGGGCTGATCGACCCCAAACTGGCGAAGTACGCGGTCCGGTTGATGACCCTCTATGACGTTGAAGTGGATTAGAAATACCACAACAGCGAAATGCTCATGGTTTGGTGATCGATCACCATATGGCTGCCATATCCACTACATATAGTCCAAATAAATATTAAAATTTAGAATACAAATTATGAAAAACCAAATTGTAATAATCTTTAGTGGCAACTTACCTCTCCCTCAGTGGGAGGAACTCTAATTGACTCCAGAGTTTGTCGAGCCATAGCAGCAGAAATGGTATTCAACTTACCATTGTATCTGTAACACAATTCATGTGAGGTTTGTACCACAGTTCAACTAATTTTAAATTATAAAGCATATGACGCATTATTGTTACCTGTGGGCAAGAGAAAGGTGAGGTGACAGATTTATTCGATTGGGGGTGAGTCGTGGTCTGAACGCAGGAATACGCTCATATACCCAGACTGTAAGCATCTTACTACAACCATTCAGATATTTCGTATCAATCGTAGCAATGCACATCTCCCTATAGAAATGTGCAATAAGTGCAGACCCCCAGCTGAGGGTACCGCTATAGTCGAAGTCCTCTAGCAGCCTCAAATAGCAGACATCGACTTTATCCCCATTAGAGTTGGGGAATAGGAGCCCTCCAATGAGTCTAAGGATGTAGGCTCTGGCATGCTGCTGATGAATGATCTCACCACGCTGACCAAAATCAGCATCGGTCTCTACGAATCTCTCAGCTAGCCAAGCCAGAGGTATCTGGTTCCCCTTGTGACAAGGGGGCATCACCCAGAAGCTACCGACATACATCATCCACGTCCACAACACTAGTAGGTGCACAAATGGGGATCCCATTAGTAGCGAGCCCAAATAACACATTCACATCCTCCAAGGTAATGTTGACCTCTCTAAAGGGCATCAAAAGGGTATGTGTCTCAGGACGCCATCTATCAATCAAGGCACTAATGATACCCTTGCAGTTGTTCAACCTCAGATTCGCTGGCCAAAGAAACCAGCTCTATCAACATATGGTAAGATAGACTCATGCAGCTCTGTCGCACCCTTCCAACAAGACCTAGTTTTCAAGGCCCTATTTCTATACTGTGCATATCTCTACATTTCATACACATACATGTTACAGTCAATATTACTATAAATAACTAATTCAATTACGTTTGCAAAGTTGACAAGGACTATAGGATAATCATAACAACAATCGGTGGATATTAATAAGTAATTACTAACACTGGCACCATTAAATTAATCATTCAACAAGTAACAAATATCAATCACATATAAATGGATCTAACAATAAATTAAGCGTAGTACAATCATCTATAAAAAAATAACATTAAATAAAATGCTATACACAAATAATGTATATATATTGTGTGTTACAAACTTAAAATAAAATAAATTAGACCAATTACCATAAATCGTCCTACTCTAATTAACATTTAGTTAGACAACTATTAACTAAATAATGTACCAATCTATGTATTATAAATAAACCATTTACAATTGACTAAACTTTGCATATAATAATTACTAAGATTTATTAATGTGCAAGAAGTGACGGTTAGTTTAACAAATATTATCTACACAAATAATGTATATATATTGTGTGTTACATAACTTAAAAATAAATTAGACTAATTACCATAAATCGTCCTACTCTAATTAACATTTAGTTAGACAACTATTAACTAAATAATGTACCAAATCTATGTATTATAAATAAACCAATTACAATTGACTAAACTTTGCATATAGTAATTACTAAGATTTATTAATGTGCAAGAAGTGACGGTTAGTTTAACAAATATTACCTACACAAATAATGTATATATTGTGTGTTACATAACTTAAAAATAAATTAGACCAATTACCATAAATCGTCCTACTCTAATTAACATTTAGTTAGACAACTATTAACTAAATAATGTACCAAATCTATGTATTATAAATAAACCATTTACAATTGACTAAACTTTGCATATACTAATTACTAAGATTTATTAATGTGCATGAAGTGACGGTTAGTTTAACAAATATTACCTACACAAATAATGTATATATTGTGTGTTACATAACTTAAAAATAAATTAGACTAATTACCATAAATCGTCCTACTTTAATTAACATTTAGTTAGACAACTATTAACTAAATAATGTACAAACTCTATGTATTATAAATAAATCATTTACAATTGACTAAACTTTGCATATAATAATTACTAAGATTTATTATATTGAATCGTACAAAAACTATTACTAACTAACCTAACCTAACTGTGGACTGTACAACTATTACTATTATTAACACGTTAATAAAACAATGTAAAAGTTTATAATTATTAAATGTACTAACCGGATCATTAGATGCATATGCTGCAGATATATGGGTCGTCTGCAGTCTGAAAGGCTCCGACTCCAGTGGACCTTGTTGGCTAATCTGGTATTCGTCTCTGCTCATTTTGCTCCAGAAAAAAAGAGAGGATTTTATGGTAAAGAAATGTAGATAGAGAGGAGAATTTTAAGAAATGGGAAGAAGGTAATGGTATTATCAGCCATCGGTTTAGTTTATATGTTTTCGGTGGTGGAGACTTGCACACAAGCCGATAATAGTATTATCGGCATCCAGAGGCCGATAACCTTGCTATCGGCTTCTTTGCAAATCAAAACAAAATACCGTTCTCGGGCAATACAAGGCAAAGCAACCGTGAGAAGGAAAAGAGAGGGGGAAGACGCACTCGCGGGAAATTTTCCCATTATAGTCTCCACCAACGTCATCCAAGAACAATTATTTGTTACATTACTATAAGCTAACATATTGACAGCTTGTAAGAATATGCTATATTATGACTTAGTAAATTACACGTAAAACCATACGTCTCTGAATAATGTTAATATGATATAGGAATAAGATAGCCACCCTTGTGGTCCTAATTTGGAATGTCCTGGGGATGCAAGTTCAAAGGACGAGCGTATAATAATAATATGTATCTTTCAAATGTGGGTCTGACTATGGCTGCTACACCCACCATACATCAATTGCTCTTGGCCTAACGTTGGCGATGATAAATAAGACTGAGGCTACCGGAAAGGCAAGGCAAGACGAGACGGCCTGTGTGTAAGGGTAACCTGTGGGCAGACTCAACTTGTTGCCTGTGTGAAAAGGTACTATTATTTAAGTTATGTTCAGTCGTCATACGCAGTCCAAGAGTCACAAATAATAGAGTGAAGATCAGCGTCACATAATTCCTAGGGGTATAATAAGTTGACTTTTCCTAATTGATCAGGGACTGCATTGTACAGGGCGCCAATTTTTCTCCCTTGCTTCTTCTCGGTGTACTATTAGTTTTCTGATCAAGTCTGTAACCCAACTTATTATTTAAAAAAAAAAAAGATTCTAAGAACCGATTCCATTATCATCCACAAACCATCCCTTAGGCAATCAATACAACGAGATCAGGATCTTGAATAAGTGGTGAGCAACTATATATGTAGTCTAATTTAACATGGGAGTAGCTTGCAAGCTATAGACGAAAACTTACCAAGATCACCAAAACCTAAGAGCACATGACAATTCTTAGCAACCAAATAGATCCTAACTGACACTAACAACAAAATAATGAAACAAAGGATCTTAGCCCAGTGAGTAAATTATTACAGACCAAACATTGAAATATCCTAATTGGTTGCAATCTAAAGCAAGTCAGAGAGTGGGGGGTCAGGAACCGAGTGAGTTGCCGATCGTTGCGAGAGATCCACAATGAGTGAAATTGCTGCGGGTGGGGAACGAAGATGACAGAGAGGTGGCCTTCCCTTTTTTGTTCCCTGGTTTTGCAGAGTGTGAGTGCCTAGCTCCTTCATGGAACCCTTCAGAGACCCGCTGATCCAGGGACCTCTTACCCAAAGCAGCCTGAATCACAATCTTTTTAGCCCTTTTTACCTCTCATACGACCGTGAGAGATGCAAGAATCCTTAGAAGAAGTAGCCGATGAATGTTCCCTCACATGTAAACCCGATTGGCTCTTATCACCTGCCGCCTCTCTTTCCCTGCCTAGAGCATGATCAGGGCTAGTTTCCTCAAACAAATAAAGAACAAGACTATCTCTAAGCCCGTAGTGTGAAACCTCAGGATCAAACAAATGTAGATGGAAAGCGAGCAAATAATAATCAAAAGAATAATTCTGTTCCTGGCTGTAGGTTTTCGCAATCAGTGAAAAGAGTAATCTTAAAAGCATGGAGAGAAGTCAAATTACAAAATCTGAATATAGATTAACTTGGGGTACTCCACCATTTATTTCCTCTAACGTTGGATGACAAGGGGTGTGAAGTAATGCCTTTTTATTCTACGATACCTTCAACACCACATACCCATGATTGAAAATAAAAATAAAACTGCAATTAACATTTTTTTAATGCAAAAACTTTCTTTTTCAAGAAATATATACATAACAAACGATTTATTGTGAATTGCAGTTGTTCCGGAGCTCAAGTTTTTTCTCTCTATCCCTGTAGCGGCGTTGGGCCAACTATCCCAGATTTTCGAGACCTTAGGTAAATAGGTGTTAAGACACCACTAATAAACAAACAAGACATTTTCGGTGGTTTTTTAGGCCTTTTCGGCAGTTTTAAACCGCTGAAAACAAGTTTGTCATTATTTTCGGCGATTTCTAATATGTAAACCGCCGAAAATATAAGACAACAAAGGGCGTTAAATAGAGCAAAATTTGACAATTTTCGGAAGTTCTTTAAGTAGAAACCGCCAAAAATATGTAAAAAGTAAGGCAATTTTCAGTGGTTCTTAAGCAGAAACCGCTGAAAATTGTCTTATTTTTTACATATTTTAGGCGGTTTCTGCTTAAGAACCGCCGAACTTTTTGGTTTTTCTCGTTTTTATTTATAATCCCACTATTATACCCAAAATTTTGACCCCTTGGGTTGGGTTCCTTAAGGCATAGGCATTACAAAGAACATTCTGGACAAGTGGTGAAGAATCCTAGCTTGATTGGCGCGTTGCGTAGCATTAATATTAGGGTCGAACTTAGCCGTTGATGAATTATTTATAATTTCTGGGTTTATTGAGAATTAGGAAAGAGTTTATTAATAAATTTAGAAAGTGAAAGTTTGCAGAATAATTCGGGGCACTTTCTTAGATTTCATAGTTTCAATCTTTATTTCTTATTCAGTTTATTTCTACAATTTTTTTTATTTTATGTTTGTTTATTGAGTCAGTCATTCAACTAGATTAATTAAACATTTAAAAGTGACCTTTCTTCTTTAGTTTAGGTTTATCATTTAATTAATAAATTGTCAGTTGATTGAATGAGGTCCCTCATATCGACAATCCCTACTCATTCACTATCCCGCAAAACGATAGGTACACTACCTAGGTGGTAGAGATATAGTAACATATATTTTTGAGAAAATTACATTTTACCCACCCATGAGGTGGGCATTGTAATTTCCCAATACCTCATGGATGGGCACTATAATTTTGGCTAAATTTTTACTACCACATTTGTCGCATTGGAATCCTCATGAGAAAAACTATGCATTTTCTTGACTTTTTTCTACATTTTTCATATAAAATGTATCAGCTCACATCAAAACATAAATCTAAGGAAAAACATATGATAAGTGATAAATATAGCATAAATTATTACAAATATAGGATGAATTAAAGCCTAAAAATAGATATATTTCATACTTATCAGCTAGCATTATCAACCGCTTTTAGCAGTCCGCTAGTTGTCATCCAAGCACTTTCGTTAAGAGCCGTGAGAGTGTAAGGGTTAAATCGTATTGCAGCAAGTGTACTGGTCTGTCGTAGCAAGTTTTCCTAGGTGGTATTTCGTAGGTTATCGAACCAAAGGAGGATGTGTCTAGTTTAAGTCTTTAATATAACTAACTAAAAACTAAAGAAAAATAACAATAATAAATTGAAGGTTGGAATGCAGAAGCTAAATAATTAATTAAAACAAAAACAATTAAAAGTGATTCCCTAACAATTCTAAAAGGGTGAATCTTGGTTTACTACTTCTCCCTATTTTATCAATTCTCTTCATGAGTATTTTCTAAATTCTAGATTGTAACCTCAGATCTAAATAATTTAAAACCGGTCTCAAGCAATATAGATCCTCACTAGAAATTCCTAAATCCTAACCCTCGTTAGGAATTTACTAATTAACTAGTAGCATTCAAGATTCATATGGTTTCTAGTAGCTAATCCCCAGGAATTGTCGTCTCAAGTTTCACTGGTAAT
This sequence comes from Limonium bicolor, assembly GCA_023374045.1. NCBI lineage: Eukaryota > Viridiplantae > Streptophyta > Magnoliopsida > Caryophyllales > Plumbaginaceae > Limonium > Limonium bicolor. The sequence continues at coordinate 138,804,737 of CM041777.1, read as the reverse complement.
ATTCCTAAGGTCTAATGAACGCCATTGTTCTCACTTATAAACAATTCATTCCAAATAATCTCAAGCAATAATTAATCACAAGAGAGTTCAATAATAAACTAGGAATAAAACTACAATATGTATAGAATTTATATTTAACAACTCAGGAAGCAAAATAATAAACTGGTTGTCCATAACAAACCAAAATTCTAACAACTACTCAAACGTGGGACACAATAATAACAATATTAAAGTGAAGAAAACATCATCTAATTTTTTTTAAAAAACTTGTAACTGTTTTGAAATCATTGTGAAAACGATGATTAATCCGATCTCTGTCTTCTGCTCCAGTATGTGTGCGTTGGTGTCTAATCTTTCTCTTTTTCTCTATGTTCTGTCCAGGGGCGGACCGAGGGGGTTCTGGTGGGGTCCCGGACCCCATAGCTTTCCTGACAATAAAAAAGATATTTTTTTAAAGTATAGTTTTAATAACATAAAATTGAATAAAATACTGAAAGTTGATAATATTTAGTAATAGAAACATGTTCTTATATGTAAGGTTGTAATATTAAATGTGGGAGAAGGATTTAGAAATAAAGTCGAGAGGGAAACGAGAGACAAGAGCGAATGTTTGAAGAAGATGGAATTTTCTATTGTATTGGATGATCTGGAATGAAGCTCCTGGTTACATATATATACACCAGTGAGTGAAATAAAAGGGAAAGAAAAAGTATGAGAGTATATACTAACTCCTAGATCTGGAAAATAATAAATAATATATCCTAAGTATGAGGATATATACTAACTCCTAAATCTGGAAAGTAATAAATAATATATCCTAAGTACGAGGATATATACTAACTCCTAAATCTGAAAAGTAATAAATAATATATCCTAAGTATGAGGATATATACTAACTCCTAAATCTAGAAAGTAATAAATAAAGTATCCTAAGTATATTAACATATCCTAACACCCCCCCCCCCTCAAATCGAAGAAATGGAAGAAGATTTCATCGATTTGCTAGCACATTAATCATCCCCTTGGAGTCAAGTTGACGACGATATTCTTTCCCGGTGAGAGCCTTGGTTAGCATATCAGCTTTCTGAAATGAGTTAGAAATGTGTGTGACATTGATGAGGCTGGCTTTGATTTGATCACGAACGTAATGAACATCAATCTCGATGTGTTTTGTATGTTCGTGGAGGACCGGATTCCTTGCAATGAAAACGGCATACAGATTATCACACCGGAGAGGAATGGGTGTGATATCAGGGACACCCATCTCGTGAAGAAGACGCGAGAGCCATGCCAGCTCAGTGGTGACACGACGGAGGGCACGATATTCAGCTTCGGCGTAGGAAAGGGAGACACATGTTTGCTTTTTTGATTTCCAGGAGATAGGTGCACCGCCAAGGAGAATGTAGTAACCGCTTATGGACCTACGAGAAATAGGACAAGTGGCCCAATCTGAGTCGCAATATGCGATGAGAGAGAAATTATCTGAATTATTGAAGAAAATGCCATATCCAAGAGTCCCTTTTATATATCGAAGAACATGAATGGCAGCATCCCAGTGATGTTGACAAGGCTGATTGTTGAATTGGCTTAGGAGTTGGATGCTGAAGTTCAAGTCCGGACGGGTATTGATGAGATAATTAAGTTTTCCCATAAGCTGTCGGTAAGCTGTGACATCTGATAATGGTTGACCATCATGAAGATGTAGCTTAATGTTAGGAGCCAGGGGGCTAGCAACAGGCTGTTGGGAATCGACATTATAATCAAGAAGAAGATTGATGGCAAATTGGTGCTGAGTGATTCCAACGCCATTGATGGTATGGTGATATTCCATCCCGAGAAAACGACTTAGATTACCCTAGTCTTTAATTTTAAAAAGTTGATGAAGAGTATCCTTGACATGTTGAATTTTGGTTTGATCATTCCCGCAAGAATTATATCATCAACGTAGACTCCGAGGAAAAGAATAGAGTCATCTTTGGTCCACTTGAAAAGAGAATGATCGTTCTCAGATATAGTGAATCCGAGATGAGTGAGAGTGGTGGAAAGCTTGGAGTACCATTGTCGAGAAGCTTGTTTCAAACCGTATAAAGATTTTTGAAGCCTGCAAACTAACCCCTTGGTTTCAATCTCAAGACCATCGGGGGTTGCATATAAATCTCCTCGTAAAGATCTCTGTGAATAAAAGCGTTGTTGACGTCAAGTTGGTGAATAAACCAATGACGCTTAACGGCTACGCTGATCAAAGCACGAACCGTAGTCATCTTGACTACTGGAGAAAAGGTTTCATCAGAAATCTTCCCCATATTTCTGTGTGAAACCCCGAGCAACCAACCGAGCTTCATACCTTTCTACGTCTCCGTTAGTTTTGTATTTGACCCGATAGACCCATCTACAAGAAATACATCTTTTTTCTTTTGGAAGTTTCACAAGACTCCATGTGTTGTTGTCTTCAAGAGCTTTTAACTCTACCACCATTGCTTCCCTCCATTCATGATGTTGACAAGCCGCTTTGTAAGATCTGGCTCATCTGGACAATAACTAGCGACTTGGCAGCACATGACACGAGATGGGCTCAAGTCCGTCAAGGAATTCATACTGGTAATGTATTGAGCTTGAGGGGCTTTAAGACGAGTAGCCAAAATCTGCGAGAAACAGTCAATAGACGCTTGATTACACTCATAATCATGGAATTTAGCAGGGGGTTGCCGGCTGCGAGACGATCGTCTAAGGTGTGAGATTGACGGATTGTGACAAGAGCCATCTGTTTGCTCTTCAGGTTCATTAGTGTCAGCAGGAGCAATAGAGTGTTGAGAATGAAGAATGGTCTCAGTGTGAGAAATACAGTCATTCTCGGAAGGAGGATCACGGATGTTGTTACTTATGTTGTCTGGACTACTATCCACTTGTTGTGTCATTCTCTGAGTGAATTATCATTAATGTAAGTGGAAATTGGCTGATTATCTTGTTGAGTCATCGTTTCTGGTCGAGAGATGGGAACATCAGAAGAAATGTCGACAACATCATCATCACAAGGAATGGGAAAGGTAGAAACGGTGTCATTTTTCCCTTCGTTTATGAGAGGAAATATATTGTCGAAGAAGGTGACATCGCAGCTCGTGATTATCTTACATTCATCTAATAATAATAATCGGTGCCCCCTTTTAGATAACCCAGGCCCAACATACACAGCCTTGGACCCATGATTATCAAATTTGGTGTGCGGAAGATGTGGGCCGGTGTGATACGCAAGGCAACCAAAGGTGTGAAAAGTATTGAATTTAGGTGGGACACCATGGAGAAACGCATACGGTGAAGTGTTATTTAAAGTAGAAGAGGGCAAACGATTTATAAGATGAGTGGCCATTAAGATGCTTTCTCCCCAATAATCCATCTATAATCCGGATTGAAAAAATAGAGCCCGAGCAGTTTCTAACAAATAATGATGTTTTCGTTCTACTATGCCGTTTTGTTGAGGTGTGTGAACACATGTGGTGTGGTGAAGGATACATTTGTCATAAAAGAAATGTTTCAAAATGGTAGAGGATCCCAATTCGTATGCATTATCGGAATGCACAATTTTAACATGTTTGTTAAATTGTTTTTCAGCCCTAAGAATAAAATGTTGAATGTGAAGGGTGGCTTCTGACTTTTGCTTCATAAGAATAGTCCATGTGCATCTGCTAGCGTCATCCACTATAGTCAAGAAGTATTTACTACCATCATGATTCGCATAAGAACAAGGTCCCCATATATCAAGATGTATAATCTCAAAGCAAACCTCATATTTATGAACAGAATATGGAAATGAATGACGATGTCCTTTTGCACGAAAACAAATGTCACAGGAAAACTCAAGGGAACATCCTCATTGCTAACTAAACCCATTCTAAGCATCTTACTTAAAGGGGGATGACCCATTTTCATATGCCAAAACAAGGCTTTGTTGGTACGATGATCTCTAGGTGTGATATGCACACTATTACAACTGTCAAAAGTGGTTCGTTCCAAAGAATCCACATCCAGGTATAGAGGCCATCTCTCTTGCAACCTATGCGCTTCCTACTCATCCAAGTAGGGCCCTGCACATAATAGAACTCTCTATAAAAACAACATTCAGACCTGTTTGATCAACCAGCTTACTTACGGAAATGAGGGCAAGATTGAAGCTTGGAACGTATAAAACATTCTCAAGTTTCAGACTGTTTGAAAATGTTACGGTGCCTATGGTGTCAATAGTTTCAGTATTTCCATTAGGCATAGTGACATAGCGAGGTTTAGACAATTTCCTCTTGTTACCCAAAAAAACTAATATCACCAACCAAATGATCATTAGCACCAGAGTCTATCAACCACCGTTGGGAATTATCAGTAGTAAACTGATTATGAGTATTACCTGCGAAGCTGGCAGATTCAACATTGTTTTTAATAGCAGAGGTACTCTTTCCTTTAGCAGAGAAAACACTGTCTGTTCCAGCATATCACAGATGCGATTAAACCTTTCTACATCCAAACCGTGGGAGTTGGAGTAGCCTTCGCCACGTTGAACTGTATTTGCGGAAGAGACTTTTGTTCCCTTCCACCAATCTGGATACCCCTTCAACTCAAAACAGTCCTTTTTAAGGTGACCGGACTTGCCACAGTGAGAGCACGCACAGTCGTTCCTTTTGCCAGTCTCTTCTCGTTTGTTCTTGAATCGGTTGTTTCGGTTCGAATCGCCCTTGCTCACAGTGTTGGCAAAAGAAGTCTCGACAGAATTTCTACCTGATTTGTTCATACCGCGCTGTCTCTCTTCGTGGAGGATGACGGAATAGGCAGAATCCACGCTAGGTAAAGGGGATTTCATGAGAAGATTCCCACGAACGTTGATAAACTCTTCTCGAAGACCCAAAAGAAATTCAAAAAGTTTTTGATTTTCGATCATTTTGGCAATTTTCACCGTAACCACAGACACAAGTATCAACATCAGAAACACTAGCAATTTCGTCCCACAATTTTTCCAAGCGAGCAAAATAATCTGCGACACTAGATGTACCCTGCTCTACCTGAGATAATTCTTGTCTCAATTCGAACAAGCGAGTACCATCTGACTGGTAGTATCTCTTGCACAACGCTTTCCACATGGCGCGAGAGGTACTGCGAGATATAAGTCCGTCGGCAATCGACGAATCTACGCTAGAAATGATCCAGGATCTGATGAGACCATCACAACGATCCCAGGCATCTCGTCGACTCTTCGCAACCTTGGACCGGGGTAAGGTTCCATCAATCATTTTGATCTTGTTCTTGGCCAGAAGCGAGATCTCCATTTCTTCTTCCATATTTGGAAGCCTTTTCCGTCGAATTTCTTGGCGGTAAGGGATATTCCTGGTTGATCTGCGCTAGTCACGGTCAATGGGTCTGAAGGGTCAAGTCGAGAGGTGCGCCTTCTGGGTTTGTCGACTTTGTCGTCTTCTTCACCTGCATCGGACGCTTCATCATTTTCGGTCAAGCTTTGTTCACTGTCGCTGTGTCTGGATGCCATCGGGTAAGGCAAGTTAATTGTGGACAACCTGCTCTGGTACCATATTAAAGGTGGGAGAAGGATTTAGAAAAGAAGTCGAGAGGGAAACGAGAGACGAGAGCGAATGTTTGAAGAAGATGGAACTTTCTATTGTATTGGATGATCTGGAATGAAGCTCCTGGTTACATATATATACACCAGTGAGTGAAATAAAAAGGGAAAGAAAAAGTATGAGAATATATACCAACTCCTAGATCTGGAAAGTAATAAATAATATATCCTAAGTATGAGGATATACTAACTCCTAAATCTGGAAAGTAATAAATAATATATCCTAAGTATGAGGATATATACTAACTCCTAAATCTGGAAAGTAATAAATAAATATCCTAAGTATATTAACATATCATAACATGTAATGTTAATAAATTTATGACCACACATTTATATTTAATATATGTTACTGTCAAAAAAAATTTAGCCCCCATGAAATTTGATTTCTGGGTCCACCAATGGTTCTGTCATGCCTGTTTCTTGAACGGTGCGGCTAGGGTTTGATAAAATTCTATAGATTTTTCCCTCCTCCCTAACTCTCTCTTTATATGCAGCTGCTGTATTCCACCGAGTTTATTGTGCCGCCTTTGTTCTTTTCCGATCCAGTCATGAGCCATCAAAATTATGCATCCTCCCATATGTCAAATGAAGAGCCCAAACAATCCTTCACGTCAATACAATGCAGCCCACTCACATCACGTGTGCATGTGCTTCCCTTGTTCATGTGCATGAATTATGTATGGGAATGAATAATTAATGTGGCCTTCCGGTGCATATTCTCTGTCCATGCTGATGTGTGCGCGGCCCACCAAATTAAAGCTCCAAGCCCATGTAGATATTACGGATGTATCTTATGTGTGCATGAGTAATCTCCGTTACATGCAAAGTTGCGGCCCCGTTATTGTCTCTGCGGCCCAGCTCGATAATTATTGTCATCAGAAGATTCACGTGGTCATTCTTCGCTGCATGCATGAATCCAACAAATTTGTACGTGAATTATCGGACCTCTCTCTCCTCATCATGTGTGTTTGTACGCGATGTGAATGATGCCTAATGGTGACTAGGCCATGATGAGAAAAAATGCGGCCCGTTAATATATAGCTCGCGTGAGTCTTTTAGCCCACCAGGTAAAATGGGTCTTCGAGATTGCATGTAGTTGGAGAGTGAATTTGGTCCGGGTATGTTACATAATAAACCCGGACCACCTCAATATGTGTCCAACAGCTTATACTCGGGGATAGTCCGGACATTTATGTCTGTATATATGTCCGGATACACCTAAAATGCATTAGAAAGACTATTTTTGCTCCTATTTGGTTCCGTCTTTATCGTTAAGTCTTGAAATACGTTCCTAAGTCATTTTCTTCAGTATTTTCATCTGTTTAAGCACAAAATCACAAGGGGAGTTCTTCGCATATAACATAAATTAACATATAAGTAAGAAATTTATCACATAAACCAATAAAATATTAATCAAATTAAGCATAGAAACATAGATAAATGATGCACTTGTCACAAAGAATGCTCACTAGGCCTTATCGGTTGAGCCCCATGATCCGTACGGAGAAGTTCCTTTCGCCATCGTCACTTGAATGAGACAATATTTCGTCGCATGCATGAAGTGTCCACATTGAAAACAAATCGATGACATTCGCTCATAGGTAATTTGAAGGAATTTAGGTTGATTAACCACATTTATAGAGATACATCTGAGAACTGGCTTTTTTACATCGAAAAGGGTTTTAACCTGCATGAATTCACTATTGATTCCTCATCTTCTCCATAGTCAAGAAAAAAACCCAAACAATGTCCTAATCTCCTCGCCATCTCCTTTTGCTGATAGGCAAACGAAACATCATGCACTCTAGCCCACATCGTGAACCAGTTAAAGTCGTGCTCATAAGGCCCTTTGTTCCAATCAATTCGTTGGAAAGCGAAGAGAGAACCATCAAAGCACCAAGGTCCCATTGACAAAACAACATGCAAGGAGTTGATCTTCTCAAATTCAAAAACAAAAAACATTTACCTGCCGCCGGCTTGGTTATAAAATCGCCTTCTAGTTGCCAAGCCCTTGCTAGCAAAGCTTCTAATGCTTTAATATCTGAAAGTTTAACATTGAAGGATTTGCATGAGGCAACTATCATAAGATCGTGGCACAGAAAGCTCCTCAAAGCCGCCTACATCCTTCATCTCACCCGCATCCTTTGTGAGAGTCAGGGTAGCGCAACGCGCAACAAGATCTTTAACCATAACTTCCTCCAAAGCTTCAGCCAATAGCAGTATATGAGGAAAAAAAGAGGAAGAACAAGAAGAAAACGAGAGCGGTGAATGATAGGATGAATGTTTTGAAGGTCGGACGAAGAATACAAGGCGGAGAAGATTGACTACCTAGGCGCATGCAAAAGCCATCATTAGAGATGGTAAAGGGCGAAGTAAGCAAAGAGGCAATATGGGCAGGCATAGTAAGGGGTTCTTCCGCCGAGTGGAGTTGTCCGGTAACCCAACATATTTGAGTTTTTTATATATACACTACGTAAAATAAAGTTGGAAAGATATTCGGGACCGTAAGAATTAGTGATATCGTAATTGGGTAGAAGAGTTGACAAGGAGACTATATATATATATATATCAAAAGTTTACAAGACTAATCCAAGCCAAAGCTATTTAGTTTTTTTAAAGACCAAACCAACCATAATCATCTCATATCCGGAGATACACCAACACGTAACATAACACAAAACTAGACCTTAGGCAAGCTAGCAACTACTACATACAACCTGATCCAACATGGGTGTTGCAGAAGTAGTATGGATGCCACAGGCAGATGATTGGCAAGACAACCAAACATAATGATGATTAAGTGTAACACCCCAACTACCACCGTACACATAACATTAAACTGCAGCGGAAAATTCAACTCATCACATTGCTTAATTCAATGGTGTTACACGCCGTTAACCACCCACGTGGCTAACAAGGCTAATACATAAACATTGTACCGGTCTGATGGGCTAAATTCCCGAGCGACTACACAATACTTTCCCCCTCCATTAACAACAACCACAGCATACACCTTTCAACTATACCGAGTGTTTATAACCTGATGCCGACAACAATATCGGTCTTACTACACCTACTGTATAGATATACACATAAATGAATACCCACGTATGATGACTACCCCGTCCTACTCTCGAACGGCTTCCAGCTCTCTGTACCTGAAATAGGAAAAGAAGAGAAAGGGTGGCCCCCAAGGGGCTCAGCACCTTTGCTGGTATGGTAATCCCGCAGCCCACATGCTACCGGGCCACACACTAATTGTCGTCTTAGCATGCAGTTGATTATATTTAAATCATGCATACAAGCCATAAACATACAACACATAACATTTCGCCTCAATGGGCTCAACCCATAACCAACACATCCACACTTAACTAACCATTCAATGATTCCTTAAACCCTAGAGTGGCTCTCCTCTAAAACGGAGCTACTTCTTTAACGAACGACATGTACCCATTAATCGGGTTATCCTTAAACGCCTCTTGTCACAACTGGGATTCATTTCCATGATCCACACACTCCATATCCTACAACATATCTCATTCCTCACATAACAAACATAACAAAACCTTTTTGTTTCGTCGTACACATGACAACATCACAATCATTTTAAACACCTGACGTATACTCATCGTAGCATAGCAAGGGAATTTGCATAGCACAACACCAATACATAACACCGTAAATTGGTTCTCACAAGGAACCTTCCACCATAGTTAGTATACATAGTGAGCCTAGAGATTATTACCAATCCCATGTTAAGCTCGTTACCAACCTCGTTACCGTCCGGTTATATAGAACGGTTAACTTATACCCAAGGTGTGTCGGATATAGTAATCCCAAGCACACCGAAATAACATTCGTATGCCCCTGTGGCCCGACGTGAGTCAGTAACTAGCTTTGGATAAGCTAAGGGAAGGTAGAAACCAAATTGGAATACCACCTATACATACACCAAGAGAGCCGAACCTGATATGATATCGACTCCCGTCCATCACACGCGTGGCCGGAACAACCGGACTCCTCACCCCCCATTAGTACATATACACTTATAAATAAGTAGTTAGAGATCCATTATGGAGCCTACCACATCCACACACCATAAGGTATCATAACCGAGTTAAGCACACAAGGGAGGTTCACACACTTGCATGCAACAACAATATCCAACTAACTCACACATAGCCGTGGTTAGCACGTTCCCAAGGTTTGGGTCGTCAACTCCGAATACCGATCACTCATGTGTTCCTAGATTTGGTTAGCTAAGGTTTAACACATATTTGAGGTTAAACGGTATCGGAGGCCAATTTCGCCACATAAATGAATTACTGTAAACTCATTACATGTTTTTATCTTACAAGGTGGCAACATTCAGAAAAACACTTTGGCATACAAGCCGGTGTAATCCGGTAGGACACAGGTTGCAAGAAAACCATACCTGTCACCGGAGTCCACTTTACCACGTCCACTTATGTTCCTCGAGCGATTCTCGAACAACTGTTAACATCACATGTGTTTTTATTAACATCGGGGTTTGCTTGATTATTTAATGTCTAATGCTTAACTTTCCCCGTTAACTTAGTTACATAACTTTACATTTTAACTTGTTTTACTTTTACACTTTGATTCAACTTTTCACACACTTAATTGCCACTTAAAACTCACCTAACACGTCCTTAACAACCTTATAACATCATTACCTATCAATCCCCATCATTACATATCATTTCATAACCTTAAACATTTAAATTATCTTACTTAACTTAATCTCTTAAGTCCTTTTATAATTATTTTTCTAATCACCAATACTCTCTTAATGGCATACCACTAATACCACTCAACATTCTTAAAATTTAATTTAATTAATTTTTTTTTTTTTAAGGTCCGACCGACCCACCGACCGACCCACCCCCTGGGTAGGTCGGCTGCAGAGATCATCTAAGTTCACAGTTTCTGCCCGACCGACCCAGACTGGGGTCGGTCCCCTGGGTAGGTCGGCTGCAGAAACTTCCCATACATTGTCAACTTTCTCCAAATTTTTCCTCAAGCCTCCTAATGTGTTCTAACATCATTTGACACCTCAAACACACCTTTAGCCATGTACTAAACTCTTTAAATCACACACCAAAACCATCTTATCATTCACAAATTCCTTACAAAATTCTTAGCACTTGGAATGTTTTCTCCTTAAGATTTCTAGGTGGTATTTCACCTATAATAACCACTATACCAAGGTGTTTCCTCTACACCTTAACATCATCTCTCAAACTTCTTTTCTTACTAACTAAATCTCCTTTTCACATCTTACCTAAACATCATTTCTTCCTTGTACATCAACATTCTCAAAACACACATTGAATTCCTAGAACTTCCAGATAACACCTAATCCTTGCATCACTCTAAATCACCTAATACATGTTTTCTTCCCAAGTAAAACATTTGTTCACCTTTAACACTTCCTAGTTCACCAAAAACCATTTAAAACACTTAGAATTCTTACACATTTTCCCAAATTTGGCCATAGCTTCTCTTGTATATACTCACATCCAAACTCCTAGGTTTTTACCTTATTTCATTCAAGAACACCTAAAATCCATCCAACACATTTTTGCACACAAACCTCACACATTTAGCACTACATCACAATATAGTGCATAACTTAAATTGCTTGGCACTTAGGCCCTTAAATAACTTGGCTCTTAGGCCCTTAAATTGCATAAACCTTAAACACTGAATTTCCACAATATATAAGCCTTTGACCTGCAATTACACACACCAATACATATTCCTTTAATAAACTCCTTGAGAGCATTTTACTAGCTCATTCACCATTGGCTCCTTAGATCATTTTAATAAGCAATATAAGCTCATTTCTCCTAAGGCATTAAACCACATTGAGATAGCATATTTACCTCTTTTCCACCCAAACTTCTTTCTTGTTTCCTCTTAAAACCGATGAGGCATTTCTTTCCTTGTCAACTACTAAACGGTACCAACATTGAATGATATAAGCTTTATGCTTCATCTCATTGTAAACCCTAGGTTTACATTATTTCAAAAACATTAATGTAGTTGTTTTACCTTGATTTTTGAAGGAGTTTGAATGTCTATGAAGAGAGGACTCCACCTAGTCCATAAGAGATTGGAATGAAGCTAGGAAAAAGGTAATATAATGACTCCATTAAGAGTGATTTTCGGACATGACAAAACATGAAGGAAATGTCATTTTTCTTTGAGTTTCCTTACCTTGAAGCAAAGGAGAACAAGAATATGTGAAAAGGTGAGCTCAAGCTCCTCCCATGGTGATTCCTCTTGGCACCGAAATGGAGCTCTTGGATTTTGAAAGGATAGAATTGAAGAGCTTGATGAGAGGAAGAGATTGGTGGTGTTTGTTTTTGATTTGAACAAGTGAGCTTGGAATTATTGCCAATGGAAGGTGGAGCTTTGGTGAGCACTATTCCAAATCGTAAATGGAAGAAGAAGAAGGTTGAATAAGCCTTGCAACCGTGGGAAATGAAGAAGGAAGGGAGAATGAGATTGGTTTTGCTTTTTGAAGATATTTATAACTTAAAGCAAATAGTAACCTATGAGTCACCTTTATTTACTTAACAATTTAACATGTTTGGTGACTCATTACTACCAAAAACCGGCCCCCTTATTATTAGAAGGGTATAATAGTCTTTGTTGACCAATTTAATTACTTATAACATTATATGTTACAAACTAGCTTATAAAAATCACTATTCACAAAAACAAGGCACATAGAAGTGAAATTTTTGATTTCCCATTGATATAGCCACCCAAATGTGATACTATATAGTACCCATGTTAATTAAAGAGTAATGATGGACATTTAGCCATTCAAAACTCATTTACAAGACAATTTTTCAAAAACGTGCTTTAAGACTCCTTAAAGCACTTTTTGTGTTTTAACTTGTTTTCAAGCTTGGTTTTCTTTGGTAATTGATTTAATATGTTCATTAACATATTTATAAGGTATAGATATGACCATTAGGTCTTATACAAATTTATCCCAAGCTTAGAGCACATTTTTGCTCTTATTGACTTTAAGGTATTTTCTTGTGTTTTGTTTGGTTTCATTGTCTACCAAAGTTTCCTAAGGACTTAATTAGCCTTATAAAGTCATAATTAAATATTATCAAGTCTTGGTAGGCTCTTTGGGTCCTAACCAAGTTCACTCCAAGCTTAGAGCATGTTTTTGCTCATACCGTGTCTTAGTGTTTTATTGTGTTTTACCATGGTTTAAATGTTTCATTTATGTTTATAAGGCACTTTTTAGCCTTTAAATACCATAGTTTAACATTTACACAACATACCAAGGTTTGGGGTATTTCATTAAGGTACCCTAGAACACTAAAACTAGCAGAAAATTGACATAAATAATTCCAAATGTGAAGTAGAAAAAGAAAGTTCATAAGTACTCAATTATGACAGACAGATCCAAAGAAATAGCCCGGGAACTACTTAGCATGGTTACTATCCGAGAGCTGGTCATTTTATGCAGAAGCCAAAGTTAAATCATGTGCGGATCGTCGTGTAAGGTCCATGATCAGCAAAACTTCATTTAGGTGGTTTGCCGGCGTAGCATTTCCCTTCTTATTATATGGCCTCGCATGGTGCAAGCTTCTAGCTTTCTCATGATTGCTTTCATATACCCGTTGATCAATAGACCTCTTACCAAGACCACCTTCTGCCGCAGATTCTTCACCCTTTTATTCCTTGTTTGACCCTGAAGTTATCCAGCTTCTTTTGGAGTAGACCCCATGGTGATGCTGCCTAGCCTGACTCTTGTCTTTCGTCATCTCTTCTTCAGAGCTAGAGGCTTGACTATGAGCGAGATTTTCCGACGAATTTGCTAGCCCATATGCAATTTTCCAATTGGTTTCATTTTGTATTAAGAGAAATTGATGGCGAGCTCGAATCAATTATGCCCTCAGCCACGATCGATAGGGAAAAGTACAATCCTTTGAAATAGCTTGGACTGGAAAATCCTTTGTTGCACGAGTAAGAATGCCCCATTGAAAACAAATATATGGCCTTTATTCTTAGATAATCCTAAGAACCTTAACATTTTTTGTGAGTTAAAGGAAATACACCTTAGAACCGGTTTTTGAACATCAAAGAGGGCCTTAACCCTCATAAGTTCTCTGCTAATTTGATCCTCCTCCTCACCATTTCCATAAAATAGCCAAGGCAATTCCCTCATATGCTAACAAATTCCTTTTGATAATAAAAGAATAGGACATCATGAATTCTAGCCCACATAGTAAACCAATTGAATTCATGCTTTCATGAGGCTTTGGTCTTGTCGATGCGTTAATAGATTAGGAGTGATCCATCAAAGCACCAAGGTTATTTAGAAATAACGACATGCAACGAGTTAATCTTCTCAAATTCAAAGAAAAAGAGGCCTTACCTGCTAGACGAGTTGTGAAATCTTCATCCAACTGTCTTTCTCTCGCTAAAGATATTTCCACAGCTCTAAGATCTGGTAGCTTGGAGGTAAATGATTTGCACAACAAGAAACGCTCAAGATAAAGATGCTCGGTGTTCATTAAGAGTCTCGTTTAGCATGGATTTAAGTTGTATCTTTGAAATAAAAGTTGGTATTTATGTTGGCTTTAGGTTTGTTTTAGCATATTGTCAAGTAGGTGGGTTATTGCTACCTAGGTTGTGGTTAAGCTTTGGTCAGGGCTGGGTCGTGTCTGACGATAGACGGACATGGTCTTAGCTTTTCAAGTCGTTAAATTGAGGTTTCTAATTTCCATAAGCATCCTAGATGAGGGGTGGTGGTACTTCCTCCCCCTCTTTCAATGTGTGAAATCTAGTGAGGGTTTAGGTCAGGGGGTCTTGGTAATCTTGTATCGTGATTAATAAAAGGCTGGTAGTTACAAAAAATAATTCAAAAAAATTATCTTAATAACTATATTGCCTTGAGCTTAACATTTGGTTTGTTTAACCCCTTTGTCTACCAAAAAAATTCTACTTAAACATCTCAAATCGAACCTAAAACTTTGCAGGTCAACTCCAGTTATGATGTTTTTTTAGACCTCCAACCACTTTCTCATTACATAAGATTTACGTTATAGAGACATTAAGCATACAACCATCAACAAAATAGTGAGACAGAAAATGTGGATGTAGGTATACCCCGAATCCTCACCTGAAATGCATCTATGCATACAGAAGCCTATCATACTGACTAGAAGGAGTACAAGCTTCATTGCTCTCTGATAGCCGACAAAAGAGCAAGATGGGTGCACAAACTCATCACAAACAACATCCCTATATTTATTGCTAGATCCGAAAATAACATACCTATATTTGTTGCTAGATCCGAAAACAACATAAGAACATAAGTCGAGATCAACATGCAAAAGTTCCAAACACAAAAAAATGGATTCATTGTGAAGGAAAGAACTCGGACTAGAAGAGCTGGAGCCAAAAACCGACATGCAAAAGCTCTAAAGCCTTCAAATTGGTGTCTTTGTAAAGGATAAGCCTCGGATGGGAAGAGCAGGAGCATGGATTTGAAAACCAATTGTTGTCACTTATTCTATAGCAACAACCACCTTTATTAAAATTGACATGCAAGAGCTCCAGAGCATCCATCTTGGTGTCGCCATGGAGGATAGATCTCGAGTAGGAGGAACTGGAGCACAAAATCCGAAGCCCAAAACCGACATGCAAGAGCTCCCAAGCCACCACACGATGTCGGTATGGAGGATGGATCTCGAGCGAGAGAATCAGAACAATGACATGCAAGTAGATTTTGGTTGATAGACAAAGTTTTTAAGCTATGGCTAAGTGAAAAAGAAACGACAAAATAAATGGAGGAGAGAGGTGAAAGCATCCACCAAAGGTGTTGATAGTTGATATGTCAAAATTTGAAGCTTGGTCAACATTGAAGGATTAGGGAGTTGAGGGGTTTCATCACTCAAGTCCCATAATATATGTACTTCTAATTATTTAGTCTCATCTTAGTAAAATGGATGGAGAGTTAAATGTAATGAATTTCATCTAGGAGTGATATTTCAACACTAATTTAGACACTAGGTTAAGTTAGGGCTTGTCTAGATTATATCGCTAGGTAAAGTTTGTAATACCCTATCTTTAAGTTGTTTGTGGCACTATATTGCAAACCGATCACATTAGTATCACGTTGTTGCTTCTTTTGAGATACAAATCTTTCTTTTTCGTAAAAAGGGTGATTATCTTGCATTAGAAAAAGGATGAGTACATGCCTAGAGACTTGCTAGCATATTTAACAAAAACAAGCCAAAGCCGACTATTGATCAAGGCAAAACCCAATGATTCTAACATGTCTTGCATGCACAGAGAACCCCATCAATGGGTTTACATTTCCAGAAGATTAGAAGGTTGATGTAGTAACATCTCGATCATCTTTGAAACCAACACAAACCAACCCAAACAAACAGAAAGTGCAGCCAAATCCAGACCAACAAGAAAATAAAGATCAACATAAACCACAAGAAAATTAAATAAACTAAAGCCAAGCCAATAATGGGACAAACATGACAAATTTTCAGGAGGTCTACGTGCATGGGATGCGTCCAAACCCAGACACCTAGATAACCAAGCCTCACCCTCCATGTTGATTCTGAGTTGCACCCAAAATTGGCTTACCCTTCTCCTTGTCGAGCTCAACTCTTTGACTAACTGGTGTCGAGCTCACCAAAGCCTTACCTTTACCTTTTCTCCTAGTCTTAGGGAGCTGAAGATCCCAACAATCTGCCCGCATAGCTTCCATAAGTACATCATTAAACTTGCATTTATGGAAACCGCTAGGAGTGTCGGGGAGTTCAACATTTTGACTGGGCAAAACACTAGAGAGGTTTGGTCGACAGGCTCAAACTGATGGGCACGAAGAGACTGGTGGGGATCCATGTGCTGAGGTGGATTCCAGGCATCTGGCGAGGACAAGATCTTCTACGTGCGCCTCGAAGCCTGGTAAACATCAATAGATTGCCACATACCATAAGGGACCCCAACTTCATCCTCGGGCCAGGTCTTGGAACATGCATTGGTCGTGAGAGTAAAAAGACCACAAGTAGGACATATTAATGGTATATTGTCGTAGGTGATAGTAAAAACATAATACCGACCGTCAACAAGCATTGGTAGAGCTCGCAAGACAAGAACTTGGACATTAAGTGAACTTCGAATCGAAGCCTAATTAATTAAACATTGATTAAATGTATAATCAATAAAATTAAGGCCTAAACATGCCTTAAAACCAATTTAAAAACAACAATGGTCAACATAAGACAATTATTGCACCCTTTGACCATTTAGGGTAAATATATACCCAAACGAACTCCTTAGGACCTAAAATTTTGTCCTAAGCATTATAACTCATAAATGAACGTACTAAAATTATTGGACAACACTCAAACATCAAGAACCAGCATTAACATACTTAAAAGTCACTTAGAGCAAAATGTGCACTAAACAAGCTTTAAAGGTCATGTGACCTCCGTTTGATTCCAAATCAAATTTCTAAGCTTAGTAATCACGAAATGGATGTAATTAATCAATTACCAAAGAAAACCAAGCTCAAAAACAAGCTTTAACACAAAATGTGCACTAAGCTTCCTTAAAGCACATTTTTGTGAGATAGTCTCCAAAATGAGTCTTGTGTGGGCCTTAATTACCCTTAAATATACTAATGTGACATAATGTATCACATTAGAATTCCTAATTCAAAGTTTTTCAAAAATCAGAAATATGTGCCTTGATTGTGAATAGTATCTTAATAACATGTAAATCCTTAATCTAGTCTATGGTCAAACTTCTTTCTTGACCTTGACTAAGTGTTGCCGCCAACTAAAGGCTTTTACCTCATCCATTAACCGGTCATACTTATATATATATATATATACACACACACACACATATATATAATACTCCAAAAGTAGCTTTTTGTTAAAATGGGATAAGCACAACGGAATGACAATTATTGATCAGATTCACTCCTTCCACTTGGACTACCATTACCGTTAATTGAGATGGCTTCCCCTCCATATATCAGCCGGTCCCAATACATATCCGTGTGTCACATAAGTATATATATATTATAAAGTAATTCTATTATCAAGTCATTACTTATATTAATCAAACCATACCTTGCCACCTTGCTCTATCATTGCCGCCTGCCTAGTATGTCGTCCTTATCCAAATTGCCAACTTGATGATAGCTACTAAAATTAATGGGTCACTATGCTATAAATAATACGATATTATATTACCTTATAAGATGATCTAATCATCTCATTCATAATCCTCTTCCAGCCGTGGGAAACAAATCAGAGACCCTCTCTTTATTCTTCTTCCACCGTGAGCAGCAGACCATCTTCCATGGATGAGATCTCTTGACATAGCCATTTGGGGTGAGTTTGTGCTGGAAAATGAGTGGTTCTCGGTGGAAAAATCAAAGGAGGAGGATAGCTCTTTTCCAAGGTGAAAAAGGTGATTAAACACTAAGTTCCCCTTCTCTTAAAAACCGGTTGGTATTTGTAATTTTCCCAGCTTATCTCCTTCCTTTTATACATGTAAAACCGGTGGAGATACAACCCCAAGATGTGCCATTTTCTCATGGTACTAATGAGCCTAGTCACCTTCATTTTTAACAAGGTAATTAACAACCTTTGCTCACCTTGTTATTACCGGTTTATATACTGGTTTGTGAGGTGTTTTTAACACTCCATTATTGCTCCAAAATCTAGGCGTAAGCTACCCCATCTAAGCCTCTAATATTGAGGTAAGATCATGCTTAAATTAAGCTTATAATATGCCTTAATTAATGATTAATATTACAAGGCTAATACAAGGGTGTTCTTTGCATAATGATGCGGGCGCAAGTGCTGGAACATGGAAAAAAATTCCACATAAGTGTGGAGAATAAATCCAAGAGTAAACTAAGCAAAGTAAGCTAGTTACTCCTTAATGATATGTTAATCAATTTCCTAATTGGGTTTAAAGTTTAAAAACTAACCCAAATATATATATATGTATATGTCAGCCGTGGGTTTGGAAGTGGAGCTTGGTTGATTTGGTTGCTCAAAACCAAGTGAGTATATTAACCAAGTATAATATAAAGTCATTATGTAATTGTGTTATTTCATATTATTAGCCGTGGGTTTAAAGGGGTTTTTATGGCCAAATTATATATTAAAAATGTTGTATAACATTTTTAGAAAGTTAACCTAATGTATATGTGACATATCATGTCATGGAATTTAATTAATTAATTAAATACAATTTATAAATATTGTTACATATATATATATAAATATACAAAGCCGTGGGTGAACAATGTCTTTTATGACATTATTACGTGATTTACATCATATATTAAGGTTTGTAACAAAGCCATGTATTTTAGACAATCTAATTTATGTTTTATTAAGTTTAAACTAAGTTTACAATTAATTAAATGTTTACCGAAAACATATGGGGTTGATTTGCAATTAAAATAAATTTTGGGGCTAAATAGATAGTATAGCCGAAAACTATATATTAAAAGCTTATTTTATGAATTTTATTAACTTTTATAAAATATGGGGTCAAATTGTAATTTTTGAGGAAGTGTGGTCAAAATCGCAATTAAGTAAACCAATGGTCAAACTGGTAGTAAATGGGTCAACATTGACCAATTTTAAAGCCTTGACCAAATTTTTTTTTACATAAGTGATTAATTGAAATCATAAGATAAATAACAATTTATAAAACTATTGGGGTATAGTTGGTGATTACTGAAAATAATGGGCTAAATTGGTTAATATAATAATTTATATCATAATTATAAAGTTTGAGAATTTTTGGGATTATATAAGTGATTTTATAAAGGAAAGTTGTATAATATATAGTTTTGTGACATATAGAAAGTATAAGGTATAAAGTGGGGTCAATAAGTAAATAAGGAAAATTCTGGGTGGAAAAAAAAGGAATTAAAAACAGGTATGGGTCTGTTTGAAGATAATGTAATATAAAACTATAGCTTTTATAAATTATAAATGTTAAAACAATATAATATAACCTATATGTAACATTATGATAATATATGTGGTAAATATGTGAATAAAGAAACTATGGTTGCTGGAAAAAATAAACCCAAAATAAATGGGGTCTGTTCGGAAATTGCCACATGTTCATACCATATGTTATAATGGTTAATTGAATAAAATGTTATCACATAACTAATATATGTAGCACTATATAACATATGCGGCAATATTGTAATAATGGAAAAATATTTTGGGGGTGCTGAAAATCAAAATATAAATGCATATGCCTTACGACAATGTAAGGTGGTGTTATTAAAACCATAGGTTATAATGTTTAATGCAATATAAAATATCATATTATATGGTATAATGATATTATGTAACATTGTATAAGATTATGTGGTCAAAACATAATTAATGAAAGTAAAGGGGCCTTGGCGTAAATAAGTGCTTTTTGGAAATTCATTTTAAACTATGGTTTACAATGATATAAATACTATAGATATTATATAATATTAATGTGGTTGAATGAAACAATAATCATTAATGATATTCACATGAAATAATGTGACAATTAATGAGAAATGGAACTTATAAACTAAGGTTAGTATTAAAATAAACCTTAGGGAATTATAATACATGTAAGGAAATGTTACATAATATTAAGATAAAGTTCTTAATATGAATTGCATAAAATAATGCAACAATGGAAATAATCATCTTACATAAGATGATAATAATGTGACATATAATATAAGTGTATAAGTATAACATATGAAAAAAAAAATGAATGAATGAGCGTATATATGTGCTCCGCAAGAATATATTAAAAACATATACATAATAAGTCTATGGTATAGTTGGAAACTTTATAATATAGTGCATGCTTACATGCAACTATATATTATATGACTTAGTCAAACAAAAACAATATATATGTATATATAGATGTAAGAACAGAAAATAATATGTGCATATATATATGCCAAAAAAACCGAGAATATATGTAAATATATAAACATATACAATATGGTTTTTAATGTCATGAAATAATAAATGACAAGTGTAATGACATTAGTATAACTATATACTACAAGTCATACAATTACAAATTTAAAGTATAGTTTATTAAGATGAATAATGAGATGTATAATATATGGTACAATATTAAATGGTTAAATAATAATGCCATAAAACAAAAGTGCATATGCATGCTATGCGATGCGAATTAACGTTGCATGCACACATGCAACCATATAATAACAATGTATACTCGTATACCGAACCCGAGTGATTAAACTAATACTTAAGTATTAACGGGAATATGTATTCGTATACTCGTAAACTTAAGGAATAAATCCTAACGTTTGAAAAACGCTACAACTAAGATGTTTTTATAACCGACTCATTTAAATAAACCCGGGCATTGGTAAATAATACGTACTACGAGTAATGAGTTCGTATAACGATACCTTAAGAAATAACTGTTGAAATCCGGATATGAAGGTCGGGATTACTTGTGTTGTTCGGATTTACCGAGCGTAAATAAGTCACGTGGATTGACTTATGTTGTGTTTGATATTTAGACCGTATCACCGACGAAGGCGCTTGACGAGCTAGTGGTCTACTGCGCAACCTAGGTCATTGGTGATCGGTACGTAAAGGGGTCTGATCTGAGATGTCCTGAGGGCTTCCTCGGGCTCAGATATGTGTGTTGTGTAACGAGTGTGATGCATGCATGTATGTATGTATGTGTGTGGATGTGATTGTGATATGTGATGTTTGATTTTTTAATTTCCCGCACCATTTAATTGTGCGTGAACGTCCTCCGGGACTAATACTACGTCGACTATAGATCAACTTATATAAAACACATATACGTTCAATGTGATGTGATTGTGGTTACTTAACATAACACATTTGATGTTATAATAAGTATGTATTAACCTAAGTAAATTACTTAGGAACGAGACACGACATCGTCGGTCTCTAGAGCTTTGACTCGAATATGAATACTACCTAGAATAATTCTAGGCATGCGTAAGACCCACAAGGCATCCAACAATAAGTGATGTTCTCCATACCTAAAACTGTAACCGATTAACTGACTAACTAAGTCAACAGTGGGGTGTGAATAAATGTGATGATGTTCCTTAATCCAGTTAGTCATTGGCTACTGGTCGCGCGTAGAGATCTCTTGGGTTATCTCGTATCGGGTTTACCCTAGTTAATCCTGATTGAGCCTAGATAGATCGTCAGGCGGAGTGTGCTACCGTTGGCACCAGGCCCTTGGCCACCTAAATGGAGGCCTTTACAAAGGCAAAGTGAATAAGTCCCAGAGTCTTCGGATCATCAGGGCAGTGAGCACCTTGTGTGTACGTGGGACTACTATCCAAGTGAGATTATTTCGGGTTGTCCTAACTTGACACCCACTGACGTATGTGATGTGATGTAATGAGGACCTGGGGGGTCGTGTGATTAACTAAATAACCTGACCGTTACTAACGGCTGCACACGTTAATGTTAATATTGCTTGTGTTGTGTTGTTGTGTGTGATTGTGTGAAATGTAGTGACTGTCTTACTGGTTTAAATTACCGCCATCCATGTGTTTACTGCTTATATACCTGTAAACCGGTAAAGCATGTAACGAACTTAATAATGGCCACCATGACTATTAAGTGACCAATAGGGTCTAGACCTGGCGTACTCGGCGTTTATCGCTGAGCCTTTATGGCATTACGTGCAAGTGATGACTACCGTCGAAGCCGAAGAGCGGGACCTAGGTAGTTAGGTTTTTAACTACAGTACGAGGCTTTGTAATGTATAGGATGGATATTAGTTTAATGTGTGTTTATAACGTTGTATACACTTGGGATTTACCTAGACGCTCACTTGTCGTTAAAGTTACCTTTGGTTTAGAATGATGTGTAGGTTAGTATCTCGTTATCACTGCGGTTATATTTGTAATACCAGTGTTATTTCTTATCTTAGTTATTCCTGCTTCTTTACTCGTATGGGCGAGTACTGGCATGTGACACCCGAGTGAGTTTTAGTAATGTGAGACTTCCGCTGAGAGACGTTTTTAATTAATGCTACGTGAGTGATTATTACGAGATTACGAGTGGAGTGTTACAAAAAGTTGTATCAGAGCGGAGTACCGCTCTGATGACGAGATAATAGGATTTAAGACAGTGAGCCTAGGATTTGGGAATACGGGAAACGTTTGGGAGGTATGAAACGTCTTCACTTAAGTGAAATTATGTGTTAGCAAAGCCTTTGGCTTGCAAGTGTTAGCCCTTGAGGCGCACAAATGTGTTAATTGTAATGTGGTCAGTTATCGAGTAACGAGAAGAAGAACGATAATACCGAAGTCTAGTAGTGGAACAGGCCTAGAAGCTCGCCAGGGCATAAGGCCCAGGAATATTACTTCCGTTACGGACCAGTTGAGAGCTCAGTCAGGAGGAGACATACGAGCATCGTGAGTACATTGACGACAGTCCACTTTCATGTGGAAGTCCAGTATGGACTACCGCCGACAGTACCCCTCCCGCCACGACCCAAGAAGTATCATACAACTGAAAAATATAATCCCCGAATATAGGGAAGAGGGCAACCAAGCCCAACTGACCGTCTAAACGTTTTCGCATTTAAAGTATAAAATCTTACTCCTATAGCGTTAACAAAATTCAATACCCTACCTTCTCTACAAATGACCAAACGTTAGCGATAGGCACCGCATGGGGCGAGTGACATTGCTACGGTAAACATCGTGGAAAGGATCACCCAAGACACTTGGGCAAGCGGACTAGGGAGCATCCTGAGCTCCGCGAGACCGTCGCCCGTAATGGGTGAAGTGGGGTTCCACCGCACGTAGTAACCAAATGGCTAGCGGAGAGTACATGCTGCCTACGGAGACAGCAGATGGGACTCTCTCCGACCGAATCCCCTTCCGACTCCAACAGACAGACCCTTGTGACCAGAGAGAGATGCTTCCGACAGACTGAGAGTCATTCGCCTCCGAGGCAAGGCAAAGATTCCCTCCGACAGACTGAGAGTCACTCGCCTCCGAGGCAAGGCAAAGATTCCCTCCGACAGACTGAGAGTCACTCGCCTCCGAAGCAGAGCAAGACCCTCTCCGAGAGACTAAGGAGTAATTAATCAGGGAAAAGTTGTGCGAAAGCCTTGAATGTTTGAGAATATTCTAGAAAGGTGTAGGCCCACAAAAACGGTTATACACTATAGAGGAGCCTATAAATAAGAACCATAAGTTATGTAATATGACACGCTTTTATCAATACAATACTGGGAGCTCTCTTTGCAATCTCAGTCTAAGTGTGAGTTCCTTACAGTTTCATT
The DNA here is from genome assembly GCA_023374045.1 of Limonium bicolor. Lineage (NCBI taxonomy): Eukaryota > Viridiplantae > Streptophyta > Magnoliopsida > Caryophyllales > Plumbaginaceae > Limonium > Limonium bicolor. Next base: position 138,780,718 of record CM041777.1, on the reverse strand, counting down.
TGGCACCGTCTGTGGGAAAAGAACGTCGAAAGACAACCACGATCCGATCCACAAGAGTTACGTTTCTTTTTCGACCATGGCACCACGATCAAGCAAGGGGAAGGGGAAGATGGCTGCGACTGGGGAAAGCTCGTTCTCAAAGGAAGACCTCACCGATCTGATGAGGAGTTTTGCGCAAGAAGTTAATGAGAAGATGGCTGAGAACAATGAGCTATTCCAACAGGAGCTGGCGGATAGAGATCTGGAGCACCAGAAGAAGATCAGCGAGATGGCGAGTGTAATCGAGAATATGAAAGCAAAAAGCGGATCAAAGAGTGAAGAAAACCGGAAAGAGAAGTCACCACCGAAAGATGTAGAGGAGGACCTCGTCGACATGTCGCTGTATCCCTTCACCGAAAGTATCCGGAAAGCGAAGCTTCCACCGTTCTTCGTCGCTCCGGCAATAGAGAAGTACGACGGAACCGGAGATCCCGCTCAACACATCAAGAAGTTCATCTTCGCGATGAACACTCAGGGAATCAGTTCCCAGGCACTCTGCAATTTGTTTCCAGGGACACTTACTAAAAGAGCTCTAAATTGGATCTCCTCTCGGAAACCTCAATCCATCTCAAGCTTCAAGCAACTTACCGAGGAATTCCAACTTTACTTTGCAGCAAGTAAAAAGATCCAGAAAGATACGATTGAACTGATGGACGTTAGGCAGAAAAAGGGAGAGACGGTGAAAGAATACAGCGAACACTTCCATAAGCAAGTGGCTGAAATAGATGATGTGGATGAGAAGATACTGGTGAAAGCTTTCGGAAATGGATTGGCAAATCCAAGGCTGGCAGGGAAAATTGCTACCAAGGCACCGCAAACTCACGGAGAGTTAGCGGAAATGCTGCACGATTTCTTGAAATCAGAGATTGCGGAAAATAAGGCGAGAGAGTTGGCCAATAGTTTCAGGCTACCTAACGAGAAGAAACAGGGAGGAGCGTCGTCTGTTGGCGCGAGTTATGGGGAGACATCTGCTTCGAAACCTTGGGGAGCAAGGTACAGGCCGTACGGGAAGGATCCAATCGTGCCTTCCCATACTGGGGGTAAGACGACATATGGAGCAAAAGTTATTTCTATCGCTCCAGGAAGGTACGCAGCTGCAGTAAGGGAGGGATATCTTCCGCCTCCGAAGAAGCCTGCCTCAGGTGAGAGCACATTGGCGTTTTGTGAATTTCACGGACACTACAGCCACAGAACGACCAATTGTGTAACATTATCGAAAGAACTGAACAAAATCGATGAGCAATCTCGGAAACAAGAAAAGCAGAGACAGGAAGTCCCCAAACAGAAAAGAATAACAGCGACTACCAAAACCGATCTCGTTACGGGCAAACGGGGTGGCATGAGGAATGAGGGATCCGAGCTAGACCATAGCAAATCTTTCGATTTCGGAGTCATAACTGGTTTGTTCTCAGAAAAGGGGCCATTCACGGCAAAAGAAAAGAAAAGACACGTACACGAAGTCCATGAGAAGCTACCGGAGAAGAAAGTCCAAAAAAGGGAACCCTTACCACCTATCTACTTCACGGAGGAAGACGAGGAGGGAGTCTACTACCCCCACAATGATCCCCTCGTCATTCGAGCTCAAATCAATGATAGGATGGTGGGAAACATCCTTGTCGACAGCGGAGCGGGAGCAAACGTGATCTCCTTAGCGGCATTCCGGAAACTGGAGATCCCGGATGAAAAGGTCAAGCCGTTTACTGCTACTTTCGGAGGGTTCATTGGAGGGATCACGGCTCAGGCCAGCGGGAGTGTTGATGTCACAATGACATTAGGCCAAAAGGATGATCGGAGAACAGAAAAAATAACCTTATATATCATGCGAGACCTGTCCGGGTACAATGTCTACTTGGGGCGACCCGGGATGCTTTCGGAGCTGTCTGTAGCACCTACTATCTCAAGCTCAAATACTTGACAAGGGGCGGAAGGCTGGTGTCTATCCCTGGAAGCCAGAAGACAGCAAGGGTATGCGAAGTTCGGATTACCGAGGATTTTCCGGAGGAGGATGTAGTCAAAGAAGTCGGCTCCAGTCGAGAGTACGAAGAAGGAGAGGCCAGGGCACGGATGCCTGGAGAAGCCTCTGAGAAGGCAGTAGTACCGGCGGAACAGCCAAAAGAGAAAGACATTCGCCTGGAACCCAAAGGACATGTCCGGAGTGGACGCCAGCGTTATCCAGCATAACTTGAACGTCGATCCGAAGTTTCCTGCCATCCGACAGAGGAAGAGGATCATAGGAAGAGAAAGGGACGAGGCTGCACGGACGGAGGTCGAAAGGCTGCTGGAGGCCGGCTTCATTGGAAAAGTTTTCTATCCAAAGTGGCTGTCAAATGTAGTTTTGGTTAAAAAAGCAAACGGAAAATGGAGGATGTGCGTGGATTTCACAAATTTGAATAAAGCTTGTCCAAAAGATTTCTATCCTTTACCTTCCATAGATAAACTTGTAGCGGCAACAGCACAGAGTAGCGTGATGAGCTTTTTAGATGCGTTCTCTGGATATAACCAAATAATGATGAACAAAAATGACCAAGAGAAAACATCTTTTGTCACCTCAACTGGTATTTTTTGCTACAAGGTCATGCCGTTTGGATTGAAAAATGCGGGAGCAACCTTCCAGCGAATGATTGACGAGGTATTCCGGGATCAGTTGTCTCGAAATGTGGAGGCATATGTGGATGATATAGTAGTAAGAAGTGATTCTATAGCCCAGCACATGAAAGACCTTGAGGAAACCTTCAATACCCTGGATAAATACAAAATCAAGTTAAATCCTGAAAAATGCGTCTTCGGAGTCACTCGAGGAAAGTTTTTGGGATTTATAGTCGGACAGAGAGGGATTGAGGTTGATCCGGAGAAAACCCAAGCAGTCCTCAACCTTCCGCACCAAGAAACATTAAAGACGTACAAGCCCTGAATGGAAGGCTCACTGCTTTAAGTAGATTTTGCTCCAAGCTCCAGGAAAAATCTATTCCATTTTTTAATACTCTCCGGAAAAATAAAAAATTCCAGTGGGATGCGGAGTGTATAGATGCCTTCGAACAAATCAAGAAAATGCTTCAGGAGCTTCCAAAGCTCGGCGTTCCGACACCAGGACAGGATTTATTCTTATATTTATCGGTCTCGGAATGGGCGGTGGCAGCAGTCTTAGTCATGGAGGAGGAAAAGAAGGAAATCCCAGTCTATTTTACCGGAAAAATCCTAACCGCTGCGGAGACAAGATATTCCAATATCGAGAAAGTTTTGTTTGCTCTGTAATCGCATCCAGAAAACTGAAGCCATACTTCCAGTCGCACCGAATCACCGTCCGAACTAATTGGCCCTTAAAACAAATCACCAATAACCCGAACGCCTCCGGAAGGATGATTACTTGGACGGTGGAGCTTACTCAATTTGAAATCCATTATGTTCCTCGGACAGCAATAAAAGCTCAAGCCCTGGTTGATTTTATCACCGAGGCAAGTTTCTTCTGTCAAGAAGAACGGGAAGTCCCGTATAAGATGTGGGTGGATGGAGCTAGATGTAAAACTGGTGCGGGAGTTGGGGTTGTGATCCAGACTCCTGATGGAAGGAAAATGAATCATGCTATAAGGTTGGAATTCGAAGTAACAAACAATGAAGCAGAATACGAGGCGTTAGTACAAGGACTGGAAATAGCCTGTGCTCTGGGGGTGAGGAGCTGGAAGTACAATCTGATTCCTTGCTTGTGGCAAGACAAAGTGAGAACATCTTCGAAACAAAGGAGGAAAAATTGAAACTGTACTTAATAAAAGTACAGGATCTAAGGGCAAGGTTTTCAAAATGCAATCTCCGACATATATCCAGAGACCAAAACTCGGAAGCCGATGTACTGGCTAAATTAGCAAGTATAGCGGAAGGAATTCCGGAGGAAGTACAGCTACAACTACAGAAACTCCCGAGTATAGGAGAGACGGAGACAATGGCAGTTGAAATAACCGATTTAAGCGAATCATGGATGACTCCCATTATCCGGTATATCCAGCAAGGGACACTTCCAGAGGAAGAAAAAGAAGCCAAAACAATAAAAAGAAGGGCAGCATCGTTCTTTTTCGAAAACGGCCAACTGTATAAGCGATCTTTTGGCAGACCATCGATGAAGTGTTTGACGGAGAGTCAAGGGCTAGAGCTTGTCACCGAAGTCCATGATGGGGTGTGCGGCAACCACCAAGGAGGAAGGGCAATAATGCATAAAATATTAAGGATGGGCTACTTTTGGCCGACAATCCAGAAGATGTGCGGAGACTATGTCAAAAAATGCGTACAGTGCCAGTTACATGGTCCAAAAGTTGGAAACCCGCCTGCGGAGATGAAATCTATCACCTCCCCGATCCCTTTTGCGAAATGGGGATTAGATATCGTCGGTCCATTTCCAGAGGCATCCCCCGGAAGGTATAGATACTTATATGTGGCGGTAGACTACTTCACCAAGTGGGTGGAGGCTCTTCCGGTAGTAAACATAACTGCGCGAAAGACAGAGGAGTTTGTTTGGAAGAACGTCGTGTGTCGGTTTGGAATACCAAGGGTAATCATAACGGACAACGGTGCGCAGTTCAATTGCAAGAGCTTTAAGGATTTTTGCGAAGAATGGAAGATTGACCTGAGGTTTGCCTCTGTAGCTCATCCACAAGCAAATGGCCAGGTGGAAAATACAAATGGACAAATCGTAAAAGCTCTGAGAAGGAAGTTGGAAGGGAAAAAAGGAAGGTGGGCGGAGGTTCTACCACAGGTCCTATGGGCTAACAGGACGACTGTCAAGGGGCCAACCGGAGAAACCCCTTACAGATTGACGTACGGTCTGGAGGCGGTGGTACCCGCAGAAATCATGATACCGTCGAAAAGGATTGAAGGGTACAAGGAAGAAGAGAACGATGAGGGCATCCGAGATGAGTTGGATGTCTTGGATGAAAAACGAATGATCGCCGACCTAAGAAATCAAAATGACAAGTTGAGAATCGAACGACATTTCAATAAAAGGGTAAGGGAACGGTCCTTCTCCGCAGGTGACTTGGTACTACGGGAAGTAAAACAGCCAGCGAAATTGCAACCTCAGTGGGAAGGCCCATACATCGTTCAAGCTAAGACTGACCGGGCATCTTATAGGCTCCGAAACATGGACGGAGGTGATTTACCACATTCCTGGCACGCAGAATGCCTCAAGAAATTCTATGTTTAATATCTTTTTTCAACTGCAGGTTAATGAGTTGTTTGGCAAAAGCACAGGAATAATTTCATACAGATGTCCGACGATCTCGCAAATGGTGGCAATAAATGAGTTGTTTCGTTGCGAATATTCTTTTATCACTCGGAGTTTGCAAAAACTTTTTTCAGAGGATTGATCACCCTTTGGTCTTCAAAAAAATATATTTTAAAACAGTTTCTGATTATTGTTTGGTTTACTTAAAACCAAGACCAGCGAGTCTTGAGAAAAGAAAAGAAAGACAAAGAATGTATCCGACGATCTCACCATTGGCCATGGTAGAGTGTTTTGTATCCGACGATCTACCATCAACGATGGTAGTGTAATTCATCCGACGATCTCACTGTCTTACTGACAGTAGAGTGTTAATCCGACGATCCGACTCAGTCGGTAGAGTGATGAAACAGACGATCTCACCATGTGTACAGTGGTAGAGTGTGAAAGCGTAAAGGTGTAACTAAAGGGTTACCAAAAGGCAATTTCAACAAAATGAAATAAAAGCAGCTTAAAGATACATTAATCAAAATCTCCGACTTTCGGGAAACCGGTCGCTCCGGTCATACCCGAAAGGTCTGGTTGGTCTATTATAAAAAGATAGAAGATGTTATTTACAACAAAGTACTCTGGAGCAAAGTATATGATAACTATAACAAAAATCATGAGCAAAAAAAAAGTTTATGGTGCAGGTCCTGAAGGATCTTCCGCAAGCTTCTCAGATTCTTGCGACCGCTTCCGAGGGGTGGAGGTACTTCCTCCGGAGTCTTCCTTTTGCTCACCTACCGGAGTAAGGCCGACGCCACTTTGACCCCGAGCAGCGGCTGACGCCATAAAAGACGGGACGAAGCACGTGTTCCCCGCGGGCCGTGAGAACCTCGCCAATTCTGCGTAGTATCCGGTGGAGCGAGCGAGAGCCTCAAACTCTAAGCTTTCGTAAAGGGCCTCGTCCACGGATTGTTGTTTTTCGGAGAAGAACTCCGACACAATACGCTGACTCTCTCCAGCAAGCTTGCGACATTGGGAAGAAAGTGTCTCTTTAAGACCTGAGACAGTGCGATCCTTCGTTTGAAGTTCCGACTGCGTCTCTTTAAGTTGCCCCTTTAGCTTCGCAACCCGGCTCTCGTAAGAAAGGGTGAGGCTCCGGTATCGTTCCCTTTCTGACTCCGAAGTAATCAGTGAAGCTTTAAGTCCAGACACCTTTTTAAGCCAAAAGTCGGAGCTTCTGGTGGCCTCCGACGAAGGACTTGGATTTTCTGCAATAAAATACAGAGGGTTAACAAGAAATAACAAGGAAAAGAAAAAGCTTTCAAAGATATGAAAGTTACCGGAAGCCTTTTTCTTCTGAACTTCCACCTCTGCCTCAAGCTCTTCAATTCGAAGAGCGGCTTCCGCAAGCTTCTGCCTCTCCGATTCAAGCTCGGCTTGGAGATCACCCTGTTTGGCTTCGGCTGCTTGCAGGAGTTGGTTCTTTTTTCCCAGCTCAGACTCGAAAGAAGACCGAAGATCCTCGGTGGATTTCTGGATCTCTTCAACAACCTTCCGGAAGTCTTCAGCTTCCTCTTCCAGCACCCGCTTCTGGTCGTCGAAGGAAGCCTGCAGCTTGTTAATAGTATCTTCTTGGTCAATAGATGCAGCTTCTTGAAGTTCCTCCCGGAGAGCGGCCTTCTCGGCTTCAAATTGAGCCTCAGCTCGCGCAAAAGTTTCTTGCGCCTTGGCCTTTTCTTCGTCTGCAGCCTTCTTGTATCTCTCCGCACGGGCTCCGTGGTAACGGAGGGCTTCGGACGAGTATTGAGCCTGAGTCTCAACACATTGGGCCATCGCCATGGCCTAAAAGGCAAGGGTGTCAGAATGAAAAGAAGAAGGTTTTTGCGATAAATATATACAAAAAAGACAAACCTGGATTAAAGCAGTCCAGAGGCGATCAAAAGCCACTCTCTCCGGAAGGGAGTGGCGGACAATAGCGTCAGAACTACCTTCCCCAACCCGAAGTTTTTGTTTTAAAGGGGTCGGATGGGAGCCAGGGGCAAAGATGCCGTTGTCATTATTGGCTGCCGCAGCGGTAGACCAGAAGGACATGTACGTCATTCCACGAACAAATGGAATGCGAGGAACCGGATTTCCTCGGTGATAGCCCCAGTCCGATTTTGAAGAAGGACCGCAGACCGAAGGATCGCCCCGCGGTGGAGGAGAAGATCTGTCGTCCGCATGCCTGCTCCTAGCTCCGGACGGAGGAGCCTCCTGAGGAGGGCCATCGGACGAATCGGAGGAAGAACCTTCCTCCGCGCTAGCCTCAGCAATCCCCTTACCTTTACCGGGCGGGATCTCGCGGGCCTTCTTTCTCTCCGGAGCACCACCTTCCTTAATCGCAATGCCCTGCACAGGTCGTCGCGCCCGTTCGGGCTCTGGGTCAACGGAGGGCGGAACGGTGGCTGCAAAAGACAAAATCATAAGTAATCAAACGGAAAACAAGAAATGAAGCAAAAGGAAGAACAAAAAGAGGCTGCGGAAAGGTATACCGGTGGAAAAAATGGAATCGGTATTTTGAGTTAAAGCTTCGTCTACGCAAAAAAAGCCGTGCAGGTCAGGGAAGAGGGACGATATGGGAGTTAAATCCACATCTTTCTTAACTCTGCCCGGACTACAGGAAGGAGTAGATACGGAAGTACCTGTTTCCGAAGGGACAGTAGCGGAGGGGTCGTTGAACCCGTTTCGGTAACATGCTTTTCCTTTCGCACTAATTTAATTTTTTGCTGATCAACTTTTCTGGGCCCCTCGGGGGCTTTCCTCTTAGTGCCAGTAGTCTTGCTACCAGTGGGACTCCGAGCTTTTCCACCGGAAGGAGCAGGCGGCCCTCCTCTCTTCTCTTCGGCAGCTCTATAGTCAACGAGCTCCCAGTTGTAGCGGAGAGAAAATTTCCCGCCCGTTTGAACAAAAGCTGTGATAAAAAGAAGTAAGAAAACCAAGCGGAAACTAATAAAAGGAAGGAAGAACACAAGGAGAATACGTACGGTCGATCTTCGCCCGAGTTTTGTTCAGTCTCTCCTCTGAGAGGAAGAAGGTGATGGGGTGGAGTGCCGATGAACTCAGCTTCTTGAGTATGTCTCCAACCGGAGACGGGTTTGCGGAAGAGGGGAGCGGAGAGGCAAGCTGCCCCTTAGCTATGTCTCCGACATGGGAGACTCCGATAAAAGTCCCCCTCGGAGGGTAGAAAACGAACCAGTTAGAAGACCAGCCGCTCTCCAGGCTCACACGTTTAAAAAAGGAGTACCCGGAAACGGCCAAGACGGAGATGTCCTCTCCGTGGTAGTAGTATTCACCCTGGTGGTGAAGAAATTTACAAACTCCCGCGCATCGGGAGTAATGTCGTTCTCCGCGCAGACAGAGAGGAAGGCGTGAGACAACCCAGGGCATTGGGGTTCAGATGGGCAAGAGTGCAGTGCCGGCGGGAAAGGAAGCCGAGAACAAAGGGGTGCGGGGGGAAACGCAGGCCGCGGTGAAGATGCTCCCGATACACCACGAAACCGTCCCCGAAGTAGTTGAAAGGGTGCGCCGTCGGCTCCGGCACGCGAATTTGTGACCCCAGTGGGACTTGCACGCCCCTCATGATCTTTTTTAAGTCTTTCACGGTGAGACTAGAGCCGGTGCCCTGGCGAGGGTAGTCCCCGGCAATATCTTCAGAGGGGATAGCAGGATCTTCAACAACACACCTTTCTCCGTCAGTGAAAAGTGTCGATCCCGCCGGCGTCAGAGCAGAGGAATCTGGGTTTGACAGAGCCATTGCGAATAGAGGAAGCAAAGGAGTACAGGCAGGCAAGTAGGAGGAAGAGTACGAAGGAGAGAACACGCAAGAACAAAACCAGGGAATTAGGAAGCAGGAAAGGAGAAGAAGAAGGACAACCGCTGTATAGGCGAGAAGGCAAGAGATTGGAGTCGCGAAGCAAGGAGGAAAATGGGAGACAAATGCGTGAAAAGGCAGGGAAGTTCGAAAGTTTGAAAGGGTAGAGAGAAGAGTAGAGGGGAAAGAACGGGCTTAAATAGGCGGGAGTAGGGCACGCTCTACCAAAAGTAATCATAGCCTACTCCTGCAAATGTGTCAGAGAAGTAGCTTCAGAAGATGAGGAGGCGGCAGTTGAAGCAAGGCGCGTTGCTAAGCCTCCGCTACGTCTCCAACGGTAGGAAATCTAAGCAGGAAAGAACAACTCCGAAGACCTCTTTCCTTTTCTTTTTTAAAAAAAGAGGTCTTGTGGGACTAGGAGGAGCGGAGCAGAACACCAAAATTTTTTAAAAAAAGAGAAAGCAACAACGAAAAGATCTTTCCTTGTAGAACAAGAAAAGATCTTGTGGGACTGATGAAGTGGGGTTCCACCGCACGTAGTAACCAAATGGCTAGCGGAGAGTACATGCTGCCTACGGAGACAGCAGGTGGGACTCTCTCCGACCGAATCCCCTTCCGACTCCAACAGACAGACCCTTGCGACCAGAGAGAGATGCTTCCGACAGACTGAGAGTCACTCGCCTCCGAGGCAAGGCAAAGATTCCCTCCGACAGACTGAGAGTCACTCGCCTCCGAGGCAAGGCAAAGATTCCCTCCGACAGACTGAGAGTCACTCGCCTCCGAAGCAGAGCAAGACCCTCTCCGAGAGACTAAGGAGTAATTAATCAGGGAAAAGTTGTGCGAAAGCCTTGAATGTTTGAGAATATTCTAGAAAGGTGTAGGCCCACAAAAACGGTTATACACTATAGAGGAGCCTATAAATAAGAACCATAAGTTATGTAATATGACACGCTTTTATCAATACAATACTAGGAGCTCTCTTTGCAATCTCAGTCTAAGTGTGAGTTCCTTACAGTTTCAATGGGGACCTTTAACCACCATACCAGTGTATTGTAACACCAAACTGTAAAATGAGACTATATTTAGAGCGTGGATTTTTTTTGTAAATTCACCCGTCCTGTCATATTCAAATTCTAGTCCTAATCTTGTGCACACACAATAGCGTGACACTAGAACCGTGTCGCGACAACACTTGTGGAGGAACGAATTACGAGCGTTTATGTTATCATAAATCTTGTGTGGGTTAGAACTTGGATATTCTAATAACAATGTGGTCAGGAAAATTTTCCAACCCAATACCGTCCTTTCTAAGAACAATCGTTCTAACGGTATTTGAGCAACTAATGCGGTAGTAAAACGAACATGTCTGAAACCGACAATTCTACTTGCATGGCGCGCTTGCCAATGCAAGCGCTGAGACAGACAATGTATTAATAATTCTGTCTACCCCGCACACTTGCTACTGCAAGTGCTGCAGACAACTACGACCGTAGTTACAATTACTATTATCGATACAACGAGTTCTTTAAACTATGTAGACCAATGGTACAACGCCATGGCTATCGATAATCACTAAACAATTGTATAACACTAATATAACTACATGACTACAATTGTCGCCATAAGAAATAAACCGCAAAGGACCCGATGAGCCCGGCTAATCATAACAAAAGGAGCATATATCAGCCCATAACAACTACCTTCATTAAACAATGATGAATCAATAATGTCGGCTTAAGATCCAAGTATCATAATGTAACTTACTTGTTAAATTATCCAATGGCTGAATTGGACGTGGGAGGTGGAACTTGATTTCCTTATCAAGGGAAGCTGGACACAAATTGGGGTGGAAGGATAGTTGAACACTGGTGCTGATCACATCATCGTCGGATGACTCCTGAGACTCCTCACAAGTTGCCACAATTAATTACAGTCAGAATAAACAAAACTACAGTATACTAGTTACAAACAACTAGCAACAATTTAACAACAAGGTACTAAATAAGAATACTTGTGACTAACAACTCACACTTGTATATAGTACAACATACAGAAAATCATAGAGGAAATATGATTGTATAACAATCAATACCAATAATACACATTACCAGTTTACGCCAACTTGTGATGAACACCAGGAAAGTTATAAAACATATCAGTCCACAGCTGGACCAAAGGTGAAAAGAATAATTCTACCGTAATACGGTTACTACCAATACCATTCACAACAATAACGTGAATTAATGTTTAACGCATTAATAATTACCACCCCATTATATACAATTATGAATGAACAAACGTCAAAATTAGATCTTATGTGTATTATTATGATCATACTGATTATGGGACAATTCCAAGTGAAAGGGTGGCTACCACCATTGGCGTTCCACAATGTAAAAGTAATAATTATACGATTTTATAAAAGACACATCGTCTACTATTAGTACGACTATCAGTGATGGTGGATATGTAAATTAAGCAATGGCAAATCAACTAAACAGTAATACAAATATTCCAAGTGTAACCAATAATACAAAACAACCAAACTAGACGCTAAATAACGTAAGTTAAAGTAAGTATTTAACATACTAGTAAAGGGCGTAAGCTCTGGAGGACGGGAACACCGCCTCCGACTACCTTTAAATGTACGCCACCAAGAAAACGATGTCTGAATTACTATGACAAGTAACAAGAAACAAATTACCATAAGAACTTTCATAAAGGAAGGATGCAACCGGTACTACGTTAAATGTTATGAAACACCCCTGAACAATTAAACATATAAAATCATAAACGCGAGGAGATTATCCGAAAATAACGCGTTATATAATGCGGACATAAAATAATGTATGAACAATTAAATTTAGTATGTACATGTTCCAAAGCGTGACAATGTTATATGTTAATATAGTCACGTACTTATATGTGTACGAATATAAAAATACATATATGTAACGTTACGATATTACAAGAAGTATATAACAAATAATAATGTCGCATGGGTACGTGTAACTAAAACGCGACAATATAAAAGGGTCGTATATGTATAACGTAACAAAATTAAGGGGTCGCGTATCTAACAAATAACGCGATATATTATATAGTCTCACACATATATATAAAATAATCATGAATATGGCTTATACAAAAAAATGGGAATGTACTCCCGGTGAGGTTCGAACCCCGTACCTCTCGTACCCGTCCTGAACGTCTCAACCGGGTGAGCTATGCTCAAATTCGGTAATAAATACCACCGAATTAAAACTAGTAACATGACTACAGAGTGACTACAAATTAAAAATGAAACATAGCAGCGAATCCTTTCTCCTCTTATCACGTACACTAATCTCTTATTCTGATCAGTACATGCCTCAATTCGAATAGAACATTCCCTCATTCTTTCGATCAATCACGTGGCTCCCTTGTTTCTGTACTACCACCTGAACTAACATTAGATAGACAACCAAATCAGGAGTCAAGATTTGTTTCAGGATGCTGCATCCTTGCATGCCGTGCCTTTCTCTTTTCCTTGAAAACTGGAGACCTCGAACACCACCTACACTGCCCTTGTCTCAGTAAGGGAAGTCAATCAACTAGCATAAGAGTCTGAGTATGTATCCTGCTACAAACTCCCACGCAGCAGAGGCGAAGCTTTTACAAACTCCCACGACTCTTTACTGAAACTCCCACCCACTAGCAATTGTTTAGCCTTGCTCGTTTCAGACCCCAGCTTACCTACTGTCCTTTGATTAAAATCCTTGCTCAGTTATTTTCCCCCTTACTTGCATGCTAACGCCAACAGCAACTCAGAGAACTCCCCTTGTTTCACTCCTGAGTGAAGGTAAGCCAAACTGAAGGCTGTTTTCCTTCTTCTGTTTTCTAGATCCTTTTGTCCCTGATAAAAAAAAATATATGATCAACTCTACACTTTCAGTATAGCTGAAGCCTGTTTGCAATCCACTGCATCTCCCTTCGAAGACAAAGCTGATAAGGGCCAGAACCATACTGGTTTGGTTAGCAGCTCAAGGTAAGAACAAATAACAAATCCCACCTGAAACCTCCTGTTGTTTTCCTGATAACCGAGATTATAGGAACATCTCACCCAACCTCCTTGTGTTTCCTTCCATGCGTAACCCCATCATGCAGCCTCCTGAGTCTGATACAAAGTTTCTCTTGGATCAAGACAACTCAACTTCTAACGGTGAATGCAACCTGGAGGTAAAACTCTCCAAACCGGTTCTCTGGTTACCTTAGTCTATTCCCTTGTCTCTGGCTTACCAGGCCTAATGTCATTGTCTTATTAATTGCCTAATAGCCCAAGTGTGGGGAGCTTTACGTTTTGCTAAGGAGTTCCAGGAGAAACCAACCCCAAAACAAAAGAAACAACTCAAGGTATTAAACCATCCAAGTGTTCTGCGCAGATGCAAACGATTTATTTGATGTATTAAAAACTAAGAAATAATCCTAGGAGATAACAATTCAATAGACCGTCGGGTTGCAAAAATCCCGGTCACAGTAGTATATCAATTATGAAGCGACCAGGTATCAATCCACGGGACTTGAGGTAAATAAGCCTAGCCTTAGGCAATGGTCAAATAAAGAGGGGTTTGTTTTGGTTTTGGGGTTTAAATAGACAACAAGAAAGTAAATGGCAAATAAATTAAAGTGATAGATAGGGAGTGTGAATGGTACTCGAGGTTCAGGGAGTTGTTTCACTAGCTAGGTTCTGCATATTCTACTACTTAAACGGAGACTTGGATCGGCTTGTAATTCTTAATTATCTATTCTGTATTAAGTCCTAATTCCAGATAGCTCATCTAGACAGGACACGTAGTTCTAGTCTAGACTTAACAAGTATATCTAGATGGTCTTATTGCACAGAATTACTAGTCTGGTTTGGTCCGGACTAAAGCACCTAATTGCTAATGTAATCTATCCGATTGCAATTATCACAGGTAACAGGTTAATAGGACCATCAATGCTAATCACCTTATCTGATCATAACATGATTCGAGGGCTTATAAAAAATTCATGACGTTTATTAAAAGCACTTGAAAAGCATTAACCTGAACAATCCAAATAGTCTCAATAAAGTAGTAAAATAATGCAGAGTTTAACTAATTACAACATCCCTTCCCCTAGAGTATATCCTCTTAGCTAGACATAGCAATTGTATTCATAAATGAGAGAGAGTTGAGAGAAATCATCTGTTACGCAGATCTTCTTGCTCGCTCCGCCCTTTGTCCTTGCGCTATGCTGGCTGAGAGGTTGGATTTGGTGGCAATGAAGTGAATTTGGTGAAATGGAGTGAAAGTGGAAATTTTGTGTGAGTTTGTGAGACGTCCGGATGGGGTGGGTCGGACACAAATCCGAACGCAAATCCGGACGTGAGGTTTTGTGTGGCGTGTGTGCGAAGATAGATATGTGATTTTTGTGTGGAGAAATTGCGATGACAACGTGTCTGATAAGATGAGTGTTTGTGTTTGAGTGTATGTATGGAGATGGAGTCCGGAGGAGTTATTGTGTGGATGAGCAGAGGATGAATGGAATGAGAGATGGAGGAGGATGAAGAGAGGTGTAGACGAGTGTCTGGTGAGAATTGTAATGAAGGCTGGGGAAGGGTTTAAATAGGCTTAGGAGTAAACATAGGTTAGTGGTGAGTTGGGTAGGAGACTGATTGAGCATGGACATTGGCTTAATTTACACGGTGTATGGGTGTAATCGGCTGATAATTGCGCCGAAAGCAGCGCGATGATTTTTATTTTTCAATTCTGTGTGACGTCCGCGTTTGAGTCCGCATACGGACAGGGGTGTCCTGACGAGATCTACACGCGTCCGCATTTCTGTCCACGTGTGGACATGGCTGTCCTAGCGAGATTTACTCCTGTCCGCGTTGGTGTCCCCGTTGCGGACATGACTGTCCTAGCGAGATTTACTCCTGTCCGCGTTGGTGTCCGCGTTGCTAACATGACTGTCGTGACGGGATCTGTGTACACGTCCGCATGGGCGTCCGTGTTGCGGACAAGGGACAGAAGGAACTGTCCGCGTATTAGGATAGGGTTAAAGGTGAATTCGATCTGGAGCTGTCCGCTTCTGTGTCCGTGTCTTCCCATCCAGACTCATATCCGGACATGTGTAAATTGTTCTCTTTTTGTTCCAAAAGCTCTTAAATCCTTCCTAATCACGTCCTAAGCCAAAATAACATGAAAAGGAAGGTAAATGCATAAATCTAAGTAAAAGAATATGGAAAACAAGGGTTCAAAGCACTCAAAAGATAGATCAATAATCAGTGCATCAAATTCCCCCACACTTATCTTTTGCTTGTCCTCAAGCAAAATAGAGAATAAAACTATCTTCCAGGCTGTAGCATTGAAACTCAGGGTTAAACAGATGCAGACAGAAAGCAAGAAATGATGACGATCAAAAGAATAATTCTGCTTCTGGATGTAGGTTTTCGCAGTCGGTGAAAAAGAAGGATTTTTAAAAGCATGGAGAAGTCAGAATACAAAATCTGGAAGTAGATTAACTTGGGATCTTCCACTATTCCTTTCCTCTAACCTTTGGATGTCAAGGGGTGTGAAGTAATGCCTTATTCCGCAATACCTTTCAACACCACGTACTCATGATCAAAATTTTAAACTGCAATCAATTTTTCGCCTGCAAGAACATTCTTTTGCAAGAGATATATATAAAACAATTGAATTATTGCGAATTGTAGAGTTATTCCAAAATCCAGACTTTTCTCTCTACCCATGTAATGGTGTTGGGCCAACTATCCTAGATCCCGAGACCTTAGGTAGATAGATGAGGCCTACTTTTGTTCGGAAAATTTTTTGTTTGATCAGTGGAGTACCTTGACTTATCCATTTCATTCCAAACTTTCAAATCATTTCCAAGAGTCCCAAGCTAAACTAATTCAGTTTCCATAATCAACTACTCCATCAAATTTTAGTGAAAATAGATTAATTTTGAATAAAATTAGATGTACAAACACCATAAAGCAGAAGGATTCTTGAGGTAGTAAATATGTCTTGATTTCTAAATCAGCTTGAAGAAGTGATTTTTCTCGAAAGGAAGTAGACAAATAAAGACAAGTGTGACATTTAAACCCAAGTTGCATATTCAGATAGATTTTTCTACTCTTAATTCCCCCCCCCCCCCACACTTGAGAAGAGAAATGCCCCCATTGCGTGGAAATCGAACCCCAAGTAAGCATGCATTATAATGTAGAACATTGGTAAGCAAGTAGAGATAACAAAATGTAAAAAGGAGTACTTCCCAATGTTCCAGCCAATCATAAGTTCGTGCGCAGTTGAGGTTATTTGTCGTGCTATACGTCCCCTCGAGTGCATAAGTGTTGAGTGTAAAAAATAGAAGAGACTGCACAACATAGCATTAGAGGAAAATAGAATAGAAGTTTAACATTTAAACGACTGCAAGTTAGTCTGTACGGTTTACGACACCGTTTACCCTTAAAAATAAAAATAAAATAATGGTAAAAACATCAAAAGAGTGCAAACTAAAATAAATAAAAGGAAACAAAACAATAAATAGATGATCACTGTGATGGTCTCGGCGGTGGTCTATGATCCAGCTGGCCCATGAGCCTCTTGATGAGTAGAGCTATCCGACTCTGAACCTCGTCGCTGCACTCTATGCGCTGGGTAATCCGGTCCTGGGTCTGGCACAGCTCGTCAATATGCCCTACCATCTGCTCCTGTCTCTGCTGGACGACACCGACTTGCTGCTGCATCACCTGCTGCTGCTGCTGTAGGATGGTATCCATCATGGTCTGCAGCTCTGGAGGAATGCTCATGACCGGAGGAACAGGTGGCTGCATGGTAGTAGTGGCCGCCGGTGCAGAGCCCGAAGTCGAGGATGATGCAGTAGCTCCCAGGCCAGTGCTGCTGTGTACCCAGCTCCCATCTGCTAAGCGCATGAAGCCCCACCTCTTCAAAGTCTGAAGAGAGATAGGGCTCTCACCCTCGCGCACGTCGACCCTGGTGAAGACGTCGTCAGGTAGCACACAGGCGAGGTGGTGGTGGATGAAGAAGGGAAAGATAGGCGTGATCTTCTTCTTCTTCTTCGATCTCAAGTATGTGACCACCTTGTGCAGCTGACGGAACATGATGTATGGGACCGAGATCTGTCGCTGTGGCTCGGGAGGCGATGCTAGGATGTAGTCGATCAGCACACAGTCCTCATCAGTAACATCATTTCCAGCACGAGGCCGGATCTGATGGCTGAGGATATCTGCTACCAGCCTCTGCATGAGCGATGGGAGGCTGGTGTAGGGGATGACACCCTTACTCTCCTATCCTCTGTGTCGCGACGTCTGACCAATCTCCTGGACCCATCTAGTCCTAGTGGTCCTCAGCAGCTCCTCACTCATATCTACATGTGCTTCCGCGTTATCCGGAAGCAGAAAAACGGTGCTGAATGAGGTGAGAGTGATCTCGACCCGGTGGCGGCGCACGTAAGAAGTGATGACATTCAGCGTGTCGTGCGCCTGGGCGTTCGCGTAGAACTCCCGGACCAGGTCAGGAGAGAAAAGGCCCTCGCCCATCCTCAGTACTGTAGCCATCCCGAAGCCCTCGAAGATAGGCTGTATGTTTGTGGCGTTGATCACCTCTGATATGATGCGCCTCTCCATGACGAATTTCCCGCCCTGGTCGTACCAGGCACGGGCGGTGGCGGAGATAAACCCATCCTCACGTAGGGGAGAGGGTGGTGGAGGTGGCGGTGGAGGTGGTGCATCTGATGTAGTATCTGGGCGCGGGGCTCGCGAGGAGCGTGTGACTCCACCTCCTCTAGTACGAGGCATCTAATTATAGTTTTCAACAGTAAATTAAAGTGCAATAATAAAGGATGCAATGTTGAAAGGCAAAGCTAGAATTTAAATTTCGAAATTTTTTGCAAATATTCAACGTGTCGGGACTTGTGTCCGGGTGGGTTGGCGCGGACGCAAGTCCGGACTGAAGCAAGAACCCTAAAAAAATCGCGGCGAACAGAATCGCACAAAGCACACAAATTTCACAAATCTTCCAAGAGTTCTATAGATTTTGCACACCAATCTCCAGTATAACTACATAAACGAATCTAACTACAATCTAAACTCGCGAATTCGGCAATTCACAAATGCAGATTCTTATCTCACGTCGACACAGTTCGAAAAGAAAAAATTTGAAAAACCTGAGAAATTGTTTGGAGACAGGGAGGGTTGCTGGTTATGTTGTCGGAGTTGCGGTTGTGGATTGGCGTCGTCGGGGAGGTGGGTTGCGGGCGCCGGCGGTGGTTGTGGTGGAGAAGAGGGCGGTATGTCTGGGTGGAGTTCGACAGAAGACGGAAGTGAAGAAAAGAAGAGAGGCAGAAAAGAAAAGAGAAAGAAGGAAAAAGAAGACGCGGTTAAGTCACGTCCGCAAACCTGTCCGTAATACGGACTCGTTTGAATTTCCAAGCGTCCTGTTGCGGTCTCGTTAACGGACGAGGCTAAAATGCGTCCGTGTAGCTGTCCATTTTACGGACGTGACTAGAATAGAGATGCGGTATACTAATCCTGTCCGTGTCAGCGTCCATGATGCGGACTGGGGGGCTTTATAACGTGTCCGGGTGGTACTGCTCGGACGTCAATCCGGACACGCTGTAAATTCTTTTTTTTTTATTTTTTTATATAAAATAATTTATAAATCAAAATTTTAATCTTTGAAAATACCAAAAATATCACAGAAGACTTGATAAAGGCTAACTAATTAAACAATAAGCAGTAAATCAGGCAAGATCAAGTTAAGCACACATAATACAGAAAGCAAAGAGTGAGGGTGTAAGAATTGCTCCCTGATCTTTTAAGGAGTAATGCTTCATGATTCCCCCACACTTGAGTTCAGCCAAGCACAAATTTAGCTAATTGAGAATTTTTGAATCTGCAAGGCCAGAAGAACTCAAGTGGAAACAGATAAAACTATTAGTAGAAAATAAGAGCCAAGGCTCTTTCAATATGCACAACAGCTATTAACGCACCACAAAATTCAAAACATAAGAGTAAAATAAATGACTAAACTAAGGAAGTGAAAAGAGATACAAACCGGTGGGTTGCCTCCCACCAAGCTGCCCGGAGTTAAAGTCTCTGGCTAGACTTCGCAGGTAGTATCAAGGAGGGCCGCCACAGCAGCTAGCAATAGCTTTCTTCAGTCTGAAATACCATTGCGAGCGTGGCTTCTTTGATGTTTTCGGAGGGAGTGCTGCAGTACAGATAGCAGAAACAGAATTAATGGAATAAGAACTTTCAATCAAGGATACACCTGGTGCAGGAGGCTGAGAAAAGGTATCACCTAGGTACTTCTTCAGTCGAGCACCATTCACTTTGAATACTTCTCCTGACTTGTTTTCTAGCCCTTAGGCACCATAGGTAGTGATCCCCACGACTTTAAATGGTCCTGCCCAATGGGATTTTAACTTGCCAGGAAAAAGGCGCAGCCTGGAATTATAGAGCAATACTAGATCCCCTACTTTAAATTCTCTCTTATGGATCATTTGATCATGGATTCTCTTTGTGCGCTCCTTATAAATTCTGGAACTGTCATAGGCTTGCTCTCTGAGTTCTTCGAGTTCAGACAGTTGAAATTTTCTTTTCTCTCCAGCAGTGTGTAGATCAAAATTCAGGGCTTTCAATGCCCAGTAAGCTTTATGCTCTAATTCTACTGGAAGATGGCAGGCTTTCCCATACACAAGCTTGAACGGAGACATCCCTATAGGAGTCTTAAAAGCAGTCCGATATGCCCACAGAGCGTCATCCAGCTTAACCGACCAATCCTTTCTTGATGCGTTAACAGTCTTCTGTAAGATCCATTTTAGCTCACGATTGGTCACTTCTGCCTGACCATTAGTTTGGGGGTGGTAAGGTAATGCCACCTTGTGGGTCACCCCATATTTAGTCATCAAGGAG
The DNA here is from genome assembly GCA_023374045.1 of Limonium bicolor. Classification (NCBI taxonomy): domain Eukaryota; kingdom Viridiplantae; phylum Streptophyta; class Magnoliopsida; order Caryophyllales; family Plumbaginaceae; genus Limonium; species Limonium bicolor. Next base: position 138,760,693 of record CM041777.1, on the reverse strand, counting down.
TCGAAGGCTCGGTTGCAGAAGTGAGAGCCACCATCACTGATAATTGCCCTGGGCACCCCGAATCTGGTGAATATGTGTTTCTTCAGAAATTTCACCACTGTCTTAGCATCAGCAGTGTGGCATGGAATAACTTCAACCCACTTCGAGACATAGTCCACAGCTACTAGGATATATTGGTTTCCATGGGATGAAGGGAAAGGGCCCGTGAAATCTATGCCCCAAACAAAAAAGTTCCACCTCAAGAATACCCTGAGGCATCTCATGCTTTCTAGAGATGTTTCCCATCCTCTGACAGGGGTCACAATGGGAACAAAAGTGGTGGACATCTTTATGTAGAGTGGGCCAAAAGAATCCACACTCTAATATCTTCGCAGCTGTTCTTGTAAAACCATGATGGCCACCCGCCTCTTAAGCATGAAAGAATTCTATTACACTCTGGATCTCCTCATCTGGAAGGCATCGCCTTATCAAACCATCAGCACAGATCCTAAACAGATAGGGATCCTCCCAGATATAGTGGCGGGCTTCTGATAAGAATTTCTTTTTCTGATTGTAGCTGTAATCGTGAGGGATCAACCCAGAAGCAAGAAAGTTCGCCAAATCCGCATACCAAGGTTCTTTTACCTTTCCAATCATGAACACCGTCTCATCAGGAAAGAACTCGTTGATTAGGATTCCATCATCAGGGATGTCAAGCCTAGACAGGTGATCAGCAACTCCGTTCTGCTTCCCCTTTTTATCCACAACTTCCAAATTAAACTCTTGGAGAAGTAAGATCCACCTCAGAAGTCTTGGTTTCGATTCATTTTTCTGGAAAAGATACTTGAGGGCCGAATGATCAGTGTGAACAATCACCTTGCTTACTAGTAGATATGGTCGAAACTTATCCAACGCGAATACCACAGCTAGCAACTCCTTCTCTGTAGTAGTATAATTTTTCTGCGCGTCTATCAAGGTCTTGCTAGCATAGGTGATTACTCTCAGCATCTTATCTTTCTTCTGACATAATGCGGCGCCAACAGCATAGTCGCTCGCATCCGTCATGATCTCAAACGGTTCTGACCAATCTGGTGGGACCACAATTGGAGCTGAGCAGAGCTTATCTTTGATGGTCTGAAAGGCTGTCAAGCACTCCTCAGTGAACTGGAACTTGATATCCTTCTGAAGCAGGTCTGACAGGGGTTTAGCAATCTTTGAGAAGTCCTGAATAAATCTCCTGTAGAACCCTGCATGACCAAGGAATGATCTGACATCCTTCACTGTAGTCGGTGGGGGAAGCTTCTCTATCACCTCCACCTTAGCTTTATCGACCTGAATGCCCTCCTTAGAAACCTTGTGACCCAGTACAATACCTTCCCGTACCATAAAATGGCACTTCTCCCAGTTTAGTACCAGGTTCGTCTCCTCACATCTCCCCAATATCTTATCCAACTTCCAGGCACACCTCAAAACTCTGTCCATAGACTGAAAAGTCGTCCATAAAAACTTCAATGCTCTTCTCAATGAAGTCATTGAAGATGGCCATCATACATCTCTGGAATGTCGCTGGAGCATTACAGAGGCCAAAAGGCATCCTCCTATATGCGAATGTCCCATATGGACAGGTAAAGGTAGTCTTCTCTTGATCTTCTGGAGCAATAGGAATCTGGAAGTAGCCACTATAGCCATCGAGGAAGCAGTAAAAATCTTGACCAGCCAACCGCTCTAGCATTTGATCTATGAATGGGAGTGGAAAATAGTCTTTCCTGGTGGCATTGTTGAGGCGGCGGTAGTCGATACACATTCTCCAACCTGTCGTCTGCCTCTGGGGAACCATCTCCCCCTTCTCATTGGGAACTACCACGATCCCTCCTTTCTTTGGGACAACCTGGACTGGAGACACCCACTGGCTGTCAGAAATTGGGTAGATAGTGCATGCATCAAGAAGCTTCAGCACTTCAGCTTTGACTACCTCCTTTAGATTTGGATTTAATCTTCTCTAGGGCTGCCTCACTGCCTTATAATTCTGCTCCATATAAATCCGGTGAGTGCAGAAACCCGGATTGATCCCTTTGATATCAGCAACTGACCACCCCATGGCACTTTTATGCTTCTTTAGCACCTCCAGAAGTCTAGTTTCCTGCGAAACAGACAAAGATGCAGAGATAATAACAGGCAGGGTGCTACCCTCTGCCAAGAAAACATATTTAAGATGGGAAGGGAGAGATTTGAGTTCAAGGGTAGGAGGCTTCTCTATTGAAGGAATAGGCCTTTGAATGGGTCGATCCAGCTTTTCTACTGGAGGAGCGAAAATATGACCTCCCTTGATTTAGCTGCTGGACGACTGAGGCCATCTCAAAGCTTTCCTTGTCATCCTCAATGGATAGACTCAATACCTGCTCTAAAATGTCAGAACACTTAAACAAAGAATTAGAAGTATCAGTACTCCTATGGATGTAGTCATCCTCAAGATCATAAAAATTCTCAATTAAATCAGCAGAGAAAACAGCATGAGAAGAAGTATTTTTCTGCATCATCTTATTAATATCAAAGCTTAATTCTTCGTCATGAAACTTCAAGGTAATCTTTTCTTTGTCAACATCTATAACAGTTTTCGTAGTTCTAAGGAAAGGTCTACAAAGAATCAGAGGTACCTCATCATCTTCATCCATGTCGAGGATCACAAAATCAGATGGGAAGAAAAATTTACCCACACTAACAACTACATTTTCTACCATACCTCTGGTGTGATCGATGATCTATAGCTAATTGGAGTCTGAAATGAATGGGAACGAGCTCACCCGCATGAAGCTTTTTGAACATGGTGTATGGCATCAGGTTGATGCTCGCTCCTAGATCGCAGAGACCGTATCCGCAATCCATGTCTCCAATCGAGCAGGGGATAATGGGCTGACCAGGATCACCACGCTTTGGAGGCAGCTTCTGTAGGATCGCTGCTGAACAGGTCGGTCAGCTGAATGGTGTCCTTCTCCTTATATTTCCTCTTATTCGAAATCAGATCCTTCACAAATTTAGCATAATTTGGCATTGTTTAATCGCATCAATAAGAGGAATATTGATAGTCAGCTTTCGAAAGACATCTAAAAATTTTCCAAATTGTTCATCGAGCTCTCGCTCTTTGAGACGGTTTGGAAAAGGAAGTTTTTGCAGATGTTTTCCTTTTGTATTTTTAACAGCAGTTAATGAGAGGAAGAAGGAATAGGAGCCTGGGTCTCCTCATGTACTACCTCAGGAGGGGCGGGATGCCCTGATGGTGCACCGGCGGTATTAGAAAGGGGCTCGGTCTCCTCATCAGTATGGTCCCTGCCACTTTGTCTTTGATTAAGTTCCTTCCACTTCTTAGGTAACTGCTGCTACTTCTCCAGAATCCTCGCAGTCCTCTTTGAGACCGACTGCCTTCAACTGCCTTGGGATTGGTTTCTGCTTGGGAAGGCAGTGATCCAGAAGGTCTCTGCTGTAAGAGGAACTGAGTCAACTGGCTCATCGTTCCCTGCATCTCTACCATGGCATTCTCTAATTTCTGCTGACCAGCTGTCAGACTCTGATTGATTGCAGTTTGCTGCTCCTGAGAAGCCATCAACTTATCCACCATTTCCTTCAGACTGGCATTGTTTGAGCTCAATGATGGTTGCTGAGCTTGAGACTGCTGTGGCCTGAATTGATTATACTGAGGCCTAGCAAAGCCGGGTGGTCCTCCCTGGTTCGTCCTCTGAGGCTGCATCTGATGTGAATTTAGCGCATTGTTCGGATTTCCGTACCTGAGGTTTTGGTGCTGATTCTGCACCCAGGGTTGTCTGTTGTTGAATTGTCCTATGACATTGGCCTCCTCAGTTTGCTTCATTTCGGCTACCAGTGGGCAGTCCTCATATTCATGTGCATCCCCACACTGAGAGCAGCAGACTTCATTGACACTTGTAGAGACTTTCTTGGCGGATTGCCTAGGGGTTGGCCCCATTGTGAGCTGTTCGAGCATTTTTGCCATACTTCCCATCGTGGTTTTCAGCTGCGCTTGCTCGGCGGCTATCTGTTCTATCATCGGGTCCGGAGCTCGGTAGAACTATGACCTATTGAGAATACTCTAGCCCCATTGCTGCTCCATTGGCGAAGCTCCTCACAGTAGGACTCCATTGCGCCATGAAATCCTCCCCGCTTTTGCTAGCAGGTTCCCTCCTAAGGCACTCGCACCTCACCTCTTTCATTTAGCCCTTGGAAGAATCCCTGAGCCATGAGGTGATATCTGACCGTGGTGAGGGCACTGGCGGAGTAGTTCTTTGAATCGGTCCCATGCCTCGCATATAGTCTCACTACCCAGCTGTCTGAATGTCAGATCGGCAATCATCTGTCGTGTCCTGGAGATGGGGATGTATTTCTCGTAGAATTTATCCGTCATCTGCTCCCAGGTGGTAATGATGCCTGGGGTAGTCGTGGAACCATTTCGAAGCTTCTCCTGATAACTGTGCTGGAACAGGCTCAGTCTGGCATATTCCTCCAATCCTGTGATAAACCAAGCGAGTCCAAGTGCACCAGGAATCGATGTACGTGGTCTAGTGCATCAGCTGGGTCGGCACCTGAAAATGTTCCTGCAGGGTGATTTCGAACGCATTGGATTGGTGAGAGGTTTTACCTTTTGCCAATGGCCACTAGTTCTGCAGTTAGTCTGGTAGAACCACTGGTCCTCTTCTTGGTGTGGCTGGTGGTCTGTTTATTCTTCCCATGTGTTGGGCGACTGGACCTCCTCCAGCTGGTCATGGTTTGCTGCCATGTTGAAATCGAGCTGCCTTCTTGCTCTCAGAGCTTGGAGGTAAACTCTCTCGATTTCAGGGTCAAAGTTTGTATCCGATGGACCAGATGATCGCGTTCTGCGCATCCACTAGGTACTAAAAGAAAAAGGAACAAAATGTGTTGTGTTTAGAACTAAAGTAAACAAAGAAATACTAAAAATAAAATTTATGGGATAACTAGGCAGATGAACTTATAGTACTCTAAAAATTTAAATGACAGAAAAATTGTAAACTGAATTTAAATGACAGTAATGAAAAACAATTGCATAAAATGGCATAAAATAAATTAAACCTTATACAAAATAAATTACGAAACAAATAATAATAAACAAGGTGTTGTAATAGAGTAACGAATTAACCAAGGCTAGGGACTAGACTAAGTCAAGTCCCCAGCAACGGCGCCATTTTGCAAACGATTTATTTGATGTATTAAAAACTAAGAAATAATCTTAGGAGATAACAATTCAATAGACCGTCGGGTTGCAAAAATCCAAGTCACAGTAGTATAGCAATTATGAAGAGACCAGGTATCAATCCACGTGAATTGAGGTAAATAAGCCTAGCCTTAGGCAATGGTCAAATAAAGAGGGGTTTGTTTTGGTTTTGGGGTTTAAATAGACAACAAGAAAGTAAATAGCAAATAAATTAAAGTGATAGATAGGGAGTGTGAACGGTACTCTAGGTTCAGGGAGTTGTTTCACTAGTTAGGTTCTGCATATTCTACTACTTAAACGGAGACTTGGATCGGCTTGTAATTCTCAATTATCTATTCTGTATTAAGTCCTAATTCCAGATAGCTCATCTAGACAGGACACGTAGTTCTAGTCTAGACTTAACAAGTATATCTAGATGGTTTTATTGCATAGAATTACTAGTCTGGTTTGGTCCGGACTAAAGCACCTAATTGCTAATGTAATCTATCCGATTGCAATTATCACAGGTATCAGGTTAATAGGACCATCAATGCTAATCACCTTATCTGATCATAACATGATTCGAGGGCTTATAATAAATTCATGACGTTTATTAAAAGCACTTAAAAAGCATTAACCAGAACAATCCAAATAGTCTCAATAAAGCAGTAAAATAATGTAGAGTTTAACTAATTACAACATCCCTTCCCCTAGAGTATATCCTCTTAGCTAGACATAGCAATTGAATTCATAAATGAGAGAGAGTTAAGAGAAATCATCTGTTACGCAGATCTTCTTGCTCGCTCCGCCCTTTGTCCTTGCGCTATGCTGGCTGAGAGGTTGGATTTGGTGGCAATGAAGTGAATTTGGTGAAATGGAGTGAAAGTGGAAATTTTTGATGAGTTTGTGAGATGTCCGGATGGGGTGGTTCGGACACAAATCCGGACGCAAATCCGGACGTGAGGTTTTGTGTGGCGTGTGTGCGAAGACTGATATGTGATTTTTGTGTGGAGAAATTGAGATGAAAACGTGTCTGATAAGATGAGTGTTTGTGTTTGAGTGTATGTATGGAGATGGAATATGGAGAAGTTATTGTGTGGATGAGAAGAGGATGAATGGAATGAGAGATGGAGGAGGATGAAGAGAGGTGTAGACGAGTGTCTGGTGCGAATTGTAATGAAGGCTGGGGAAAGGTTTAAATAGGCTTAGGAGTAAACATAGGTTAGTGGTGAGTTGGGTAGGAGACTGATTGAGCATGGACATTGGTTTAATTTACACGGAGTATGGGTGTAATCGGCTGATAATTGCACCGAAAGCAGCGCGATGATTTTTATTTTTCAATTCTGTGTGACGTCCGTGTTTGAGTCCGCATACGGACAGGGGTGTCCTGACGAGATCTACACGCGTCCGCATTTCTGTCCACGTGCGAACATGGATGCCCTAGCGAGATTTACTCCTGTCCGGGTTGATGTCCGCGTTGCGGACATGACTGTCCTAGCGAGATTTACTCATGTCTGTGTTGGTGTCCGCGTTGCGGGCATGACTGTCCTGACGGGATCTGTGTACACGTCCGCATGGGCGTCCGTGTTGCGGACATGGGACAGAAGGAACTGTCCGCTTTTCTGTCCGCGTATTAGGACAGGGTTAAAGGTGAATTCGATCTGGAGTTTTCCGCTTCTGTGTCCGTGTCTTCCCATCCGGACTCATATCCGGACATGTGTAAAATTTTCTCTTTTTGTTCCAAAAGCTCTTAACTCCTTCCTAATCACGTCCTAAGCCAAAATAACATGAAAAAGAAGGTAAATGCATAAATCTAAGTAAAAGAATATGGAAAACATGGGTTTAAAGCACTCAAAAGATAGATCAATAATCAGTGCATCAGCAGATCATTTTTTTAAAAACTGTTTTCTTTTCTGGATAACCAAATTCAGAGGTGTTGTTCCACATGGTTGTGAATCTGTTTTGGGGATTCCAGCTACGCAAAGACATTTAACTAAGAAGTAACTAACCTGGGCAGTTGGAGAAAGATCACTCCTCACATTGAACCAGAAGTTAGAAGTATAAGAGTGCAGGAGTAGCTGCAGTCTTGCATTGGTTGTTTTTAGTTCTGTATAACCGTGTACAGAAGGGTTAGAAGGGGGCTATACTGAGTGTTAATGATCCTAGCAAATTTACTAACATACCTAAGTTAGGATGTGGTTAAATGGAGGAGAAGTTAAGAAACTGATTAACAATGAAAACTGAAAGAGAAACTCGTGAACAGAAAGGGAAAATAGAATGGAGTATGTCAGTTTCAGATTTCCATCAGTATGTGGGTTCTGTGTAATTAGGCACAGAAACTATACGATTGTTGGTTTTGGGTCGTGTTGAGATTGAAAATTTACTAAAACCCTTAACTCAGTAACTAGACAAATTTGAGGAAAGTAAAAACCCAGACCAGTGAATGAAAAGAACAACAAAAGGAAGTGAATCTATCAGTTTTATAGTTGCAGTTGTTGTTGGTTGCTCAATTCAGTTTTGGGGACTCTCAGCAGTTTTGATCTATTGTCTTGGGTTGTCTGAGAGCTAGAGCTGCAATAACATACGTAATTAAGTAACTAAAGCAGTTGAGGAAAACTAATAAATAGGTTAGATGACAGAAGCAAAACAGAAATGAAACAGAAGAGGAAGGGGTATATCAGTTCCTATCTTGAGTTTTTCTTCAACACTACAGTTTCAGTATAATGGTTTTCCAGTGGTTTTAACTTACTTCTTTGGGTCTATCCTTGAAGCTAGAATCTGGGTAAACGCTTAATTAAGAGGAAGGTTAGATTACCACACTGAGAGAAGAAATAAGGAAAGAAACATATCTGTGTCTGTTTCAGTTTTGCATTTTATCAGTTTCTGATTTATAGAATTTCAGCTTTGATGAGTTAAGTGTATCAGTTTTTCTTTTGTTGCAGTTCAGTTTAACTTGGTACTGAGGGTTTGAGGGAGTTGTGGTGAATTTATAATGAATCTAAACACCTCTAATATGCCTTATAAGGTTTATATACTTGATGGGAAAGAATCAAACAGCAGTAGAGCTAACTAGATACAAGGGCCAAGAAGTAATACTTAGATTGTTGTTTCAGATTTTATTAAAGATGTAGCTTCTGTATAACTGATTGCATGGGGGTCATAAGAGTGATATTAGATTGATAATGAACCCAAAACCTTCCTAATGTATCTAGCTAAACTTAGGGAACATCTTTGGAAGTTTAGACACCCTTAGGTACATTAAAAAGTGTGATAATATAAGGTTATGTACAAGAACCTTGTTCAGTTTTGAAACACTTAAGCTTCAGTATAAAGGAGTTCTAGCAATAATTGAGGAGTGTTATTGTGTAAATAATGAGCTTAAAACATAGTTACTTAGCCGAGGAAATAATACACTTTAGGTAAGTTTAAATCCATCTTAGGAAAACTTGTTACAAACTAGCACCTTGAATGCTCTAAAACGTTAGCTAGAGGAAAGGACTTAGTTAACGTGCGAGTTGACATTGTGAATGCCCTAGGAGTAACATAAAGTCTAACACGTGGGAAGTCCTAAGGGCTAATAAAGGTTTAACATTCAACAAAGATTCATCTAGGAAATAACACCCGATAATAATTTAGTAAATTCGGGAAGTGTCACAAAGGTCGTCACATGAAATCATAAACTGACACATTGTTTATAATTAACGCTAGGGCCGTAGCGAACTCCAACCGGGATCCCGTGTGTGAGACAACTCGTGCTTTTGAATAAGGTATGGATATGTGTGGTCCGTATGTTGCCGTGTTACACGGCTTGTGTGCTGTGTGCCTTGTTTGACTATGACCACAAGACTAATGCATGAAAACGGATGTTTGTTTTACCGTGCTTATTTGTCTATTGTGTGCTTGTGTAAAGCATGTGAATGGATTGATTATTTTCCTTGCTTACCCGCTTGCTATTATTGTCCATATTGCTTGCACACACACAGTAGTGTAGTCCCTTCTCGTTGATGAAACCTTGAGATGAAACCCAATGAACTTCGTAAACAAAACAAAGGAACTACATAAACGGAAAACTCCTCTTAACTATAGGGGACCTCTAATGACACCCACTATGGTGTCGAACTATCAATGATAATGATAAGCCAATACCCGTTAAAAGGAGACGGACCCTTTGTATCCGAGGTAGAGAGCAATAATATAAAAAAGGAATAGGGAGACGGACCCTTGGTATCCGGGGTGGAGACCCGTAACATTAGAAGGAATAGGGAGACAGACTCTTTGTTTCCGGGGTAGAGACCTATAATATTAAAAGGAATAGGGAGACAAACCCTTTGTATCCGGGGTAGAGATCAGTAACATTAAAAGGCATAGGGAGACGAACCCTTTTGTATCCGGGGCAGAGGCTAGTAACATTAGAAAGGAATAGGGAGATGGACCCTTGGTATCTGGGGCAGTGGCTAGTAACATTTAAAAACAACAGAGAGAGAGCTATCCGGGAATAGAGGATTGGCTATGGACAAGACGTTCTCCAAATTGTGGTGATAAGAGAACTCACAAATAATCCTTAAAGAACCAAGGAAAGATTGGCACACCTGGTGCAAGGGAAGAGAAAGAAAATACACATTATGAGAATAAAGAAAAAGAAAAACACACAACGTTCGAATGATCCTATAGTGAGGGTCATGGGTATAACATACTTGTGCACACGCTTTATTATTTACATGATTGTTGTTGCTATACTAGCAGCTTGTTGTGCTTGGTTGCGTGTTTGATGTTGCTATAATGCTAGTATGTTATGCTTGGTCGTTGTTGCTAATGGTTGCTACCCTTGAGTGTGTATGATATCATGATGTATTGTGTTGTACTTTACTGCTTATTATAGCATGTAACTTGGACTTAATAAAATTCGACCAAGTAGTCGTGTAGCCCGGCAACATACGGGCTACACATATTCATACTCAGCATAGTTTTACTGAGTCCTTTATTTTTACAGGTATGGATCTGGACGAAGGCGGAGAGTAGGCAGGGTGACTACCACGGGGGTAGTCCATTTGGGCAAGTCCTTTAAGTAGTATGCTTTAATGTATGGGTTGGGACTATTTAACACTAAACCCCAGATGTACGTTTCAATTTGTGTTAAGAACTTATGTTGTAGACCCTCGATGCTTGGTTTGTACTTCCTATCTATCTGTACTTGGACTTGGTTAAGGTTTAAATTCCAGTCATTCAGACCGTAGCTTGGTGTTGATAGTGTTGTTGTGTCAACCACGTGGGTGGTTGGCGTCTGTCACACCCGGATGGAGTTGTGAATCCGCTGCTTAGACTTATTATAATATCGTTTGGCGCATTGTTCGGACTGCTGTTTGGTTATTTGGGGGTGTTACAGAAAGTGGTATCAGAGCGTAGTTGCGCTCTGATGACTGGAATAGAGAAGTACCGAGAATAGGAAAACCAAAATTTGGGAAACGGGGTTAAGGGTTAGTAATGTGAGGCACGCCTTTTATAGTTTAAACCGCTAGCAAGGGCGATACTAACTTGCAGTAAGTTCATGTGAATGTTCTAAACTAACAACGACATTTTCAGATGTCTGGACGACGAGGTCGTGGACGAGGCCGTGCCCACATGGAGCAAGATAACATTGCTGCAGGGCAGACTATAGCTAAGATAGTAGCAGCAGCCCTAGGACACATGGGTTTCTAGCCAGGAGCCCAGCAGGCACCACCGGCACCACAGTCTCACCCGCCCAGGGAGACGAACTGGGTGAAGAGCCTAGCAGACCTTCGACCAGCTGAGTTCCGAGGAGAGTCAGACCCCACCTGCTTAGAGAACTACATCAGCCTCCTTGAGACTGCCTTTGCGACGTTGAATGTTCCGGCAGAGGCTAAAGTCAGGCTGGCAGCCTACTATCTACTAGAGTCAGCGAGCGATTGGTGGAAGCTTGTGAATGATGCTCATCTGGCCGACCCCACGTTCGGGTGGGATGCTTACACTGCATTGTTGAGGGCCAAGTATTACCCAGCCCATCTCCAGACGAAGAACCGGGTTGAGCTAGACACCTTGAGGCAGACCGAGAGGATGACTGTAGACGATTACTACTCATCATTCACTGCTCTCCTACGTGTACTTCCAGGCTTAGGATACTCAGATGAGATCCTTGTGGAGCGTTTCTACGGTGGGCTGAACCACCGCATCAGATACTGCATGGGGCCCAGTCGTTATGCCACGATCCAGGTTGAACTTGAACTATGAATTTGAGTTGAATACTATATTGTGAAGAGTTTTACTAAACCCTAGTTTGCACAGGACTACTATCATGCAGCATCCCAGGTCGAGAACACCATTCAGATGCGTGACGAGGAATTCTGTAACACCCCAACTACAAATAACACACTTGACAACACTTTGCAGCGGAAATCACAACTCACAACATAACTCAACTCTTTGGTGTTACACGCCGTTAGCCACTCACGTGGCTAACAAGGCTAACATACATACATCATACCGGTCTGATGAACTAAACTCCCGAGCAACTACACATTAATTTCGTTCCATGTCCAACAATCATTATACACTTACATTACAACTGTACCGAGTATCTTCCAACTAACGCCGATACAATTTCAGTCTCACTACACCTACCATACATTCACATTTCACATGACTACCACCTACAAACAGCTACCCCGTCCTACTCTCGAACGGCTTCCAGATCCTTGTACCTAAAACAGGAAAAGAAGAAAGGGTGGCCCCCAGGGGGCTCAGCACCTTTGCTGGTATGGTAATCCCGCAGCCCGCATGCTACCGGGCCACGCACAACTAATTGTCGTCTTAGCATGCGATTGATTTTATTTTAAACATACACAGCTACACACATACTTCATGCTTAAAAGCACACATCCATTAAGATACACAAACACCTGATTAGCACACACAACATAACAACACACTTCGCTTAATAACATACACAAACTTGATTTCACTCTTCTTAGAGGACATACTCTTTATTTAGGAGTGCCGGGGTAGTATGGGCCCAAGCACAACATACTACATTTTCTTTACTTGAGTGGCGGCCTCATATAGGACCGATCACAACATACATAATTTCCCCCTAGCTCCAATAATGATGAGTTAGGTAAGCCTTGGTTAAGCTTGTGGGTGGTTGTAATTCAAGGAGGAAAAACAACCGTAACATAACGAAGAGGGAGTCGAAGCGAACTTAGGCATCGACACCCTACCAACATTAAACATGATTTCCCCCTACCCGATTGGAAGTTGGGTAGGTAAGCTTTGGCTAAGCTAATGGGAGGTCGAAATCCAATGAAGGAAATCAACCCTTAACATAACAGGATGGGAGTTAATTCACACATATATATATATATTAACTCCCAAACAATACGCGCGACCGGAACGACCGGATTCCTCTCCATACATAACATATACTTATTAGTTAAGGGTTCCCTTATGGAACTTATCACATACATACATCACATAGTGTTACTAACTCGGTTAGACACATAAGGGAAATCATATCCCATTTCAACAACACGGATAACAGTATCCAACAACAACAACATATTAAACAAGTCACATACATCACACTTTAATCACAACATACACTAACGCACGGATAGCCGTAGTTAGAACGTTCCCGTGGGTTGGGACGTTTATTCCGAATACCGATCTCTTATGTGAACCTAAGGTCGGTTAAATATTATTTAACACATAATTAAGGTTAAGCGGTATCGGAATTGATTACGCCACAGTAATGAATTACTATAAACTCATTTCATGCTTTATCTTGCAAGGTGGCAAACACACAGAAAAACACATTGGCATACAAGCCGGTGTAATCCGGTAGGACACAGGTTGCAAGAAAACCATACCTGTCACCGAAGGTTCACTCTAACATCCCATCACACGTTCCTCGAAAACTCTTTGAACAACTGGTAACATTATAACTATCTCCATTAACATCGGGGTAATATAATTATTTAACGACTAGTGCGCCCATAGCTAACCCCGTTATCCCGTTATACTTAATTTTACTCTTGTGATCTTAAGTTCACAACTCTCACATCAAACCTAACACTTGTCTACACATTTTAAGGCCTTTACATGTCGCCAAACAAGGCCTAACATCATCCAAAACCATTACCATCCAATCCCCCATCATTAGAAGGCTCAGCACACTTATAGAGCAAAAAAATGGAGTTCAAAAGATTATTGGTCATTTTCAAATCAAAATGTACCTAAACATATGCCAAAACATGTCAAAACAGATAGTACTTGAAAAGAGGAATCCAACGCCGCAAACGGCACTCAAAACGGAGTTCAAACGAAAAAGTTATGCAAAAACAAAGGTTGTCCGAACATGCGTCCGACCTTGCATGTTCGGACATAAGTCGAGAGTTCTGAAAATTTTCCGTCGTATGATGTCCGAACTTCAATGTTCGGACACATGTTAGGACATACCGAAAACTGCAAAATCCATTACGAAAACAACTAGAACCAAGCCACAAATCCCCCACAAAACATACATAACTTATAGTAGCAAAATAGCCCATCGAAAACACATTTCCACGGGGTTTTAAAGCATCATACACCCATTAAAATCAACCAAAAACATCACCAAATCAAAGAGTCAAAAACACTCATTTTCTACCAAAATTTCGCCATAACCTCCCCATAAACTCTACACATTCATCCTCATCAATTTCCATCATTTTCATCCCTCATCTAGCCACACCCTTTCAAGGGTCCTAACAGCACTTAACACAATCCTCAAATTCATCAACAACAATACAACCACCATAATCTCAATGAACCATAATATCAATCTCAAACTTAAAACATTTGGCTCTTAAGGCCCTCAACTCAACATTAATTCACAAACCTCTCCAAACCAATTAACACATTCCAACATACATTTCAATCCACTATTTTGGGTTTATTAATTTGTTTACCCATCCCAAACACTAAACAATTTAGAACAAGGTTAAGGTGGATTCCTTACCTTAATTTCACAAGTTTCCTTAATTCTCCTCTTGCTCCATATCTTCTCCAAAATCGGTTAAGAGGGCATGGAGTTTCCAAACTCCATCCCAACATTCAAGAACACAAAACACTCAATTAATTATCTAAACCCTTGGAATATTTCAATTCAATCAAAGGGCTAGAACACAAGGTTAGGGTTTACCTTTGTGAAGCTTTCAAGAGGGATTTTCACCCTTGAATCAAGAGGGGAACTTCTCCCACATTGAAGAATCAATTTGGAGCTCAAGAACAAGGAGAAAACAAGGTATCAAAATGGTGAAAAATCGATTACACCAAGAGATGAAGGAAATGACTTTTTCTTGGAAATTTTTACCTTAGAAGAAGAGGAGACTCCAAGCTTCACATTGGTGCCATTTTCTCTTCAAATGGGGAAAACCCATGGAGGTCAACTTCATCCTTTTGAATTTCAAAAGAGAGGATGATAGAGGAAGATGAGAGGAAGAAGAATATGTGATTTGTTTTTGATTTGGAGCTCAAATGGAGCTTGGACATGAGAGAAGTGAGGAAGCCATTGTTGGCTTTGTGGAGAATCCATCGGCAGAGAGGGAGAAGGGAACCGTGGAGAAGAAAGAGAGGAAAGAGAGGAAAGAGAGAGAGGAAAAGGAAATAAAGGAGGAGAGAGAGGAAGGGGTATTTTGCCCTTTGTTATTTTGGCTCTCTTTGACTTAATTAATTAGCTAACTGTCATGTGTGGGTGGGCTGTCTACATTAATAAAACCGGCCCACTAATATAAACACTGGAGCGTTTTTCGTTTTAACAGAAAACGCTCGTTTATTTACCCGGTTTAGCACTATTCACTAACCGGGACCGTTTTCCGGAATTTTCTCATTCCTTTAATTTTAATGGTTATTAAACTCCCATTAATGTTTAATTATTGTTACAAAATCAACTATTATTTTTACGGGGTCATTTAACTGTTTAAGGTCACGTTTTCGGGTTTTCTCGAAAAACGCGCTTTAAGACTCCGTTAACGTTTTAGCGCATTATTTGAATCCGTTTTCTTCCGGAATTTTTCCCACATGTTCTTTAATGTGTAATTAAGGTATAAAAATATATTTATAACCTTAATAAAGGTTATGTACCTCCTAAAATAATTAAATACGCGTTTTCACGTTTTGTGACTTTTACGCATTTTCTTTTTCTTTTTGGTTTTCATTTCTTCACCAATGATCTTAAGGACTTAATTAGCCTTAGAAAATTATAATTACATAATTAATTAACGCATTAAGGTTTGGGGTATTTCAATCTACCCCCCTTAAAAGAACTTCGTCCTCAAAGTTCACACTTCCTACACCTCATTGGTTAGAATACGAGGATTACTTGCAACACAAAACTTCCATAACAACATACCTTACGTCACAACCTTGGACTTGATGGTCCGGGTAACACATCCATACATACATAACATACTCACATAGTAACCTCGGACTCAATGGTCCGGGTACCTTAACAACATTTGCACATACATAACAACCCTTAGACTCTTGGTCTGGGTAACATAACAACATTTAGACTCGTAGGTCTTGATAACATAACACTTTCGGAACTTAACCAAATTAGGACTCAAGGTCCAAAATAATAATTATTACACATACCACACAACATGTCTTAGCATGCATATCAACCAAAAATTCCTTTTCCATCTCTTCATGGGTTCGAGACCCATGTTGAGTACATATACACTATGATCCCGCAGAACCGGTCGCAATGGACACTCTGGTCCCCGTTCCTTTGGGAGATCAAAACAATTGCATACATCTTTAAAATATACTTCTCATGTCACCGGTCCGAAGACAAAGGCTCATACGTCCTCAGCTCGTGAGCAAGTAATACGAAAATACTCTATATGAGGTTAAGTGGAATGAAATCCTTTATTGGAAAATACCAATTGAAGATCCTTTTACAAGGTCAATTAAAAGTAGTCCTTCCTTTGAAAATACCACTTAAGAATCTTAGAATATTAATTGAAGTCTTGAAAATACCAATTGAAAATTTGAAACCACCAATTTAAAATTCTTTGAAAACACAATACAACTCCAAGTCCAATTATTGTTAACTGCATCTTATTCTTGATGTGGTTATTTGTGACCACTTATAGGGAGTTTCAAGAATCATCCAACACTAATGTGATCAGCATCAGTGTTGAACTATCTTTCCACCCCAATTTGTGTTCGCCTTCCCTTGATCTCATGATAATCAAGTTTCACCTCCCACTTCATTTTCAAACAACAGCTAATTCAAGCATGTACCATTTTCTATCTTTTAATCCATCTAGTCATAATCATTACATCTCCAAGGGATAGAACTCCGTCTATCAATCATCACCCAAATTCAACTTAATCCGTTACCTAGGGAATTTTAATTCTTACTAGGTTCTATATCGGTGTCATACCTCTTCATAAATCACAACACTGTATATATACACATATCTATATATTTTTATCAAAATATACTACACAATATTACATTTGTATCATTTGAACATATACTGTCGGGGTTTTAATTCCCCGGGAGTTTTTCTACTCCCTTATACTTTCACATACATCCTTTAACACAATAAACACACTTATCACAATGGTATTCGCATCTTTTGTGCGCAATTACCACAATTAAACCATGAATGAATGTGTATGTTTATGTAACACACACCAATCATCAAAACAAATTATTTTGTGCTATGCACACCATAGTTCACGTACACTTGTACGGTAAAACACACTAAACGGTTTTGCGCTCTACCCCCCTTAAAAGGGATTACGCCCACGTAATCAATCACTTAACCACTGGTTTATAACGTCCTACCGTCGTGAAGTGTAGTATCTCCACGCGGTTTATTATACAATATGTTCTGGTTTGAGGATCTTAGCCATATTGGCGGTTTAGTCCCTAACCAAGAATTCTCCTTAGAGTTTATTTAATTCATAACCAGTTTCGATTCTGGCCTGTGAAACTTCTAGGCGTTAATAATTGCCATTCACTCATGTTCACAACGCACATCCAACTCTTGAATCGCTGGCTCACTAGTTTCTGCTGCGTGACTCATGATAACTTCGAGCTTAGTTTGCCCCCCTTCATTATTCTTACTGTATTGTATATCTTCGATTATCACCTTCATCTCGGTAATAACGATTTCTCAACCGACGCGTGGTATTTCTTACCAAGAGCGAGTTCAGTGAGTTACAACTTCCTATTTACTTCCATGATAATTTACTGTATTCCACACTGATTTACTTAATTTCTTCCGACTTACTGTCGGTTACGTTTGAGCTACTACCTATTGTGTAGTACTCTGTCGTTTATTTCCAACACTTGAGGTATATTCCATACCGACATTTAACATTCGTGTTATTGTAGTCACTTATGCCAATCAGGTACCCTTTGATTGGTACGACCGTGCTTCTCTTATGCATCGGTTCTATCACACCATAATTCTTGTTCCTCCATCACAATTGACATTACCCAAACTTCCTAGCTATCACACTCGATCGTTACCGCGCAAGTGCAATACCAAAACACTCAGTCATACAGAGTGCAGAGGCGTAAACTCTTGACAGTAAATCTCTTGTGCGATTGCAATAGGAATTCACACTGTGTTCCTTATCACATAGTACCGACCATTGGCTTATTGCCCAGTCGGTTTGTTATCACTTACCTTGTATGCCCATTGAGTTTCACTCATAACTAGTCTTATTAGCCACATTATTATTTAACAATACTTATGCAACGGTCGCTTGCTGCGCACCGTGCTCTTACTCATTGTATAACATTAACTTACACTACATCCGCTATTATATTAGCTTCCGCTATTACACTGTGTTTTGCCACTTATTCGGCTAACTGCTGAATACTCTACTCTTCGAGCCTCTATGCTCCTTGAGCGTTGTTCATTACACATCTAGCATCCCACACCTATGGTGGTTGCCATTAGGCTTATCACCTTTTCCGTCTGCACAACTGGTACGAATACTTCTTTTCGTAGTAACAACATGATCAACTCTTAACACATTCTCTGAATTTAGTTCACATAACTACCGCTGTTGCGGTCTCACAATATCAAGAGGTGTCCCCACACTTTAAGCAGTGGTTCGTTATCCGCTTACTTACTTATATAACGTAAACTTCTATGATCAATAACATTTTCCTAACACATTCGATTTGTGGCTTTTAAGCCTTATTGCCTCGAGCTCTGCCCGTTGTAGGCTTTCCACACACATTACATGGTTTAGATTGGTATTGGGCTCCATGACAAGGTCGTAGTATCACGGTTCCTTTCATGAGATGCCCCTTCAAGGATGTCAGACTTCCCTCTGACGACTTGTGTTTAAACTTGGTGTTAATTTCAGCCTTTGCGTTTCTGTCACGTATCTTGTTCAACCATTGTTGACCCAAACACCCTTTTAAGGATAACTCCTGGGTGTTATTAGGTTATGCCTTTTCATCCGGCTTGCACTCATTGGTATGTTTAATTTGCTGGGTTGAATATTCTCCTTAGTGAGATTGATATCTCTAGTGATCATCTCGGGAGTCTCATCCCGATCATTGCACATTAACATATCCATAGTAGGCATCTGCCTCACCATATATAGGCTGGGTACTTACTCCAGCTATTGTGTTCATCCATCCAGATCCTTGAGACATATGCGATGTCTTTACTTACTAGTCAGTGCACTTCACACTTCTAGATTCTTAAACATTTCCTCGCAATAACTCACTAATCCCTTTAGTCCTCTTAACTTAACTGGGTTCCTTTACTTCAACCATTCGATGGTAGTTTATTACTCTTGTCTGACTTTTACTTCGGACCGTAGTATGGAGTCGACTACTTCCCGTGTTCCAGACTCCACTCGTATACATACATGGGGTATCCTACTGATACATTGCTACTTACCCGACTACCCCATAAGAAGGTTTGTCAGGCCCACAAGCTCCTATCGGAGTGCGGTCGTCCCACATTACTGTTGGTACACTCGTAGTGTCCGTCACACGCCTAGGTGTAGTATTCTGTTGTCAACTCCTCTTATATTATCATGTGATAATATGCATTCCATGCTTCCCGAACTTAATCAAGGGAAATGTATCCACTGTTGTATTATTATGAACTCAATCCATTCCTCAGGTTGTTACCCTTGGGTTTACCGGTTTCCATCCGGTTATTTTAAAAGTAACTGGGTAAAACTTACCTACCATGTGGCACTGAGGCCCGTGTAGGTCTTCTGGTTTGGTTAAAGAAAAAGTCGAATTGGAATAAAATGGGTTTGAAAGAAAATCTGGTTTTGAAAAAGGTTTTGAAAATGGATTTAAGTTGAAAGAAAAATTCTCGTGGTTTCACAACACTTTCTCGTCTTAACCAAGTCTAGGTTCTTGCTGACTGGTGTACTTCCAATTTCAGGGGTCAGGCTGTTAAGCCTTTCCTCGGTTATGATGTTCTCACTTAACTTCATGGTACTTTACTAAGTACTTGGTAGTTGTTAAAATTTCCCACACAGCCTTGTTGTAGCAGCACTTGCTTTGGCAAGTGCGCCATGCTAACAGGCTATTGGTTCAATACACATCAGTTGCGGTATTGCTTTCACCCGCTCTAACATCAGTGGCCTTGCTGGCCCTTGCTTGATCCTACAGTCTTAACAATAAATCTTCTGGGTACTTCTCACTGTCTTCACATGATAACCATTAACTAGGGTGTTTCCCATTCTGGGAGACCCCTTTTTCTTAGTATTGTATCCTCCTCGTACCACGTCGTAGTTCTTTGCTCGGTTGGTGTACCGTTGGTGTGTTAGTCCATTGTAGTCCGTGACACTCGTCTCGGGTTCTACTACTTCACTCCTCCACTGTTGCACGGTTAGTGCTTGCAAGCTGGTTGTCCTCGACTGCTTCGCATGTCGACCCAGGGTGCCGGAAATTCCGTTCTCTTATGCATAGATTCTTCACTTTTCGCTAACAAGAGCGGTTACATTGTTCAAATGGAACCATCTTCGGGATTCACGCCTTTCGGAATCTACCGTGTGACAGGTTCTCCGTACTTATAAGGATACTTAATAACAGCCAGATCGGGTATTCCCGGGTAAGAGAGGACTTTCATCTCTCTGGCATTCTTTCCGAGTTATAAAATAGGGTTTGTGGAGGGCGGGATGGATATCGTAGGTCTCCAGTACACACTGGCATTTCCTAACTAGCGTACTTCTCACGCTATCACTCACCCCTTAACCCAAAGTACTAAACTCTTAACTCGGTACTTCCTAAGCTCGGTAATTCAGTCATCAGAGCGATACTTCGCTCTGATACCACTTTTTGTAACACCCCAACTACAAATAACACACTTGACAACACTTTGCAGCGGAAATCACAACTCACAACATAACTCAACTCTTTGGTGTTACACGCCGTTAGCCACCCACGTGGCTAACAAGGCTAACATACATACATCGTACCGGTCTGATGGACTAAACTCCCGAGCAACTACACATTAATTTCGTTCCATGTCCAACATCATTATACACTTACATTACAACTGTACCGAGTATCTTCCAACTAACGCCGATACAATTTCGGTCTCTACACCTACCATACATTCACATTTCACATGACTACCACCTACAAACAGCTACCCCGTCCTACTCTCGAACGGCTTCCAGTTCCTTGTACCTGAAACAGGAAAAAAGAAAGGGTGGCCCCCCAGGGGGCTCAGCACCTTTGCTGGTATGGTAATCCCGCAGCCCGCATGCTACCGGGCCACGCACAACTAATTGTCGTCTTAGCATGCGATTGATTTTATTTAAACATGCACAACTACACACATACTTCATGCTTAAAAGCACACATCCATTAAGATACACAAACACCTGATTAGCACACACACATAACAACACTTCACTTAATAACATACACAAACTTGATTTCACTCTTCTTAGAGGACATACTCTTATTTAGGATGTGCCGGGGTATATGGGCCCGAGCACAACATACCTACATTTTCTTTACTTGAGTGGCGGCCTCATATAGGACCGATCACAACATACATAATTTCCCCTAGCTCCAATAATGATGAGTTAGGTAAGCCTTGGTTAAGCTTGTGGGTGGTTGTAATTCAAGGAGGAAAAACAACGTAACATAACAGAGGGAGTCAAGCGAACTTAGGCATCGACACCCTACCAACATTAACATGATTTCCCCTACCCGATTGGAAGTTGGGTAGGTAAGCTTTGGCTAAGCTAATGGGAGGTCGAAATCCAATGAAGGAAATCAACCCTTAATATAACAGGATGGGAGTTAATTCACCATATATAATATAACTCCCAACAATACGCGCGACCGGAACGACCGGATTCCTCTCCATACATAACATATCTATTAGTTAAGGGTTCCCTTATGCAACTTATCACATACATACATCACATAGTGTTACTAACTCGGTTAGACACATAAGGGAAATCATATCCCATTTCAACCACCGGATAACAGTATCCAACAACAACAACATATTAAACAAGTCACAACATACTCACTTTAATCACAACATACACTACGCACGGATACCGTAGTTAGAACGTTCCTGTGGGTTGGGACGTTTATTCCGAATACCGATCTCTTATGTGAACCTAAGGGTCGGTTAAATATTATTTAACATAATTAAGGTTAAGCGGTATCGGATGATTACGCCACAGTAATGAATTACTATAAACTCATTTCATGCTTTATCTTGCATGGCAAACACACAGAAAAACACATTGGCATACAAGCCGGTGGTAATCCGGTAGGACACAGGTTGCAAGAAAACGTACCTGTCACGAAGGTTCACTTCTACTCCCATCACACGTTCCTCGAAAACTTTTTGAACAACTGGTAACATTATAACTATCTCCATTAACATCGGGGTAATAATTATTTAACGACTAGTGCGCCCATAGCTAACCCCGTTATCCCGTTACTTAATTTTACTCTTGTGATCTTAAGTTCACAACTCTCACATCAAACTAACACTTGTCTACACATTTTAAGGCCTTTACATGTCGCCAAAACAAGGCCTAACATCATCCAAAACCATTACCATCCAATCCCCATCATTAGAAGGCTCAAGCACACTTATAGAGCAAAAAAAGGAGTTCAAAAGATTATTGGTCATTTTCAAATCAAAATGTACCTAAACGTATGCCAAAACATGTCAAAACAGATAGTACTTGAAAAGAGGAATCCAACGCCGCAAACGGCACTCAAAACGGAGTTCAAACGAAAAAAGTTATGCAAAAACAAAGGTTGGTCCGAACATGCGTCCGACCTTGCATGTTCGGACATAAGTCGAGAGTTCTGAAAATTTTCCGTCGTATGATGTCCGAACTTCAATTTCGGGCACATGTTAGGACATACCGAAAACTGGAAAATCCATTACGGAAAACAACTAGAACCAAGCCACAAATCCCCCACAAAACATACATAACTTATAGTAGCAAAATAGCCCATCGAAAACACATTTCCACGGGGTTTTAGCGCATCATACACCCATTAAAATCAACCAAAAACTCACCAAATAAAGAGTCAAAAACACTCATTTTCTACCAAAATTCGCCATAACCTCCCCATAAACTCTACACATTCATCCTCATCAATTTCCATCATTTCATCCCCTATCCCACCCTTTCAAGGTTCTAACAGCACTTAACACAATCCTCAAATTCATCAACAACAATACAACCACCATATCTCAATGAACCACAATATCAATCTCAAACTTAAAACTTTGGCTCTTAAGGCCCTCAACTCAACATTAATTCACAAACTCTCCAAACCAATAAACACATTCCAACATACATTTCAATCCACTATTTTGGGTTTATTAATTTGTTTACCCATCCCAAACACTAAAACAATTTAGAACAAGGTTTAAGGTGGATTCCTTACCTTAATTTCACAAGTTTCCTTAATTCTCCTCTTGCTCCATATCTTCTCCAAAATCGGTTAAGAGGGCATGGAGTTTCCAAACTCCATCCCAACATTCAAGAACACAAAACACACTCAATTAATTATCTAAACCCTTGGAATATTTCAATTCAATCAAAGGGCTAGAACACAAGGTTAGGGTTTACCTTTGTGAAGCTTTCAAGAGGGATTTTCACCCTTGAATCAAGAGGGGAACTTCTCCACCATTGAAGAATCAATTTGGAGCTCAAGAACAAGGAGAAAAACAAGGTATCAAAATGGTGAAAAATCGATTACACCAAGAGATGAAGGGGAAATGACTTTTTCTTGGAAATTTTTACCTTAGAAGAAAGAGGAGACTCCAAGCTTCACATTGGTGCCATTTTCTCTTCAAATGGGGGAAACCCATGGTGGTCAACTTCATCCTTTTGAAATTTCGAAAAGAGAGGATGATAGAGGAAGATGAGAGGAAGAAGAATATGTGATTTGTTTTTGATTTGGAGCTCAAATGGAGCTTGGACATGGAGAGAAAGTGAGGAAGCCATTGTTGGCTTTGTGGAGAATTCCATCGGCAGAGAGGGAGAAGGGAAACCGTGGAGGAAGAAAGAGAGGAAAGAGAGGAAGAGAGAGAGAGGAAAAAGGAAAATAAAGGAGGAGAGAGAGGGAGAGGGGTATTTATGCCCTTTGTTATTTTGGCTCTCTCTTGACTTAATTAATTAGCTAACTGGTCATGTGTGGGTGGGCTGTCTACATTAATAAAACCAGCCCACTAATATAAACACGCTGGAGCGTTTTTCGTTTTTAACAGAAAACGCTCGTTTATTTACCCGGTTTAGCACTATTCACTAACCGGGACCGTTTTCCGGAATTTTCTCATTCCTTTAATTTTAATGGTTATTAAACTCCCATTAATGTTTAATTATTGTTACAAAATCAACTATTATTTTTACGGGGTCATTTAACTGTTAAGGTCACGTTTTCAGGTTTTCTCGAAAAACGCGCTTTAAGACTCCGTTAACGTTTTAGCGCATTATTGAATCCGTTTTCTTCCGGAATTTTTCCCACATGTTCTTAATGTGTAATTAGGTATAAAAATATATTTATAACCTTAATAAAGGTTATGTACCTCCTAAATAATTAAATACGCGTTTTCACGTTTTGTGACTTTTACGCATTTTCTTTTCTTTTTGGTTTTCATTTCTTCACCAATGATCTTAAGGACTTAATTAGCCTTAGAAAATTATAATTACATAATTAATTAACGCATTAAGGTTTGGGGTATTTCAAATTCGCTGAGAAAAGGAAGGCTAAAGGCGGTGACACAGAGGACCGTAAGCGGAAGGGTGTGGGCAGAAACGAACACTACCGGAACAGGAAGCGGGCGAAACACCCAGGGAGCCAGCTTACAGAGGCATTTCCTCGGAGCCACCCGGCGATCACGACTAAGCTGCTACACTCCTACCCACCTCAGGGTAAATCGAACCAAACTCTAATGCTTAAATACCTTTATAGATGTCACGGCCAGCCGTTGACTAACCCAAATCACATGAACAGGGTCTGGAGCCGGCCCAAGAAAAAGGGCTGAGCGCCAATTCATCTGCGGGAGATGCTCAAAGAACCACCCCGGAGTTGATTGCCAGGGCGAACCGGTAAAGTGCTTTTACAGCCAGAAGCGCGGGCACAGGGCCTTTGAGTGCTTCGTGAACCTTGAGAGCAAGGACTACAGGCCCAGCTATAGTGCGAGAGGTGACCAGAGATCAGGACCTGGAGGCCAGCGTGGAGCCCAGCACACCCAGCCTACGCACGAAGTGGGATCCCGAGACTCCCAGAAGGCATCTACCTCGAGGCCAGGGAAGGCGGCCTTGCACATCATGGACCTCACCGAGGGACCGGACACCCCTACAGCTGCAGGTAAACCCTGAAACCTTAAATGTTTGATAAGCATGCCTAAATCCTTGTATGCCAAGCCGTATGACCATGCATGAAACTTGTTAGGTTACTAGTACCACTAAAGAACTAGATTACCCTTAATGCAGTAGGAACCTTCGATATGTGCTTCCCAATAAATCCAACCTCGAACCCGACGAGTACAACCTTGAGAATCTCCGTTACCCAAGTGAAAACTGCCGAGTTATCCGGCCCGAGATGATTCTACTATCAGGATACCTAACACCTGAAGCTCAAGTAGCCATTATTCGCAGATGTCGTAAGTACGGAGTGGGACCAGGCGGGTTGTACACACCGACGTACCCCAGAGAGAAGATGATGAAACTAAGAATGATGTGCCTCGGAAAAATTTGGAACCCATATACGAAGAGCTATCACACCGACGGATCACATGCACCACCAATTCCCGAAGACTTTCTATCCCTAATTACGACAACCCTACGCGTTGCACATCAACGCGAAGTACAACCAGTGCTGGACCGAGCTATAAAGATCTGGCTAAGATCCGGTGACGTGTTGATCATGGGCGGACCATCGAGAATGCTATATCACGGGATTAAGAGAATCAAGCCGAACACAGCACCCTCAACAGTGATAAACGCTACCCATATGAAGCCTAGACGCCTAAACCTAACCTTTAGAAAATACTAAGCCACATATCTCTTGTGTTAAGTTGTGTAATGAAAGAGCCTCATTCTTGTACTACATCTATTCACCCTGGAGCTTCAAAAATGTACAAAGACATGAAGCAATATTGTTAGTGGGTTGGCATAAAGAGCGACGTCTTGAACTTCGTTATCAGATGCCTCACCTGTCAGAAAATAAAAGTTAAACACCGAAAACCTGGAGGCACAGTTCAGCCAAGGCCTATCCCAGAGTGGAAGTTCTATGATCTATCGATGGATTTTGTAGTTGGACCGCCACCGACCCGAGGAGGATTAAATATGATATGGGTAATTGTTGATCGCCTTACTAAGGTAGCACGATTCTTTCCAATGAAGGACACATGGGAGGTGTCGAAACTAGCCGAGCTTTTTGATAGAAAGGTTTTAAGGCACCATGGAGTGCCAAAGACCATAGTATCAGATAGGGACACGAGATTTCTTTCGAGATACTGGAGAGCTTCACGAGAAGCGTTAGGCACCAAACTAAAGCTCAGCACTGCATTTCACCCACAGACCGATGGTCAGACGGAGAGAACCATCCAAACCTTAGAGGACATGCAGCATACGCGGATCATAGACGCCGAGACCTAGAGTTTGCCGTTGGCGACCAGGTGTTCTTGCGAGTGTCACCGATGAAAGGAATTTTCAGATTTGGGCAAAAGGGAAAGTTGAGCCTGAAATTCGTAGGCCCCTACAGTATTAGGGAGCGTGTGGGCCCAGTTGCTTATCGACTTGATTTACCCTCAGAGTTAGTGTAACACCCCTACTATTAATACAATCATTACCGTCTAATCTCCTTACACATCAGATACACGCAGCGGATTCATAGTTACATACAGTGGGTGATACAATGCCGTTAGTCACCCACGTGACTAACAAGGCTACTACTTCTACATACAGCATCGGTCTGATGGACCGGAATATCCGAGTTCTACACACTTACATTACATACTCCAATTACTAATTCCGATACTAAAACTTCCCTTCATTACAATACTCCTTCATAACCCATACAATACAATGTACATAACCGAGTTTACTAGGCACCAAATACAAATACAATACTTCCTCCAAGTTTCTATGTACTCATTAAGAGTCTATGTTTACCCATTCCTCACAACTATTTACTTCCCAAGTACCAGGGTGTACCACTTGATACACTCCTACTTCCTACTTCTACTATCTGAGTGTAGCCACCGGTCTCTTACCTTGATCACATCCTCTTCGGGTACCTGCACACTAAAAACGTTCCCCCGAAGGGGTCAGCTTTCGCTGAGCATGATAACCGCATACCCCGCGTACTAGTGAGGGTACGCCGACCACTTGGTCGAATACATGCGGTTCATTTTCATTCAAGTATACATGCACACATGCTCTTAAATACAATACTACAATAGTTACACAAGAGTACACGAATACGTTCCAACACATACCAAGAAGTTATACAAGTCCCACAATACTTACTTACCTTCTTCCGAAACATACCTTCACAATACATGCACAATATATACACATTACATACTCAATCCATACTCAATACATATACAATGTCCAATACTTGTTAGCTTCATTTGTCCACCCGGGTTAATCGGGTGGAGATTACTCTTTTACTCATTCACGGTACTTACGCATACATACTCATACATACTTACGGATCCATACTTACTTACTCTTACTCTTACTCATGTTAAGTCGTCGGGACCTCCGGCCCGGGGACTACACCGTCCCACCACCGGGATTTACTTGACTCACCAATCCGGGATGCTACCCATTTAAGGGGTTTGGGCCGCGGACCAGTTTAAGAGTCAGGAATTGCAGCCAACCTCTTGTGACTCCGCATCCTCACGCGTGGCCGAAGCTATATCGGACTTGTACTCATTCCAATTTACTCACTTAAGTTAGGAGTTAGATAGTTAGGAATTAGCACAAGTCAACATCCAAGCCACAATAATACAATACACATATTCACATACATACGAGGTACAATACATTACACAAGTATAATACGAGGTTCGAATACCATTCATCATCATTCATATTTCATGAATTATACAAACTAGTGTTCAAGACAAATATCGAGAACAATACAATCAAGCACAAGTAGGTGCAATATAGTCCGATTCATGCTTTTATCTTATTTAGGTGATCAAATAAGCACACAAATCGGGGTAACCAGATTAGGATACAGGGCATGAAGAAATCATCATACCGTTCACCGTTGTACTTGTATCCAACTTTCCTCCGGTGTTCACAATCCAAGTCCTATAACATACATGTGATCGAGTGGTTAATTCCCTATGGGTAACCCAACACGTTTCATCCTTTATGTTTCCCAATGTACCATTACTAGTTCCTTAGATTTCATACTTAATTCCAAAATCATTTACTTCACATCATTTCCTAAGCTCATTTTCTTAGGGATTTATGTGTATATTATTTTCTCCTTACCATCATTATTCTCCCTATGGTTTACTGCTTAAGCCCCAAAAAAATTTTTTTTTTTTTTTTTTTTTTTGACCGGACCTCCCCTGTGGGGCGGTCCGTAGGGGCGGTCCGAGACAGAAGCCATTTACGCTGCGAGATTCCAGTACTGGACCTCCCCATAGGGGCGGTCCGTAGGGGCGGTCCGAGACAGAAACCAATTTTTTTTTTTTTTTTTTTTAATGTTCTCTGCACTGGACCTCCCCTGTGGGGCGGTCCCTAGGGGCGGTCCGTGACAGAAACGAATCCGTCCAGCTGAATTCGACTATGGACCTCCCCACAGGGGCGGTCCATAGGGGCGGTCCACAACAGACCCTGTTTTTAAAAGTGTTTTTCTACTCATTCTGGACTCCAAATTCACCCCAATTTTTTTCTACTTATTCCACAATCTTTCCACATGTTTCCTACATGTTTGAACACCTCAAAACACTCCTTAATCATTTCTACATTCACTTACACAATTTTTCATCACTTCTTCCCAACACTTGCATCAGTTTTCATTCTCCCTTTGCTACAGATTTTGTTTCCTCTTCTATGCTACAGATTTTTTTCACTCAACTTCTAACCTCCATTACTTCCTCAACTAATGCTACTCCTAGTATCCAAAATACATCCCATTAACAAACCATATCCAAATCTGTTACAAGCTACTAAACCGCTCCCATTATACTCTCCACATACACATAGTCACTACCTAGGTTGTTTTCTCATCTTGAACACTTAAGTCCTCAAATTCCTAGATAAAATTTGACATAACCTCCCCTAGAAATCTCACATTCTCACCACATTATGTATTCACATTTTGTTACCCATTTCACCTGTTTCAAAACAGCAACAATATACAAGCTCTCACACATCAATACTAACTACTAAACACTCTTAAAAATTCCTGCACATAACCTCTCATTCCCAAATCTGTTTTGACAAGTTTTCAATGTCTTTAAGGTTTCAAAACATTTGTATTCTCTTGTACACTACTCCACCACTACACTACCATTTTACCATACCACCTTATACTTCCAAAATCTGTTACACAAACACATACAAAACTATACAAGGACAAGTATATTTTACCTTGTTATCTCACAAGCTTCTCCTTTCTTCCTCCTTCCTCTTTCCACCGGTTTTAGCAACTTCAACAATCTTACACTACAGCCCATATACATACACATTCCAATACACCATTTTAATACACAATTTAACCCTAACCCTTATGTAAGTTCTAATGTAGGTTTTAGGGTTTAGAATTTATATTACCTTCCAAGGGTATGAGTAATGCTTGGAATAGCTCGAGAACAATATTCCTCACCCTCCAAGAGTGCCAAAATCGGCTAGATACACAAGGAGCAAGCAAGAGTTAAGTTCAAATTTCGTTTTGCCCACAGGGCTAGAAAAACAAAGAGGTTTCAAGAATATTTTTACCTCAAAACGACAAGGAGAAAGAGGTGGTTCTAATGGTAGTCTTGAAACTCCAAATGGGGCATACCCATGAAAACGAAAATGCTCCTTTTCAGATTTTGAAAAGATAGAAACGTTGCTCTTGATGAGGGGAAGACAATGGTGGTATTTTTATAATTTTTGGAGCAAGTTTGGGCACTCAACAAGAGGAGAGAAGGGAGTATTTTTGTGGGTTGCTCAAAAACTCCATTGCTGTCGCAGGAAGAAGGAAAAGAATAGAGAGGATGAGTGGGTTGGGTGCTGTACGTGAGAAGAAGAGAATAGAAATAGGAGAGAGAGTGGGGGTAGTAAGTAGATATGTTACTTTTTGTTTTTTTAATGCTTTTGTCTTTTGTGAATAAAAAGAGAATTGAGGGTGTGTGTGAGTGAGGCTCCCAATCGGACAACATGCAGCCCATATGGGTTTTTAAAATTCTATTTACAATATTGGACACATAAGTTTTGGTTATTTATGTTTCTACCCCACAACTTCCCGTTTTTGACAGTTTTTACTAATTTCTCGTTTTATTGATTTTATTGGTTCTAAAGCTTCACTAATATTTATTAATGACTATTTAGTTGACCAAAATTGTTACGAGTCTATTTGACCCGCTTAAAGACACGTTTTCCCGGTTACCTCGAAAAACGTGCTTTAAGGTTCGTTAGTGATTTTAATCCATTTTAAGGATCCGTTTTCTTCGGGATTTGTTCCCTCATATTTATTTAGACTTAATTAAGCCTTTAGAATCCTTCTAATACACTAACCGAGGTCTCATACCTCCTATGGTTATTTAACGCTTATTTAGCATTTTTCGCTTTTTAAGCGTTTCTTTATTTCTTTTGCATTTATTTTCCCTTACCAATATTTATTAATCATTATTAGGCTCTTAAATACCTATTAGGATAATTTAATCGCCATATTTAAGGTCGGGGTATTTCAATCTACCCCCCTTAAGAACTTTGTCCTCAAAGTTGTTCGAGGTTATAGGTTACAATGCTTACTCATCCTTACATGTCTAATACCAAAAGTCACACATTCTTCCTCCTTACAATTCCCAAATCCATTACTCACAGTCTCTACATTCCATACTCTACAAATGTACTATAATTACTCCAATCCACACTACTACTAACCATCCGGTTCCTTATTACCAAATTTATACATACATACAGTGCAAAGCTATCCCCAAAGCAATGCAATACACATACAGTCCCGCAGGCACTCAGGTCAACTAGACACAGGACTCCTCTATGTCCTGTTGCCCTTGGAATAATACAACATGATACCTACTGCCATTTTCCGGTATAAGCTTCCAACAGTTACTCACTCTCCAATCTAAGGAAGATTCTTTTACAACTACTAATTGGAAATTTTCTAAAGCACACAACTCCAAATTCCAGTTTGTATTCATTACTTCTATCCTATGTGTGATTCTTGTGACCACTTGAGGGGAGCTTCAAGAATCATTCGACCCTGATGTGATCAGCATCAGTGTTGAACTATCTTTCCACCCCAATTTGTGTTCAGTTTCCCTCGATCTGATCAGGATCAAGTTCGACTTCCCACATCAGTTTCAAACAACCAAATAATTCAATTGTTTCAATTTATATCTTTTTACTCTTCCTAGTCATAATTACAAATTCATACATCTCCAAAGGATGGAATTCAGTCCATCGATCATCCTCATTCTACTTCCAAATTCTTTTCTTCGAGATTCAATACCTAAGTGCTCATTTCATCAACCTTCACTACTTCCATCCATTACTCTCCATCGTTTCAAATATTCTAACTAGGGATTACTATACTTGTAGAATTTAGTTGTTCTCAATTTACTTCCAATAACTTACTCTCATTCATTTCGTACTACTTCTTCAAAGGCTACAATACTTGTTACTTTTCTTTTACTAATACTCTTACATGGTGTTGCAAGGTAGGTATATCCATCCTATGGTATTTGCATCTCTCGTGCCTAATTACCATAATTTCAATATGAATGGATACTTATGTTTATTTAACATAGTACCAAGTATCCAATCAATTCTCATTTGTGCTATGCACATTATAGTTTATGTGTGTTTTATTCATGAAACTTACATTAAGCGGTTTTTGCTCTACCCCCCTTAAAAGGGATTACGCCCACGTAATCTACCATGTATTATTGTTAAACATTGGTTTAATCAGTTTGGGCAAACTGAAGCGTTTAACTTCACTACTGTATACTATATACTATGCTCTGGTCAAAGGGTCTTAACCATACCAATGGTTTAGTCTTTGCACCAAGAGTTCCTATATGAGTTTATTTAACTCATATTTAATTTGATTCTAGCCTAATCGGCTTCAAGACATTAATAGCCATTGTATTATGCTCACTAGGTACATTAATCTCCTAGCTAGGGCCCACTAGCTTCTGCTGCGCGACCCTGATAACTTGGGTTATTCACCCTTCTTGTTATCCTTAATGTGCTATACATTACCTTCTCGTCCGTCTATTATGGGAATAAGGTTTACTAAACAACTGCGGTATTCTTTTACCGTGTTTGAACTCAACGCGTTTAGGTTTTATAACCAGCTCTCTGGTAATCCGCTGTACATGTTATTCATGCTTCTACGATTATTCGTTAAGTTCCTCCGACTTATTGTCAGGCGAGGTTAAGTCACCACTTAGCTGTAGTGCTTCCTCTGTTGTCACTAGCTGTTAAATAATACCAGTTCTTCTGGTTCAGTACAAGTGTTCTTTACTTGTATGACCTTGCATTTCTATGCGTCGGTCTTAGTGACTTTCCTGTATCTCCTTTCACCTCACATTCCAATGGGATTCACATCTGTGATTGTTAGTGTGTTTCGCACTCTTCGTGCTTCTTTGGCCTTAGGCCGCACGGTTGTTGCTAAGCTTGCTTAATTGGCTTGCCATGTCTGTTGGTGAAAAGAAGGATTTACTACGGTTTACATTCTCCATATCCCTAGCCATCCCATTAGATCATTAGCTGCACCAGTGCAATACCAAAACACTCAGTCATACAGAGTGCAGAGGCGTGAACGCTTGACAGTAAGTCACTTATGTGATAGGAAAGAATATTTCTGTGTGTCATCTCATACTTATACTCCGTGTTATTGCTTAACTATTCCCTCATAGCGGTCGCCTGTTGCGCACCGTATTACTCATTGTACAACATTGCTTTTACTGTTTCTGTTACTGTGGTAGTTCCTCTTTACTCATTGCCATTGTCGTTGGCACCATTTCCTTATGGTGTAAATACACTAGGAGGTTCCAAGTGTGTTCGTGTGTATGACGGTTGTCGTAGAATACTGCACGTTATCATCTTCCCATTGTGGAGATGTTCTGTTCCCATTTAGGTTTCATGTGTAGGTTAACTTACCTCACATTCTATCATCATTTGTGATACAATTTACCAAATATCTTGGTTGGTCAAGGATGAGATAACTCATCGGGTCGTAAGCTCTCTTGAGCGTTAGTCATTCATGGTGTTCAATGAGTGTTCACATTAATTGCTTTGATAATTATTGCCTTTCAGTGCTGAGCATTGGTTTAGGCTCTGGCTGTGTAGTCTTGCTTGTACGTATATTACCAGGACATCCCATGAAACTTCAAGGGTTTTCTGGTCCCGTTCTCCAATTGGAGGGTATTCTATCACTGACAAGTGAAGGTTCTTGTTGAGGGGTTTGTCTCCACTCATAGGTCTAATGACAAGGTTTGCTATGTTGGTGTTTACGCAATGGTCCACCACATGTTTGGGTGTATATGGAGTATGCTTACTCCCTTAAGTCGTAATGGTTTGGAAATCTCATTTCCTTATCCCATCATCCCTTGGCAATATCTATTGCGTGGTTTTATTGTTATAGTAGATGGAAGCCCTTTCTAAGGGTCCACATCATCACCGCATTAGTGGTCTTTGGTTAACGAGGGGTACCTTCCCTTGGGTTTCCCGTAGTGTTCAAGTGTGGACTAGGCCAATGTTGGCATTATCATGACTCTTATGCCTCTGTGCTACCATTGCTACAGAAGGCATGGCGGTAATTAAGAACTCCGTCCACTGTATACTAGGCTGATGCCCTAGTGACAGTGACATTGAGTTGGCCATTACTCCAAGCCACTCAGGATGTTGGGTTTGAATTTAAGGTCCAGTTGTTGATTTCTTGTCGTATGAGGCAATATTTCTTGCAAGTCTTGTTAGTAATGGTGTGGGTTTTGCAACCGTTTAAGGTTACACAACGCATCACGTTTATGGCTTTAGAGCCATATTGCTGCAAGCTATGCTCTTTGCAAGCTGCTTATACACGTTTCCACTCCTTGTATACCGTCATAGGTTGGAGGTATTATTGGGCTCTATGGTAAGTCGTGACATCACACTTCCGTTCATAGGAGACCCTTTAGGTAATCTGATGTTAATAGGTGTCTCTCAATATCTTAGGGCATTTCCTGTTAAGTGAAATCCCTTCGGGTCCCAACCGAGTGTTCGTTCTAACTTTCGTGCTTTTATCATGTCGCTGTTGTTCGACTGTTGTCCATCTAGTCACCCTCCAAGGATTGCCCCAGGGTGTTGTTAAATTATGCCGTTACATCCGGCTAATGTTTATGTTATGTTGTCCACAGTACTGTCTTATGGTATCGTACTTGAGTTGTCCCTTTTAGGGTTATAACATCTCCCGTTCTTGGGTAGACTGTTTATACTTTCTCCTAGTGCTCTAGGCTAGGTTTAATATCCTCTTTGATGATGGATTATGCTTCGTGGTAATCTTATAGTTGCTCTTGGGAACTCTGTCCCGTCTGTTGAGCATTGTTGTGTTCACATTAGGCCTTTGCCTTACTGTGTTCAGGCTGGGTATCCTTTCCGGCTGTCAGGTGATTGCTTGAATTGTTTGAGACATATCCAATGTCTATACTTACTAGTATGTGCTTTGCACCTCCTAGTTCTTATTCCTTATCTTCAGATGGATTCTCTGAGTTCCTTTATACTTGATCGTCTGAGTTGTTCAGCTGTTCTGGTCTAAACTTACTTATGGTCCGTAGAACGGAGTTGACTACTTCCCGTGTGTCGTACACTACATGTATACATACGTGGGGTACCTTATTGATACGTTACCACTTACCCGACTATTTGTCAGGCCCACAAGCTCCTTCGGAGTGCGGTCGTCCCACATCCCGTAATTGGGTACACTCGTAGTGTTCGTCATACGCCTAGGTGAAGTATTCTATTGTCAACTCCTCTTGTATCATGGTATGATACTCACCGTAATTCTGTTGGTTTGGTTTTAAAATTCAAGGTTTTAAAAGAAGGGTTGTGGTTTTGAAAGAAAAATTTGGGTTTTAAAATCATAGTTCGGTGTTAAAGAAGTCTCTCATGGCATAGCCATTTTTGAGGTCTTGGCCAAGTCTAGCTTCTCGCTGACTGGTATGTTCTAAGTATAGTGGTCGGGCTGCTAAGCCTTTCCAAGGTTTCATTTGTCTGGTTGTTAGGATGTGTGATCCTGTGGTTGTTTCATTACGGTCACCGTACATTACTATGTACTTGTGACGTGTCAGTGTTCCTTTTCCTATTTCTGTCCTTACTGCACTTGCCGTGGCAAGTGCGTGGTACTGGTGGTTTTTGGAAAATCCTATACCGATCTTGGTATGGTTTCTGCTTGTATTTGTTAGTCGTATTGACTCTTTCTTTGATCTTATTGATCTATAATTGGTATGCTCGATCCTATAGGTAGCTTCGCAATGATCTTGACGTGATTGTTGATAATCGGGATGTTCTCCAACCCTTGGAGACCCCCATTCTGTTTGGTTTAGTGTCGTTCCTTGTGGCTCGTTCCCACTGGTTCACCGTGGTTTTTGAGCCTTAGCTTGTTTAGGCACTACTCTTGTAGTCCTATCGGATTATATCCCGTGGGTGCTCTTGTAGCTGTGTATGCATACTGGCCAGGTATTTCACCCTTTATGGCGTTGTAGTTTTGGAGTTATCCACTTATGACTGTGTTCTTAGCCAGCTAGCATGCCGTTGGTGGTGCCGCTTGGCCATTACTGTTGTCCCGCAGACTTGTGTCTCGGGTCCCATTACTGCTCCCTTTCCGTTTCGTTGTACGTTTAGCGCTTCTTTCCTGCTGCTGGTTGTTTAGCTAGGTTCTGCGACTGCTAAGCATGTCGCCCCATGCTGTTGTAAGTTGTAGCCTCCTTATGGTTGGAGTGCTTATTTCCCCGCTATTAAGTGCGGCATTATTGTGGTTTAACCGGGATCCATTTCCGGGCTTCCAATCCTTCGAATTTACTATATGTCGGTTCTTATTTACTGTGTGTTTGCTTCACAACTGCCAGATCGGGTTTCCCGAGTATGAGAGGACTTCCTTCTCTCTGGCGTCCTTTCCCAAGTTATACAGTGGGGGTTTGCGGCGGGCGGGACTGGTATTGTAGGTATCCGGTACTCACCGGTGGTTCCTAACTAGCATATCTCTAATGCTAACACTCAGCCCTTAGCCCTAAGCTTCTAATTCCTAACTCGGTATTCCTAAACTCGGTATTTCCAGTCATCAGAGCGATACTTCGCTCTGATACCACTTTTTGTAACACCCCTACTATTAATACAATCATTACCGTCTAATCTCCTTACACATCAGATACACGCAGCGGATTCATAGTTACATACAGTGGGTGATACAATGCCGTTAGTCACCCACGTGACTAACAAGGCTACTATCTACATACAGCATCGGTCTGATGGACCGGAATATCCGAGTTCTACACACTTACATTACATACTCCAATTACTAATTCCGATACTAAAACTTCCCTTCATTACAATACTCCTTCATAACCCATACAATACAATGTACATAACCGAGTTTACTAGGCACCAAATACAAATACAATACTTCCTCCAAGTTTCTATGTACTCATTAAGAGTCTATGTTTACCCATTCCTCACAACTATTTACTTCCCAAGTACCAGGGTGTACCACTTGATACACTCCTACTTCCTACTTCTACTATCTGAGTGTAGCCACCGGTCTCTTACCTTGATCACATCCTCTTCGGGTACCTGCACACTAAAAACGTTCCCCCGAAGGGGTCAGCTTTCGCTGAGCATGATAACCGCATACCCCGCGTACTAGTGAGGGTACGCCGACCACTTGGTCGAATACATGCGGTTCATTTTCATTCAAGTATACATGCACACATGCTCTTAAATACAATACTACAATAGTTACACAAGAGTACACGAATACGTTCCAACACATACCAAG
Organism: Limonium bicolor; assembly: GCA_023374045.1. Lineage (NCBI taxonomy): Eukaryota > Viridiplantae > Streptophyta > Magnoliopsida > Caryophyllales > Plumbaginaceae > Limonium > Limonium bicolor. Next base: position 138,723,761 of record CM041777.1, on the reverse strand, counting down.
AAGTTATACAAGTCCCACAATACTTACTTACCTTCTTCCGAAACATACCTTCACAATACATGCACAATATATACACATTACATACTCAATCCATACTCAATACATATACAATGTCCAATACTTGTTAGCTTCATTTGTCCACCCGGGTTAATCGGGTGGAGATTACTCTTTTACTCATTCACGGTACTTACGCATACATACTCATACATACTTACGGATCCATACTTACTTACTCTTACTCTTACTCATGTTAAGTCGTCGGGACCTCCGGCCCGGGGACTACACCGTCCCACCACCGGGATTTACTTGACTCACCAATCCGGGATGCTACCCATTTAAGGGGTTTGGGCCGCGGACCAGTTTAAGAGTCAGGAATTGCAGCCAACCTCTTGTGACTCCGCATCCTCACGCGTGGCCGAAGCTATATCGGACTTGTACTCATTCCAATTTACTCACTTAAGTTAGGAGTTAGATAGTTAGGAATTAGCACAAGTCAACATCCAAGCCACAATAATACAATACACATATTCACATACATACGAGGTACAATACATTACACAAGTATAATACGAGGTTCGAATACCATTCATCATCATTCATATATTTCATGAATTATACAAACTAGTGTTCAAGACAAATATCGAGAACAATACAATCAAGCACAAGTAGGTGCAATATAGTCCGATTCATGCTTTTATCTTATTTAGGTGATCAAATAAGCACACAAATCGGGGTAACCAGATTAGGATACAGGGCATGAAGAAATCATACCGTTCACCGTTGTACTTGTATCCAACTTTCCTCCGGTGTTCACAATCCAAGTCCTATAACATACATGTGATCGAGTGGTTAATTCCCTATGGGTAACCCAACACGTTTCATCCTTTATGTTTCCCAATGTACCATTACTAGTTCCTTAGATTTCATACTTAATTCCAAAATCATTTACTTCACATCATTTCCTAAGCTCATTTTCTTAGGGATTTATGTGTATATTATTTTCTCCTTACCATCATTATTCTCCCTATGGTTTACTGCTTAAGCCCCAAAAAAATTTTTTTTTTTTTTTTTTTTTTTGACCGGACCTCCCCTGTGGGGCGGTCCGTAGGGGCGGTCCGAGACAGAAGCCATTTACGCTGCGAGATTCCAGTACTGGACCTCCCCATAGGGGCGGTCCGTAGGGGCGGTCCGAGACAGAAACCAATTTTTTTTTTTTTTTTTTTTTAATGTTCTCTGCACTGGACCTCCCCTGTGGGGCGGTCCCTAGGGGCGGTCCGTGACAGAAACGAATCCGTCCAGCTGAATTCGACTATGGACCTCCCCACAGGGGCGGTCCATAGGGGCGGTCCACAACAGACCCTGTTTTTAAAAGTGTTTTTCTACTCATTCTGGACTCCAAATTCACCCCAATTTTTTTCTACTTATTCCACAATCTTTCCACATGTTTCCTACATGTTTGAACACCTCAAAACACTCCTTAATCATTTCTACATTCACTTACACAATTTTTCATCACTTCTTCCCAACACTTGCATCAGTTTTCATTCTCCCTTTGCTACAGATTTTGTTTCCTCTTCTATGCTACAGATTTTTTTCACTCAACTTCTAACCTCCATTACTTCCTCAACTAATGCTACTCCTAGTATCCAAAATACATCCCATTAACAAACCATATCCAAATCTGTTACAAGCTACTAAACCGCTCCCATTATACTCTCCACATACACATAGTCACTACCTAGGTTGTTTTCTCATCTTGAACACTTAAGTCCTCAAATTCCTAGATAAAATTTGACATAACCTCCCCTAGAAATCTCACATTCTCACCACATTATGTATTCACATTTTGTTACCCATTTCACCTGTTTCAAAACAGCAACAATATACAAGCTCTCACACATCAATACTAACTACTAAACACTCTTAAAAATTCCTGCACATAACCTCTCATTCCCAAATCTGTTTTGACAAGTTTTCAATGTCTTTAAGGTTTCAAAACATTTGTATTCTCTTGTACACTACTCCACCACTACACTACCATTTTACCATACCACCTTATACTTCCAAAATCTGTTACACAAACACATACAAAACTATACAAGGACAAGTATATTTTACCTTGTTATCTCACAAGCTTCTCCTTTCTTCCTCCTTCTCTTTCCACCGGTTTTAGCAACTTCAACAATCTACACTACAGCCCATATACATACACATTCCAATACACCCATTTTAATACACAATTTAACCCTAACCCTTATGTAAGTTCTAATGTAGGTTTTAGGGTTTAGAATTTATTACCTTCCAAGGGTATGAGTAATGCTTGGAATAGCTCGAGAACAATATTCCTCACCCTCCAAGAGTGCCAAAATCGGCTAGATACACAAGGAGCAAGCAAGAGTTAAGTTCAAATTTCGTTTTGCCCACAGGGCTAGAAAAACAAAGAGGTTTCAAGAATATTTTTACCTCAAAACGACAAGGAGAAGAGGTGGTTCTAATGGTAGTCTTGAAACTCCAAATGGGGCATACCCATGAAAACGAAAATGCTCCTTTTCAGTTTTGAAAAGATAGAAACGTTGCTCTTGATGAGGGGAAGACAATGGTGGTTTTTTATAATTTTGGAGCAAGTTTGGGCACTCAACAAGAGGAGAGAAGGGAGTATTTTTGTGGGTTGCTCAAAAACTCCATTGCTGTCGCAGGAAGAAGGAAAAGAATAGAGAGTATGAGTGGGTTGGGTGCTGTACGTGAGAAGAAGAGAATAGAAATAGGAGAGAGTGGGGTAGTAAAGTAGATATGTTACTTTTTTGTTTTTTTAATGCTTTTGTCTTTTGTGAATAAAAAGAGATTGAGGGTGTGTGTGAGTGAGGCTCCCAATCGGACAACATGCAGCCCATATGGGTTTTTAAAATTCTATTTACAATATTGGACACATAAGTTTTGGTTATTTATGTTTCTACCCCACAACTTCCCGTTTTTGACAGTTTTTACTAATTTCTCGTTTTATTGATTTTATTGGTTCTAAAGCTTCACTAATATTTATTAATGACTATTTAGTTGACCAAAATTGTTACGAGTCTATTTGACCGCTTAAAGACACGTTTTCCCGGTTACCTCGAAAAACGTGCTTTAAGGTTCGTTAGTGATTTTAATCCATTTTAAGGATCCGTTTTCTTCGGGATTTGTTCCCTCATATTTATTTAGACTTAATTAAGCCTTTAGAATCCTTCTAATACACTAACCGAGGTCTCATACCTCCTATGGTTATTTAACGCTTATTTAGCATTTTTCGCTTTTTAAGCGTTTCTTTATTTCTTTTGCATTTATTTTCCCTTACCAATATTTATTAATCATTATTAGGCTCTTAAATACCTATTAGGATAATTTAATCGCCATATTTAAGGTCGGGGTATTTCAGTTAGGAAGAGTTCATGATATTTCCACATCTCGCAGCTAAAGAAATACATTCCTGGTCCCTCACATGTACTACAGCCCGAGAGGCTAGTCCTAGAGCCCACATTGAGATCAGTGGAAACCCCTCAAAGAATTCTAGACACTAAGACCCGGGAGACCCGAAACAAATCAATTAGACTAGTGAAGGTGTTATAGTCAAACCAAGATATGGAGGAAGCAACATGAGAGCTGGTAGATAAAATGAGAGATATGTACCCCCATCATTTCACCGATGCTTCGGTTTAGTGTAGGGTACGAGGGCGTACCCCTCTTTAAGGGGGTAAGCGCGTTTCGTTTTGGATGTTTTGCGTGTGTCACTGTGTTGTAATCCTACAACCACACGTTGATGGTTGGTAGGCTTGTGTGTGAGAACGGTATGTACGCTCTGTATGAATGAATGTTGTGTGCCTTGGTTTGCACTTTAGCATGTTATATACATTGCTAGCATCTTGGTCTACTATGAGAACTTGTGTGAAGCCACTAATGTGGCATGGTGCTTAGAAGCACTGAGAATTATAATTATGGGACTTAATCCTTTGATTATCGTGAATGAATGCGGGACTTGATCCCTAAGATTACCAGGAGGGGGAAATACAAGTTAAGGAATTAAGACTTCGGGAAGAAGTCTCTTTTAAGGGGGGTAAGTTGAAACACCCTTGAACAATTAAACACTAAAATCATAAACGCGAGGAGATTATCCGAAAATAACGCGTTATATAATGCGGACATAAAATAATGTATGAACAATTAAATTTAGTATGAACATGTCCGAAAGCGTGACAACGTTATATGTTAGTATAGTCACGTACTTATATGTGTACGAATATGAAATACATATATGTAACATTACGATATTACAAGAAGTATATAACAAATAATAACGTCGCATGGGTACGTGTAACTAAAACGCGACAATGTAAAGGGTCGTATATGTATAACGTAACAAAATTAAGGGGTCATGTATCTAACAAGTAACACGATATATTATATAGTCTCACATATATAAAATAAGCATGAATAGGCTTATACAAAAAAAAAGGGAATGTACTCCCGGTGAGGTTCGAACCCTGTACCTCTCGTACCCATCCTGAACGTCTTAACCGGGTGAGCTATGCTCAAATTCGGTAATAAATACCACCGAATTAAAACTAGTAACATGACTACGGAGTGACTACAAAATAAAATGAAACATAGCAGCGAATCCTTTCTCCTCTTATCACGTACACTAATCTCTTATTCTGATCAGTACACGCCTCAATTCGAACAGAACATTCCCTCATTCTTTCGATCAATCACGTGGCTCCCTTGTTTCTGTACAACCACCTGAACTAACATTAGATAGACAACCAAATCAGGAGTCAAGATTTGTTTCAGGCTACTGCATCCTTGCTTGCCGTGCCTTTCTCTTTTCCTTGAAAATTGGAAACCTCGAACACCACCTGCACTGCCCTTGTCTCAGTAAGGGAAGTCAAGCAACTAGCATAAGAGTCTGAGTATGTATCCTGCTACAAACTCCCACGCAGCAGAGGCCAAGCTTTTACAAACTCCCATGAACTCTTTACTTAAACTCCCACCCACTAGCAATTGTTTAGCCTTGCGCGTTTCAGACCCCAGCTTACCTACTGTCCTTTGATTAAAATCCTTGCTCAGTTATTTTCCCCCCTTACTTGCATGCTAACGCCAACAGCAACTCAGAGAACTCCCCTTGTTTCACTCCTGCGTGAAGGTAAGCCAAACTGAAGGCTGTTTTCCTTCATCTGTTTTCCACATCCATTTGTTCTTGATAAAAAAATATATGATCAACTCTACACTTCAAGTATAGCTGAAGCCTGTTTGCAATCCACAACATCTCCCTTCGAAGACAAAGCTGATAAGGGCCAGAACCATACTGGTTTGGTTAGCAGCTCAAGGTAAGAACAAATAACAAATCCCACCTAAAACCTCCGTTGTTTTCCTGAAAACCGAGATTATAGAAACATCTCACCCAACCTCCTTGTGTTTCCTTCCATGCGTAACCCCATCATGCAGCCTCCTGAGTCTGATACGAAGTTTCTCTTGGATAAAGACAACTCAACTTCTAACGGTGAATGCAACCTGGAGGTAAAACTCTCCAAACCTGTTCTTTGGTTACCTTAGTCTATTCCCTTGTCTATGGCTTACCAGGCCTAATGTCATTGTCTTAGTAATTTCCGAATAGCCCAAGTGTGGGGAGCTTTACATTTTGCTAAGGAGTTCTAGGAGAAACCAACCCCAAAACAAAAGAAACAACTCAAGGTATTAAACCACCCAAGTGTTCTGTGCAGATCATTTTTTTAAAAACCGTTTTCTTTTCTAGATAAACGAATTCAAAGGTGTTGTTCCACATGGTTGTGAATCTGTTTTGGGGATTCCAGCTACGCAAAGACATTTAACTAAGAAGTAACTAACCTGGGCAGTTGGAGAAAGATCACTCCTCACATTGAACCAGAAGTTAGAAGTATAAGAGTGCAGGAGTTGCTGCAGTCTTGCATTGGTTGTTTTCAGTTCTGTATAACCATGTACAGAAGGGTTAGAAGGGGGCTATACTGAGTGTTAATGATCCTAGCAAATTTACTAACATACCTAAGTCAGGCTGTGGTTAAATGGGGGAGATGTTAAGAAACTGATTAACAATGAAAACTGAAAGAGAAACTCGTGAACAGAAAGGGAAAATAGAATGGAGTATGTCAGTTTTAGATTTCCATCATTATGTGGGTTCTGTGTAATTAGGCACAGAAACTATACGATTGTTGGTTTTGGGTTGTGTTGAGATTGAAAATTTACTAAAACCCTTAACTCAGTAACTAGACAAATTTGAGGAAAGTAAAAACCCAGACCAGTGAATGAAAAGAACAACAAAAGGAGGTGAAGCTATCAGTTTTATAGTTGCAGTTGTTGGTTGCTCAATTCAGTTTTGGGGACTCTCAGCAGTTTTGATCTATTGTCTTGGGTTGTCTGAGAGCTAGAGCTGCAATAACATACGTAATTAAGTAACTAAAGCAGTTGAGGAAAACTAAAAAATAGGTTAGATGAAAGAAGCAAAACAGAAATGAAACAGAAGAGGAAGGGGTATATCAGTTCCTATCTTGAGTTTTTCTGCAACACTGTAGTTTCAGTATAATGGTTTTCCAGTGGTTTTAACTTACTTCTTTGGGTCTATCTGATAAGTGCAAAACATATAGACTTTTAGGGTTTAAATACCTTATGAATTGCAATATCTGAAACACATGTTTCCCACTTATTATGCGTTTTTCCTAAGATTTATGTTTTGATATGAACTAATGCATTTTATATGTTCAATGTAGAAAAAATCCATGTAATTAAGATATTTACTCATGAGGATTCCAACGCAACAAACGGGGATCAAATCGGAGCTAAACCGAACATTTTAGAGGCAATTGACCTTTGGTCCGGACCAGTGTCGGATCAGCTGGTCCGGACCAACACATGCCAGCGCCAGAAGAGGGAAATCGACATGGTCCGGACAGTGGTCCGGATAGGCATATTTTGACAGCAATCAGGCATCGACATGGGGTGTGAAGCGGGAAATAAAATATACCAAAACACCGACACCCCCGTCAGTTCTACCCCAGTTTCACGAGAAATAAACCGAGAACCCCCCAGGAAGCAAACGCACACCCCAAACTAAGGCCAAGGCCCAGAAAATCTCCATTCTCTCCAAAAATCATACACTCATCTACATATCTCCATATAAATCCTCACTTCATCTCATCCCATAAAAACATTCCATTTTCCATACGTTGTTCTGTCCAACCTCTGTCCAAATATTAGCAGTTCAAAGGAGCTGAATTAATTGTCTTTCCCAGATGATTTCTTTTACTTCTTATTCTGTCTTTTTAATTATGTTGGGCTAAGAGGATTTACTCCGGGTGAAGGTGTAATTATAGTTTGTATAATTATGTAATCTATATTTTTACCGGTTTAATTAAATAAAGTTTGTTACGATTAAAGCTTATCTCTCGCCTTTTTAATAAATCTCATGAATTATTAAAATGCTTTACAAAGTCTATTTTGATCAGAGCAGTGATAAATAGACAGGTTAATTAATCGATAAATATGTGGAAAACTTATTTTGATAAATAAGTTAGTAATTTCAGATGCAAAATATAATTCCTCGCACTTAATCTGTTTACATGTGTTTTGCTCAAAAGATTAGATTGAGCATTTTCTGGTAAACGAATCTTTCAAGTCTAGGATTTAGTCTTTAAAGATAATAACAGGAATTTTGCCAAACTATTATAATTAACCGGTAGAGTTAGCATAATTAGTCAGATTATATAAACCTGAACCCGGAGTCCCGTTTAATATTATTTCCACTCAGTTAATTTAATCGTTGTTTTACTTTACAAAAACGAGTCAATTATCCCCCCTTTTTGTGACAAGCTTAGGTTCTATTTATTTCGCTATAAGTCCCACGGTTTGACCCCGCCGCTTCTGTTTTCTATACTACTGCGACCGGGTTTTGTTTGCAGCCCGAAGGATATTTGAGTTATTAATTTCTTTCTCAATTGTTTAAAATACACCAGTTCCAACCTCTCTCATTTTCCGTTCTGCAAAATGGCGCCGTTGCCGGGGACTTGATTTATTCTAGTCCCTAAGCCCCGGATAATTCACCAGTTATATTATAATATTTGTTTATATAATATTATGTTTTCTTTATTCTGTTAATATTTTGTTTGTTGTTTATTTTATTTCTTTAATTTCTGTCATTTAAATTCCAGCAATTTAAATACCGTATTAATTCAGTTATTTATTTTTCAGTCATTTAAATTTTTGTCATTACTTTCCAGTTATTTAATTTCAGTACACTAATTTCTCATTTAATTTTCTGTCATTTAAATACTGTCATACTAATTACTAACATTTAAATTTCCTGTCATTTAAATTCCAGTTATTTAATTTCCCTTGTCATTTAAATTACGTCGTTTAAATTCAGTAATTTAATTTCTGTCAACTAATTACTAACATTTAAATTTGTCATCTAATTTCTAACATTTAAATTCTGTCATTTAAATTCCAGTTCTTTATTTTCTGTAATTTAAATTACTGCAATTTAAATTCTGTCCTTTTTCTTTATTTTAATTTTATTATTTACTTTAACTGCATTTATTTTTATTTCTTTTATGTTTATTTATCGGTTTATTTTCTCTTGTTAAAAAAAAAAAAGTTCTTATTTTATTCTATTGAATTGTTTCTTTTCAGTTGTTTAGATTCCCCCTCATTATTTCTTTCTATTTTTATTTATTCACATCACAAGTTTCTTTTTCTGTTTTGAGTGGTGAATGCCTGTTACTCGATCACAAAGCCTTCCGGACGATTTTAACAATCATTCAGGTAGCTACATCCCTGAGATCGAGAGAACCTTTCTGCGCACTTTGAGGCAGAGACGAACTCAACAAAACATAACCACCACAGAGATAGAATCAAACCAGGAAGCAGATATGTCATCTACTCCAGCTACAGTCCGAAACATCAACAGGCCGTCCAACCAAGGTCAACAGCCCGCCATCATCCTTCCCCACCTTACTTCATCCGAATACGACGAGTGGCAGAAGCTTAAGCCATATCATCAGATCCGATGTGTAAAGGAGTTGGGTATGTTCGATGGCTCCAATCCTGACGAAGCCCTGTTGCATGTCACTAAGTTTCTGCAGCATGCAAACAGTCTGACTGCAACCGACGCAGTACTCCAGTACGCATGGCTGTCATTATTCCCTCACAGTCTGACGGGAAACGCAAGTAAATGGTATCACAGCCTTACACCAAGTACCATTGGTACTTGGGATGAAATGGCAACCAAGTTCTACGACAAATTCCTGCCCCCGAGCCGAACGTTGGAAATGATTGCTGAAATCTACAATTTCAGACAGCCAGGGTCGGAAAACATTGTGAAACTTGGGACCGTTTCAAAGGACTACTACTTACTTGTCCCACCATGGTCTGACGAAAGAACAAGTATCACAATTGTTCTACAAAGGCTTAATCGGTCCTTGCAGAACAATGGTACTATCCTCTTAGGGGCTGACATTCTGAAAAAGCCAGGAAAACAGTTTCTGAATAGCATAGAGTCTCTCTGTGAAGAGATCAGAGACTGGGCCTCGGGCGGATCAAGAGGCGGCACTCCAGGTTTATACCAAGTAGGGGAAAGTGACAACAAATTTGACCAGCTGATGAAAAGCCATGAGCAACTCATGGAGAGCAATGCCCAGCAGGCAACAAAAGTAAGCACCCTGCAGAAAGTAGTTGAGCAGATGAGCATGAATTCCTACTCCCACCAAGCAAAGTCGTTGATTTCTCGATCATCTACAACCCCTCCAGGCTATGCTCCTCTATCCCTATCAACTCCTGATGCTTCTTGCACGCAATGCGGGCCACACGACTACGAGCAATGCCCCGAGTTACAAGAGTTGAAGGCAGCCGAGGAAGCAAATTTTGTGAGTAATAATCAAGGTTTCCGACAACCTTGGCAGCAGAATGTACATCCAAACCTCTGATACGGTAATAACAACAACATCCAGAATCCAAGAACACTCCAGCCTTCCCAAAACTACAGGCCTCAATCGAACTTCCAAGGAGGCCAGAGGCAATTTCAACAACCTTCATACGGTAATGAAGCTTCTTCAAGTCGACCACCTCAACCTCAAACTAATCCAGAGTCTGAGATGGGTCAGATACAAGAAATGTTTAGAGTCATGATGAACAAATCTCGAGACACTCAAGAGGAGGTCTCAACTCTCAGGAAAGATCAGAAGGCGTTACAATCACAGATTCAACAACTCCTAACCCAACAAAGGCCATCTGGCCAACTTCCCTCACAAACCAATCCAAATCCACGTGAACATGCAAAAGCAATTCACATAGATGAAGGAGATGACAGCAACACATTCCAAGAAACCCCAGAGGTAAATGCTGTCACCTTACGAAGTGGAAGGAAACTGAACACAGAAACGAGCAACGAAGATCGTGTAGAGGACGACATCTCCTCCACCACCACCTTCGTCTGAGACACAGGCTCCTATCCTTCCTACTCCCTCTCCCCGTCTCGAATTACTATTGATGTTCCTCTTCTTCTTCTCATAAAAATACAGAGCTTCCATTTCCTAACAGGATGAAAAAAAAGCATCTTGACGAACAATTTGCAAAATTTCTTAGTATTTTTAAGAAACTGACATTAGACATTCCGTTAATTGATGCCCTGCAGGAGATGCCCAACTATGCAAAATTTCTAAAGGATCTCCTAACAAAAAGAAAGAAGAAGACCGATAAGGAGACTGTCCATCTAGAGGAGTGCTCTGCTGCCCTCCTTCGAGCATTACCTCCTAAACAGACAGATCCAGGATACCCTGTTGTCCCATGCTTTATCGGTGGAATAGATTGTGGAAGTGGTTTGTGTGATTTAGGGGCCAGCATCAACATAATGCCATACGCTACCTTCTTAAAAGTTCGAGAAGGAGAGATGCAACCTGTACCTTCAAACTCCAGTTGGCCGATAGGTCGGAAGTAAACCGATGGGGATGGTCAGAGATCTAGTTGTCGGAATTGAACGTTTCATTTTCCCAGCCGACTTCGTCATTCTGGATATGGATGACGATGTTGACGTACCCCTCATTCTAGGTCGACCCTTCTTGAGTACTGCCAAGGCCGTCATCGATGTCCATGATGGTAAAATCACCTTGCGGTATGAGGATGAGAAGATTGAGTTTGACATGAGGAAAATGATGAAGAAATCCTCCAACGAAGCTCACCCCTTGATGATGGCCAATTTAACTGATGATGATGAGGAAGATTGTGATTCTCCCACTGATGAAGACGTATATTCTCTTTCCTTCTGCATGAAGGCTCAAACTGAACCATTGGAGCATATTCTCGTTGCTTCTCTGGAAAAAGAAACTGAAGATCCAGTGGTCAATGCCACGTTAGCCCAAGTGGAAAGAGGGAAGGCAGGATATCAAGCCTATCGCCCTGATGGAGCGACTTGACAGAGAAATTAAGAAACCGATCCCTTCCATCGAGCAACCACCCGAACTCGAGCTTAAAGAGTTACCTCCAAACCTTAAATACATTCTTAGCAGCTGATAAAAATTTGCCAGTTATTGTATCATCTTCTTTAACTACAGGGCAAGAAGAAAAGCTACTAAAGGTTCTGAGACAACACAAAACAGCGATCGGGTGGACTATTGCTGACATAAAAGGAATCGACCCCTCCTACTGCACACACACATCTATATGGAGGACAACTATAAGTCTATCAGGCAGCCCCACGTCGTCTTAACCCGAATCTGAAGGAGGTGGTTAAGAAGGAAGTTCTGAAACTCCTGGACGCAGACATCATTTATCCTATCTCCGACAGTCCATGGGTAAGTCCTGTACAGTTGTTCCAAAGAAGGGAGGCATCGAAGCGGTGGTTAATGACAAAGGAGAGGCGGTTCCTCAAAGAAAAATTACGGGTTGGCGCATGTGCATAGATTATAGGCGCTTGAACACTGCAACCAGGAAGGATCATTTCCCTCTACCTTTCATCGATCAGATGCTAGAAAGATTGGCAGGACAGGAGTACTATTGCTTCTTAGATGGTTTCTGGGGTACTTCCAGATTCCTATAGCGCCAGAGGACCAAGACAAGACAACTTCACTTGTCCCTATGGTACCTTTGCGTATAGAAGAATGCCCTTCGGACTGTGCAATGCTCCTGCCACTTTCAGCGTTGTATGCAGGCAATCTTCGCAGACTTCATCGAGCAAAGCATTGAGGTATTCATGGATGATTTTTCTGTCTATGGATCTAGTTTTGATGTTTGTTTGGCTCAGCTTGATCTAATTCTTGCTCGATGTGGGGAGACAAATCTAGTTCTCAACTGGGAGAAGTGTCACTTCATGGTCAAGGATGGGATTGTGCTCGGTCACATAATATCTGCTAAGGGGATTGAGGTAGATCAAGCCAAGGTGGAGGTAATTGAGAAATTGCCAAAACCTACTTGTGTGAAAGAAGTAAGAGCTTTCTTAGGACATGCAGGATTTTATAGACGGTTTATTCAGGATTTTTCTAAAATTGCAAAACCATTAACTGATTTGCTTCTGAAAGAAGCCCCATTTATTGTTTCTGATGATTGTGTATCTGCTTTTGATTTAATAAAACAAAAATTGGTAGCTGCTCCCATTGTTGTTTCACCTGACTGGTCATTACCATTTGAGATTATGTGTGATGCCAGTGATTTTGCAGTAGGTGCGGCTCTGTGCCAAAGAAAAGAAAAGAAAATATTCTACGAGTTATTGCTTACGTGAGCAAAACTCTGGACAACGCCCAAAGGAATTACACAACCACCGAGAAAGAGCTCCTAGCAGTGGTATTCTCCCTAAACAAATTCAGATCATACTTATGGGGAAGTAAAGTGATTATTCACACTGACCATTCTGCTCTTAAATACTTGTTTACCAAGAAAGAGGCCAAACCACATTTGCTTCGTTGGATTCTCTTGTTACAGGAATTTGACATTGAAGTAAGGGATAAAAGTGGTAAATTAAATGTTGTTGAAATACCCTTAATCTTTAAAATAATTAAATGATCTATTAATGATCTAAGATGATTATTAAACATCTAAATAAAATTGGGGAACAATCTAAAAGATCTCAACAAGGCAAAACACGCCTTAAGATCGGTAAAGCCAAAAATGTGCTTTAAGACACCATAAAGATTGTATGACCTCAAATAGGATCCAAAGTGGATTCCTAAGTATTATAATGAAGTAAGGAACACAACAAAACCGTTCTCAAGGAGAACTAAACTCAGGAACACCCTGTGACACAAAAATGTGCGCTAAAACACCTTAAAGCACGTTTTTTTGTGAGATTGCCTTTTAAATTGATTTTTAATGGGCTTAAAAATTATAATTACCCTTAAATATGATATTTAATCATATTATATCATATTAGGAATTTAATTCCAGAAATTTACGATTTTTTACAAATTTAATATTAAAATATTAATAAAACCCTAAAGTGGGGCCCGCATGAGTCAATATTGACCAAGTATGGTCAATGGTCAATTAATTGACCCACTTGGACCATGGAAATCGGCTGGAAAGGGTGGGAAGACAGCTCACAAGTCTTTGATTGCCAATTCTACCTAATACCATTTACTTTTTGAAAATAAGCTTACTTTTTACATTATTTCAAATCCTTTCAATCATTCCTTCCTTCCTTGTCCGTTTCCCTTCTACCCAGCCAAGCTCCTCCCTTCCTTTGAAGCTCTCAAGGTCTGTTCTTGAGCATGGAAGGCAAACCTAGCTCCTAAGCTCTTAATGTAAGTGTTTTAATGTCATTTTTAGCTCTTTTTCTTCATCTCTTCACTACCAACACCTAGATTTCGTGGCTCATCAATTCCTATGGCTTATTCTCAGTGTTCTAAGGTTAGAACAAGAGCTAAACTCGGTTGAGACCAGTACAGGGACCAAGGTTGTTCAAATCTACATTTTAAGGTAAAAACATACCTTAAGCCTCTCAATCTTTCAAGCGGTTTTCTTCCTCTGATTTTTATGAGTTTATACACTCATAATATTCATATTTACATGTTCATTCAGTTGGTTAGCCATTTGGAGCAAGGGTGACCAAGATCCAAGAGAAATACTCCTTTTTAAGGCATTTTTCCAAGGTAAAACCTAATAACAAGGTAGCATTTCGAGATCTAACTATTTCCTATGTCAATATGGTGGATCTAACACCTTGTTGTGTGTTTGGTTCTGGTCGAAACCACTTAGAAATTCCCTTGCATTTTTAAGGTGATTTTTGCCTTAAATCTTACATTAATTATTCCTTATGGTTAAGCTCAAGCTTGGAGTGTAACCATATCTTGTTTTTGTGTATTAAACATGTCTAAATCAAGTGGTGAATTTTCCTACAAGTGACCGAGCCCATACAAGGAATAATCAAGGTATAAACACCTTAAACTTATGATTTTTGTGATTTCCAAGTATATATATATATGGCCGAGAGTGAAACTTCATATATAGGTCATATTGACCTAAAAATGAAAAAAAATGGCTAAGATAAATTAAGCTAGTCATTTAAGAGATTTAATTAACATAATGGTCAAATTATGACATTATGTGGAAAAATAATTAAACTAAGGAGAGGCCGAATATATATGCTATATTTTGAGACATTTATTATGTAATTTATTTTGCAAGTTCAAGGTTGTAATAAGGCCATGTCATTAGGCCATTTTAATTTAAGTTTATAAGCTTATTTAGTTTTATTTATGCTTATAATTAAAATAGGGGCCAATTCGTAATTACTAGGAAATTAGGAAGCCGTGGGCATAATTTAGAGCAATTTAGGATTTTTAAATGAATTTAATAAAAATTGTAACATTTTATAAAGTTTTGGGTCAAAATTGTAAAATAGAAAACTATATGTTATAAAGAGGAGAATTTGTGATTTATAGAAGTTTAGTGGTTGTTTTTGAAAACCGAAAATATAAGGGGTTATTTGGTATTTTATGAACAAAATATAACTACGTGTTATAATTGTTTTAATGACTTAAATGTCATGACATAGGTTATATAACTATAATGTAACATTACATTAATTATGTGGTGATTTTGTAAATATTTAAGAACATAGGTGCGGTTCGAAAATATTAACATTTTAAATGGAATTTATAATATGGTTTTAATGTTATAAGAATCATAACATTTATAATATAAGAGATATTCATTAAAAAGAATGGATATACATATATTATTAAGACTTACCATATTAAAAGGAGTTTCATAATACATGTACATAAATAAATGTTATGGTGGAAAAAAAATATATAACATGGTTTAATAACCATGCACTTTCATGATTTAAATAATATGAGATGGAGAGGAAAAGAATTACAAACATTGAATATGGAATTCTAATGTTAAGAGTGTACATGTGATAATAAGAATTCACATGTTGTAAGTATTGTTTTACAAGCGAATTATACCACATTGAACTTAAGAAAAAAAAAAGAAAGAAAAGAAAAAAAAAGAGAGGACAAACCTTAGGGAAATTAATACTAAGGCGAGATGCATAGTGCATGACATAGAATCACACATGCGATAATGAAACAAACTATACGACATACAAGGGTATGTTAAGTCACATGCGATAACAAGTTCAACAATAATTATATTAATATACAAACAAGACTACGCATGTAATATAACACCTTTCCCGATCTCGAGTTAAACCGAAAACCCGACAAACATTGACAGTAAATAACGGGGGGTTAACCGGGAGTTAATAGAGACGGTACGGAGTACCGTAGGATTGTGTTGTTATACAGTATGCTAATCAGTAGCATTATGTGTTGTTTAGACTGTTAGAGGCGACACAAGGGGCATAGGAACTTGCTGGCTCATACTCCACCGTAATACATCAGGGTGAACGATATGTTGTTATGTGTCTCTGATTGTCTCTGAGGGCTTCCTCAGTTCAGACTTCTGTGTGATCTGTGATAAGATTGTTTGTCTGAATGTTTAATTAAATATGCATGAACTGTATATTTATAGCTGCTTATTATTACTGTTGTTGAGTTAACAGTACCGGGTCGTATATATGGACCAATATATATAAAACGAACTAGCGGCTATGGTGCTATCTTATATGAAAAATAAGGAACGTCAGGGAAACGTTGTAGCACTAGGATAATAATACATATATATTATCCCAGACTTTCATACGGAGCATTGGCCTTTCTATACGCCGCTCTCGTATCTAACACTGGATCCCGAGTTTACAGACTCCGGATTGGACTAATGACCTTAGTCTGCTGTGTTAGAAAATTTGGTAATGCGATGCGATGGTATAATTAAGTAATTAAAGAATGGAAGTAAAGCCAAGAGGATGTGGCTCTTGGTGCGCGCTGTGATCACAAAAACGATACCAGGATGTCCGTGTACGGGTCCGTAAGTATCAAGAAAATTTCCCGTGAGCTAGAATGGCTCGTTGGTCGGAGACTCTACCGTTGGAGTGGCTACTGCCGTGGGTGACCCGCCATAATTTATGGGTAACTAGAGACATGTCGTTTTAATGAGACATTGTCACTAGGTATAACTGAACAATAATACATTTGAGAATTATACAGTGGCGAGTAATATTGGTTTCTACACCATGGACGAGAATTAATACTTGTTTATTGTTCTCGTTATTTCACTGGTTATACTTGTGGTATATTATGTGTGTTGATGGTTGTGTTGTTGTATGGACATTACTGTTATTTATTTTACAGTTTATATTTTAAAACGTTATTGCATGTAATGAACCTCATGCTCTCGACCAAATAATTGAGGGGTCTTTGGGGGCATGACGGGGCATGTGATGACATACTCAGCAGAGGCTGATTCCATACCACGAACCATCTTTATTTCAGGTGACTAGCTGGTGGGTCGCAGCGAGGCGCGAATATTGTGTTACTGTTGGTTTAGACTTGGTACGGTGTGATACTCAGGTTGTTTTGGACTCGGGTTGTTTAACCGAGGTGTATTTGGTTTAGATGCTCATGGTCTGTAATAATTGGTCGTTGTTAGATTTGTTTTAAATTGTTTAAGTACTACTATCTATCTCTTGTGGTCACTGCGGGAATACGTTTCGTAAGTTGATTATCAGGTAAATCGTTGTCACTCGTATGGGCGAGTGATAACAGTGACACCAGTAGGGCGACAGTCTTTTACTTACCGCTGCGATATATTTATGATGTGCGACAGTTATAGGATATTTAGGAGCCGAATTAGTAGGGGTGTTACAAAAGTGGTATAAGAGCGGAGTACCGCTCTGATTACAAGAGATAGTAGTTTAAGTACCGTGAGCCTAGGTTATTTACACACCAGTACCAAGAGATAGTTGTGAATGATTTGAGTTAAGTTATGGTAGGGAAAGTACGGTATTTATACCAAGAGCTGACTTTGGTTTTGAATTCTCCAGATGTCTTCCGGGAGGCGATCAGCAGGTAGAAGAGGTGGTGGAAGAGACGGCGGGCCTGGAGCAGGTCCTCCGGAGGCCCCGGCCGCGGGCATGGCTGAGACGGTAGCTGCCGTTCTCGCTCAGCTAGCCCAGTTGGGAGGTATCCATATAGGAGCACCACCTGCACCACCGGTAGTCCCACCCGTACCCGCACCTAGAGAGCCGAATTGGCTGAAGAGCGTAGCTGACACGCGAGTACCTACCTATGATGGGGTTGCTGATCCCACTGTCCTCGAGAGATACATTGTGGAGCACGAGAAGGCGTTTGATGCCATACATGTGCCTGCTGAGCACCGAGTTAGCATAGCAGCCTTTCACCTGAAGGACGCCGCCAGCACGTGGTGGAGGTCAGTGAAGGCGCATTATCTTGCTATAGAGGGTTTTGGGTGGACTGGTTTCGTGGAATTGTTAAGGGAGAAGTATTATCCTGCTCATCTGAAGCAGAGGAAGAGGGAGGAGTTTGAGGCCCTGAGGCAGGGTAACATGACAGTAGATCAGTACTACGCCTTGTTTATTGGGCTCTTGGACTTCGTCCCAGGAGTTGTTTATTCGGATGCTGTGAAAGTAGAGAAGTTTAGAGGCGGGTTGAGATATGCTATTAAGGCCGCCATGGGTGCTACCTTGTACCCTACGGTTCAGGTAAAACTAATTGACAGTTTGTACCTTGTAACTCAGTTGATTTATTACCAGTTCGGGGAACTCATTGATACATTGCAGGAGTGTTATGATGCCGCTTCTCGAACTGAGATGATGGTGAACAGCCGGGAGGACGGCCAGGGGCAGAAGCGTAAGGCCCCAGAGAAAGAGGCAGAGACTGAGGCTGGAGGCGGAGGCAGTAAGGGTTGGAAGTAAGAACCACCTTAAGTTATTTAATCCATTTAAATTACTTACTTACTGCCTGCTTTTATACCTGCTATTCCTGACACTTTGACGATCACAAGAAGAAGAAGTTCTCCTGGAGGGGAAGAAGAAGGAGCAGGCCAGCCAAAAGGGTAAAGACAAGGTCCCGTTGCTGACCGGGCCTACCTACGATGTGCAGCCTCTTAGATCTGTACCCCCTAAGGGTAAGCGATCTAACCTTGTGAATAAATTGAGTATTACACTACCCATTACCATCCTTGTACTAACCTGAGTGTGACATGATAATAGGTTCTGCACCCCAGCGCCACTTTCACTGCAAGCGCTGTGGTAAAGACCACCCGGGTGTCGACTGCACCGGGCAAGCGGTGGACTGCCACCACTGTGGAAAGAAGGGCCACAGGTCGTTCGAGTGCTTTAATAATCCAGATAGCCGAGCGTACCGCCCACCGAAGGGGACTCATGGCGCACCTACTGGAGGAGGTGGAGCCCGAGGTGGCAAGAGGGGGCCGGCGCCCCAAGCCCAGAGAGGGCAGCAGCAGCAGCAGCCGCAGCAGCAGAACCAGGGCCAGAGGAACCCGCCGGGCAACCGTATGCTGAATGCAGCGGGAGCTGCGGGCGCTGGCACTAGTACCCAGCGTGGTGAAGGTTAGCTTTTGAAACCTTAACCATTGTATGAGAGCATGACTAAGTGTTACACGCTTTACCTTAGCATGAATGTGTGTTTAAGTTACCGCTTTAGATAAACAACTTACCTAGGAAACCTTTTACCTCTTAGGAGACTTCGATATCTGCTGATCCCACACTTAAAGACAGAAACTGTGGAAGAAAGACGGGAGTACCCTAGTGAGTTGTGTCATGTAGAGAGTGCCGGGCATGATACTTCTCAGAGAGTTCCTAACCCTAGATGAGCAAATCACCATAGTGAATGAGTGCAGAGCTTTGGGTAAGGGCATAGGAGGTTTTTATACCCCTGTATTTAATAGTGGTTCTAGAATGAAACTGCACATGATGTGCTTAGGAAAAGATTGGGATCCACAAACTAGGGTTTATCTAGAGATGAGGATGGTAGGTGACGTATCTATACCTAGGATACCTGAGAGTTTCCTTACCTTGGTGAGAAACGCAATGGATATTGCTCAAGACTGTGAGACTTATCCATTACCCGACATGACACCTGACGTTTGCATTATCAACTATTATGAGCAGGGAGGGAAGCTTGGGATGCACCAGGACAGTGATGAGACGACCGAGTCCATCACCAGAGGAATACCGGTTGTGTCATTCTCCATCGGCGATGATGCTGAGTTTATCTATGGAGACCAGAAGAGGATGGATCTATCAAGCAAGATCATCCTCAAGTCTGGGGATGTGTTAGTATTTGGTGGGGAGTCGAGGCTTGTATATCATGGTATTAAGAGCATTAAGCTCAATACCGCACCACCAGCTTTAGTGAATGATACCCACATCCGACCTGGCCGTTTAAATTTGACTTTCAGACAGTACTGATGTAATAATAGTAACTAAGTGTGTAATCTTGTATAATACAGTTGGATGAATAAAATAAGAGTTTTATACCTTCGAGCATATATGTTAAGTTGTTGATACCAATAATTCATAACTTCAGGCTACGAAAATGGAAAGGAGGGTACCATCTGCATCTTAGATATGGCGCAAGCCAAGGAGTCTGGTAATGTCATCACAGGTACCTTTCCTATTGATGGTGTTAGTGCTACCGTATTGTTCGACTCAGGGGCTTCGCATTCTTTTATTTCCTCGGCATTTGCTAAGAAGCTGGGAGCCACCCCCGAACAGCTTTCAGACTTTTCAGTCACCCTTCCTTTGAAGGAGAAAGTAGGTTGCACCAGACAGTATACAGGGTTAAAGATCAGCATTATGACTGAGACCTTTCCTATTGATCTGATAGAGTTCAAGAACTTGGGTTTTGATGCTATAGTGGGCATGGATTGGCTACAGAAGCATAGGGGCCGTCTTCATTGTGCAGAGCATCGACTATTACTGAAGGGGCCGAGCGGCAGGACAGTGTCATACCGCAGTGTGAGGAGAGAGCCGACTGTCAAGATCGTGTCAGCATTATCCCTGATGAAGGATGTTAGGAAGGGCCGACAAGCCTTCCTCTGTTACGTATAAGACACGAGACAGAGCGACGTGACGGACGTAGACATTCCAGTCGTGGTAGATTTTCCCGACCTATTTCCTGATGAGCTGCCAGGCATGCCGCTTGTGCGCGAGGTTGAGTTCGCCGTCGACTTGTTGCCAGGTACGGGCCCCATTGCTAAGGCACCCTACTGTATGGCACCGGCTGAGATGAGGGAGCTGAAGCTACAGCTAGAGGACCTCCTCGACAAGGGATTCATTCAACCTAGTGTTTCCTTGGGGTGCTCCAGTACTGTTCGTCAAGAAAAAGGACGGCAGTATGCGACTCTGCATCGACTACCGCGTGCTTAATGCGGTTACATTCAAGAACAAGTACCCATTACCACGGATAGATGATTTGTTTGATCAGCTGAGAGGGGCCAGTGTGTTCTCGAAGATAGACCTCAAATCTGGCTACCATCAGATTCGGATTGCAGAGGGTGACATTGAGAAGACAGCTTTCAGGACACGGTATGGACACTACGAGTTCACCGTTATGCCATTCGGATTGACGAATGCGCCAGCCATATTCATGGACTTGATGAACCGACTTTTTAGAGAGCATCTTGATAGTTCAGTTGTAGTCTTCATCGACGATATTCTGATCTATTCAAAAACCAAGGAAGATCATGAGTTCCATTTGAGACAGGTGTTGAATATTATGAGAGCGAATCAGCTGTATGCCAAACTCTCTAAGTGTGAGTTCTGGTTAGACAGCGTGTCATTTCTAGGACACATCATATCAGCAGACGGCATATCTGTAGATCCTGCTAAGATAGAGGCAGTGAAGAGTTGGCCAAGGCCGAAGACAGTCACAGACGTCCGTAGCTTTCTGGGTTTGGCTGGTTACTATAGAAGGTTCGTGAAGGACTTCTCCAAGGAGGCCAAACCGATGACTAATCTAATGAAGAAGGAATCCCAGTTCTTATGGTCTGCAGAGTGTGATCAGTCCTTTCAGACGCTGAAGGATCTCCTGACATCGGCACCCGTTCTTACTATTCCTGAGGGCACCGATGGGTTCGAGGTATACTGTGATGCCTCTGGAACCGGATTAGGCTGTGTACTTATGCAGCATGGAAGGTAGTTGCCTATGCATCCCGACAGTTGAAAAGCATGAGGTGAATTACCCTACACATGACCTTGAGTTGGGCGCAGTAGTTCGCATTGAAATCTGGCGACATTACCTTTACGGTGTGACAGTCACTATCTACTCTGATCACAAGAGTTACAGCATCTCTTCTCTCAGAAGGAGCTGAACATGCGACAGAGAAGATGGGTCGAGTTCTGAAGGACTATGACATTGACTTGAGGTACAAGGAGGGCAAGGCGAAGTAGCTGATGCCCTGAGCCCAGAGCTCATTCATTGTTCACGTTATTAGCAAACAGCAGTATGATTGATGAGATACGAGCTGCACAGGAGAGTGATCACTATATGCAGAGTATCAGGCAGAAAATGATAGATGGTTGTTTGAGAGGCTGAAATATGACTTCGAACTGTGCGATGATGGCATGATTCGACTGAAGGGCCGTTTGTGTATTCCGGAGTCTTCTCCTGACCTGAAGGAGAAGATACTCCAGGAGGCTCATTGCTCGTCCTTATCCGTCCACCCTGGTTCTTCGAAGATGTATAAGGATTTGAAGGTTCATTTCTGGTGGAGCGGGATGAAGAAGGATGTAGCTGAGTACGTGGCTAGATGCTTGACCTGCCAGAAGGTTAAGTTTGAGCATAGGAGACCCGGAGGTTTAGTGCAGCCTATGCCTATTCCTTGCTGGAAGTTCGAGGACATCTCGATGGATTTCATTGTCGGTCTCCCACTGGCTAAGGGGGGACTGAACACGATTTGGGTCATTGTGGACCGTCTGACGAAGGTAGCGAAATTGTTGCTATGAAGGATACCTGGAAGGTCCCGAAGTTAGCGGACTTGTTCCAGAAGGAGGTGATCCGGCACCATGGCGTACCAAAGACTATTGTTTCTGATAGGGACCCTCGATTTTTGTCTAGATTATGGGGACAGGTTCAGGAAGCCTTGGGTACGAAGCTGAAGCTTAGTACGGCATTCCATCCACAGACCAATGGTCAGAGTGAGAGGACCATCCAGACACTGGAGGACATGCTGAGAGCATGTGCCTTAGACTTTCAGGGGAGCTGGTTAGAGCGTCTACACTTGATAGAGTTCGCCTACAACAACAGCTACCACTCCTCGATACAGATGCCACCATTTCAGGCACTTTATGGTAGGCCGTGTAGGACTCCTTTATGCTGGGATGAGGCCAGCGAGACTACGCTTCTAGGACCTGAGTACCTAGAGCAGATTAAGGAGGATGTCCTACAGATTCGGAAGAACATGAGGGCAGCTCAGGACCGGCAGAAAGCAAATGCAGACACCAAGAGGAGGGACATTGAGTTCACTACTGACGACATGGTATTCCTCAGAGTGTCACCCATGAAGGGAATATTCCGGTTTGGGCAGAAGGGCAAGTTGAGCCCAAAGTATGTTGGACCTTATGCGATTAGGGAGCGAGTGGGCCCGTTAGCCTACAGACTGGATTTACCAGCAGAGCTCGGGAGGGTGCACGATGTCTTTCACGTGTCACAGTTGAAGAGGTATGTGCCCCATCCATCGCACGTCTTGCATCCAGAGACTTTAGAGTTGGACCCCGCTCTACGATATGAGGAAGTACCACTCCGCATCCTCGATACGAAGACAAGGAAGACTAGAAACAAGACCGTTAGCATGGTCAAGGTTCTCTGGTCGAACCATGAGGTGGAGGAGGCTACATGGGAGTTAGAGGACTCCATGAGAGCGAAGTACCCAGCACTCTTCGAGTAGTAGCTGTGATACTTATACGGGTTCGTGGTCAAACCCTTTTTAAGGGGGGTAGACACCACTTGGCTTGCGCACATGTTGTGCATTAGGTCTTGTTGTTTGTGGTGTATTTTTGTTGGTATGCTGCGTCATACATGTTGTTTGAATGATTGTATGTATGATACATTGTATGTATGTGCCTTAGTGCACCTGGTTGAATATATATAGTACCGCTGAGTACTTTTGGTTGATGAGTTGGATGTGCACCTTGTTTAGTGCTGTGATATGAATGAGTTATACCATGAGTTTGGCTATTTGATATATACTGTATGTATAGACTAGGTTTGAACCTAGTGGGAGTTACTCCCTAGCAATGGACTGTTTGGTTACTTAGTGGAACTTGATTCCTTAGGTGAACTGTAGAGGATTAAGGACTTCGGGACGAAGCCTTTTTAAGGGGGGTAGACTGAAATACCCCTAATCTTTAAAATATAATTAAATAATCTATTAATGATCTAAGATGATTATTAAACATCTAAATAAAATTGGGGAACAATCTAAAAGATCTCAACAAGGCAAAACACGCCTTAAGATCGGTAAAGCCAAAAATGTGCTTTAAGACACCATAAAGATTGTATGACCTCAAATAGGATCCAAAGTGGATTCCTAAGTATTATAATGAAGTAAGGAACACAACAAAACCGTTCTCAAGGAGAACTAAACTCAGGAACACCCTGTGACACAAAAATGTGCGCTAAAACACCTTAAAGCACGTTTTTTGTGAGATTGCCTTTTTAATGGGCTTAAAAATTATAATTACCCTTAAATATGATATTTAATCATATTAGGAATTTAATTCCAGAAATTTACGAATTTTTTACAAATTTAATATTAAAATATTAATAAAACCCTAAAGTGGGGCCCGCATAAGTCAATATTGACCAAGTATGGTCAATGGTCAATTAATTGACCCACTTGGACCATGGAAATCGGCTGGCAAGGGTGGGAAGACAGCTCACAAGTCTTTGATTGCCAATTCTACCTAATACCATTTACTTTTTGAAAATAAGCTTACTTTTTACATTATTTCAAATCCTTTCAATCATTCCTTCCTTCCTTGTCCGTTTCCCTTCTACCCAGCCGAGCTCCTCCCTTCCTTTGAAGCTCTCAAGGTCTGTTCTTGAGCATGGAAGGCAAACCTAGCTCCTAAGCTCTTAATGTAAGTGTTTTAATGTCATTTTTAGCACTTTTTCTTCATCTCTTCACTACCAACACCTAGATTTCGTGGCTCATCAATTCCTATGGCTTATTCTCAGTGTTATAAGGTTAGAACAGGAGCTAAACTCGGTTGAGACCAGTACAGGGACCAAGGTTGTTCAAATCTACATTTTAAGGTAAAAACATACCTTAAGCCTCTCAATCTTTCAAGCGGTTTTATTCCTCTGATTTTTATGAGTTTATACACTCATAATATTCATATTTACATGTTCATTCAGTTGGTTAGCCATTTGGATCAAGGGTGACCAAGATCCAAGAGAAATACTCCTTTTTAAGGCATTTTTCCAAGGTAAAACCTAATAACAAGGTAGCATTTCGAGATCTAACTATTTCCTATGTCAATATGGTGGATCTAACACCTTGTGGTGTGTTTGGTTCAGGTCAAAACCACTTAGAACTTCCCTTGCATTTTTAAGGTGATTTTTGCCTTAAATCTTACATTAATTATTCCTTATGGTTAAGCTCAAGCTTGGAGTGTAACCATATCTTGTTTTTGTGTATTAAACATGTCTAAATCAAGTGGTGAATTTTCCTACAAGTGACCGAGCCCATACAAGGAATAATCAAGGTATAAACACCTTAAACTTATGATTTCCAAGTATATATATATATATATGGCCGAGAGTGAAACTTCATATATAGGTCATATTGACCTAAAAATGAAAAAAATGGCTAAGATAAATTAAGCTAGTCATTTAAGAGATTTAATTAACATAATGGTCAAATTATGACATTATGTGGAAAAATAATTAAACTAAGGAGAGGCCGAATATATATGCTATATTTTGAGACATTTATTGTGTAATTTATTTTGCAAGTTCAAGGTTGTAATAAGGCCATGTCATTAGGCCATTTTAATTTAAGTTTATAAGCTTATTAGTTTTATTTATGCTTATAATTAAAATAGGGGCCAATTCGTAATTACTATGAAATTAGGAAGCCATGGGCATAATTTAGAGCAATTTTTAGGATTTTAAATGAATTTATAAAAATTGTAACATTTTATAAAGTTTTGGGTCAAAATTGTAAAAATAGAAAACTATATGTTATAAAGAGGAGAATTTGTGATTTATAGAAGTTTAGTGGTTGTTTTTGAAAACCGAAAATATAAGGGGTTATTTGGTATTTTATAAACAAAATATAACTACGTGTTATAATTGTTTTAATGACTTAAATGTCATGACATAGGTTATATAACTATAATGTAACATTACATTAATTATGTGGTGATTTTGTAAATATTTAAGAACATAGGTGCGGTTCGAAAATATTAACATTTTAAATGGAATTATAATATGGTTTTAATGTTATAAGAATCATAACATTTATAATATAAGAGATATTCATTAAAAAGAATGGATATACATATATTAATAAGACTTACCATATTAAAAGGAGTTTCATAATACATGTACATAAATAAATGTTATGGTGGAAAAAAAATATATAACATGGTTTAATAACCATGCACTTTCATGATTTAAATAATATGAGATGGAGAGGAAAAGAATTACAAACATTGAATATGGAATTCTAATGTTAAGAGTGTACATGTGATAATAAGAATTCACATGTTGTAAGTATTGTTTTACAAGCGAATTATACCACATTGAACTTAAGAAAAAAAAAAAAGAAAAAAAAAAAAAGAAAGAAAAGAAAAAAAAAAGACAGGACAAACCTTAGGGAAATAAATACTAAGGTGAGATGCATAGTGCATGACATAGAATCACACATGCGATAATGAAACAAACTATACGACATACAAGGGTATGTTAAGTCACATGCGATAACAAGTTCAACAATAATTATATTAATATACAAACAAGACTACGCATGTAATATAACACCTTTCCCGATCTCGAGTTAAACCGAAAACCCGACAAACATTGACAGTAAATAACGGGGGGTTAACCGGGAGTTAATAGAGACGGTACGGAGTACCGTAGGATTGTGTTGTTATACAGTATGCTAATCAGTAGCATTATGTGTTGTTTAGACTGTTAGAGGCGACACAAGGGGCATAGGAACTTGCTGGCTCATACTCCACCGTAATACATCAGGTTGAACGGTATGTTGTTATGTGTCTCTGATTGTCTCTGAGGGCTTCCTCAGTTCAGACTTCTGTGTGATATGTGATAAGATTGTTTGTCTGAATGTTTAATTAAATATGCATGAACTGTATATTTATAGCTGCTTATTATTACTGTTGTTGAGTTAACAGTACCGGTTCGTATATATGGACCAATATATATAAAACGAACTAGCGGCTATGGTGCTATCTTATATGAAAAATAAGGAACGTCAGGGAAACGTTGTAGCACTAGGATAATAATACATATATATTATCCCAAACTTTCATACGGAGCATTGGCCTTTCTATACGCCGCTCTCGTATCTAACACTGGATCCCGAGTTTACAGACTCCGGATTGGACTAATGACCTTAGTGCTGTGTGTTAGAAAATTTGGTAATGCGATGCGATGGTATAATTAAGTAATTAAAGAATGGAAGTAAAGCCAAGAGGATGTGGCTCTTGGTGCGCGCTGTGATCACAAAAACGATACCAGGATGTCCGCGTACGGGTCCGTAAGTATCAAGAAAATTTCCCGTGAGCTAGAATGGCTCGTTGGTCGGAGACTCTACCGTTGGAGTGGCTACTGCCGTGGGTGACCCGCCATAATTTATGGGTAACTAGAGACATGTCGTTTTAATGAGACATTGTCACTAGGTATAACTGAACAATAATACATTTGAGAATTATACAGTGGCGAGTAATATTGGTTTCTACACCATGGACGAGAATTAATAATTGTTTATTGTTCTCGTTATTTCGCTTTGTTGTTCACTGGTTATACTTGTGGTATATTATGTGTGTTGATGGTTGTGTTGTTGTATGGACATTACTGTTATTTATTTTACAGTTTATATTTTAAAACGATATTGCATGTAATGAACCTCATGCTCTCGACCAAATAATTGAGGGGTCTTTGGGGGCATGACGGGGCATGTGATGACATACTCAGCAGGGGCTGATTCCATACCACGAACCATCTTTATTTCAGGTGACTAGCTGGTGGGTCGCAGCGAGGCGCGAATATTGTGTTACTCTTGGTTTAGACTTGGTACGGTGTGATACTCAGGTTGTTTTGGACTCGGGTTGTTTAACCGAGGTGTATTTGGTTTAGATGCTCATGGTCTGTAATAATTGGTCGTTGTTAGATTTGTTTTAAATTGTTTAAGTACTACTATCTATCTCTTGTGGTCACTGCGGGAATACGTTTCGCAAGTTGATTATCAGGTAAATCGTTGTCACTCGTATGGGCGAGTGATAACAGTGACACCAGTAGGGCGACAGTCTTTTACTTACCGCTGCGATATATTTATGATGTGCGACAGTTATAGGATATTCCGGAGCCGAATTAGTAGGGGTGTTACAGTTGTGGTTGACCATCTTTCTCGGTTGGTAGTTCCTGATGATGTTGTACCTATTCATGAATTTTTTCCGGATGAGACTGTTTTTGTTTTGAATACGGTGCACGAGCCATGGTTTGCTGATCTAGCCAATTATCTTATTTCTGGAGTTATACCTCGTGACTTTTCCTATGCTCAAAAGAAGAAATTTTTATCTGACGCTAAGCATTATATCTAGGATGACCCTTTTCTCTTTCGAGTTTGTGCAGATAGTATAATTCGCAGGTGTCTCCCAGATAACGAAGTACCCAGTGTTCTTGAGTTCTGTCATTCAAGGGAAGCTGGAGGCCATCATGGATCTCATAGGACGGCAGCCAAAGTCTTGGAATCAGGATTTTATTGGCCCACATTACATAAAGATTGCCAAGCCTTTGTGGCCAGTTGCGATAGTTGTCAACGCATGGGAAATACTTCCAGGCGACATGAGATGCCCCTTCAAGGCATTTTAGAGGTCTAACTTTTTGACTGCTGGGGAATGGATTTCATGGGACCATTCCCCTCTTCGCAAGGATTCCAATATATTCTGGTGGCAGTGGACTACGTATCCAAGTGGGTTGAAGCAATTCCTTGCCAACATGCTGATTCAAAGACGGTGGTAAAATTCTTAAAGAAACATGTCTTTACCCGCTTTGAAGTCCCTAGAGCCATTATAAGTGATGGAGGCACACACTTCTGCAATCGAAGCATTGCGCATTAATGGCCAAGTATGGGGTACACATTCACATGTTGCCCTTGCTTACCAGCCCCCAGATGAATGGGCAAGCAGAAGTGTCCATAGGGAATTGAAATGGATACTCCAAAGACGGTGCACTCCTCCAGAAAAAGATTGGCGTTAAAACTGGATGATGCTCTTTGGGCCTACCGCCACAACATATAAAACCCCCATTGGAATGTCACCTTTCAAATTGGTTTATGGAAAGGCATGTCATCTTCATGTGGAGCTTGAGCACAAGGCTTATTGGGCTATCAAGTCCTTGAATTTTGATATGACTGCGGTGGGTGAGAAAGAAAGTTGCAACTCTCTGAGTTAGAAGCTGAGGGATCAATCTTACGACAATGCCAAAATCTATAAGGAACGAACCAAGAAGTTCCATGACAAGCTGATCACAAAAGAGACTTCAAAGTGGGTGACATGGTCCTCCTATATAATTCAAGATTGAAGCTCTTCCCTGGAAAGCTCAAATCTCATTGGGCAGGTGTAACCCCGGTTTACCACCACCATTTACTTAGCTCTTCTTTTTTTTTCTTTTTTGTTTTCTAGATTCTAGAGAGACATGTTATAACCCAAGTAACGCTTATATTATACATGCGTCAGTCTTTTTACATAAGGTCCCCTAATACTATCACCGAGGTGTTACCGCCACACTTACTAAAGACTAGTAAGTGTAAGGCTATTACCACCACCACCCTACGCTAACTATCTTACATCGCTGTTACTATCAAAAGAGTGACACAACCAACCCGTCACTTTACACCTTGGTACCAAAAGACCCCACCCAGCCAACTACTATGTTAGCTCCTACTCCTATTTTACACCAAAAGTAAAGGGGTATCAAAAGGCTATTACATCGCTAGCATCTAACTAGGGACCACTTGCATATACTCGTACACTGTGGAAAAATCATGAGTGATGGACTGACTGGTGCCATTTTCCGGGTGCCTAAAACCTTGTATCTTCTTGTTCCACTCTTCATAAATTATCTCGGTGACCCCAGGCTGTAAACTTCTACGATAGGTGACAAACATGAATATATAGAAGTATCGGTGGACTCGTCCTCAGTGCAGAGAAGGTGTCCATCCCAGTTACCCTGAATTCACAGAATACATATACACAGGAAAACACAACCAAATAAAATTATAAAAACTGAGTAACACTACCACACCCCGTAAAACTTATTTTCTCTTTAAAAACCTTAGTTCCCAGCAAATATTAACAAATTAAAATCAAATAGATCACACAAACACATTTACCTGTACCATGAATTATCAAGAGATAATTAATATCAAATACAAGATATTTCCAATGAAGTCCACCACCACCACCCACCCTATGTCCTTAAGTGTGCACACCCCTATTGAGACTTCTGCCCAATAGGAGTAGATCATAGTGGCAGCTCCACTTCATTAGTAGGAGCTTATATCGTTGCCGGAACGTCGGCTTGGCCTAAAGGCTCTCACAAGAGGCATAGCCTTAGGATAACCATGATATCAACATCACACAATACTTTCCACACCACCACAAGAGGGTATCCTTAAACACATTTGCAAACCATGAGTAAGATATCATAACCAAGCTTTACACAAGTAGTAGTTCACACATCAAGCTCACCACTTGTAAAATAACCTTAATAATATCATAAAAATACCATTCAAACTCCAATAAATCAGAGATCAAACAATCTCCAAGAAACCACCTTAGAAAGCTTAAATTCTTATTTTTAGCCAAAATCACTATTCACCAACTTAAACAACTTCCCAAAAGATTCTCGGCATACAAATTTAACCATGATCCAATATCAACAACACAAGTATCTCCTCAAAATTTCAGCTCAAGATCAATTCGGAAACCCATTCAAACATTCGGAAAGGCTTAAAGCACATTTTCTCATTTTTAGCTTCTTTACCTTGTCTAACCGACTTAAATTTCTCCATTCGACTTGATTTTTCAACAATAACCATATATTCACTATTCAAGACTACCCTTAAATTTTAGCTCAAACCCATGTCGGAAACCTATCCAAACAATTCGTAAAGCTTAAAGCTCATTTTTCTCCATTTTTCAGATTCTTTAGAGTTTTCCTACTTCCCAACATTATTTCGACTTGATTTTCTAGGATAATCACTAACTATTCATCCCTAGTTTACTGTAAAAAAAATTTAAGAAAATAGGAGATAGGATTCGTAGATAACAAAACAGAATGACTTAAGAAGGAAAATAAGCTTAAAGGGTGAAAGTGATGTGCATAGATGTTACCTGTCCTCTCCTAGCCATTTTGGAGCTTTTCTACCTTGATTATAAGTTGCTTGAGCTCAAAATCTCCAATAACCAAGTCGCCCTCCTTGGATTTTGGCTTCCACTCCTTAAACTTGCCTTTTTCCTTGATTTTAGCTTAATTACTACCTTAGATTTGTGTTTCCAATGGAGGAGTGTTGTTGCCTATGCTCCAATGATGTTTTCTAGCTTAGGAGAGCAAGGTAGATGAAGAGGAATGGCCACCTTGCTCACCTACCATGGCCGACCTCCACCCCCCCCCCCCCCCCCTTTTATACTTGATTTTTCATCCTTATCTTACTATTTGTAATTATGACTTCTAGAATTGTCCATAGCCATAGATTTGTGTTAGGTGACAAAAACCAATCCTAACCACTCATGCCAAACCGCCATTGAATGGATAAGGAGGGGGCAAGTTGATTTTGCAATCATTGGCAAATAGTAAGGAGGTGTGAATAGTAAGGAGGTGTGAATAGTAACCGAGATATTTTTCTCCTCCTTCCTTGATATTTTCGGCCCCATCTTAGGCCATGTTTGGCTTGAACTTTTTATGGGAATTAAGACTATATGTGTAGGTATGTTAATACTAGTGTGGGTTATCAAGTTTAAGGAATTTCCTCGGGTCACTTTTGAGCTCTCCTTAAGCCCCGTTTGCCCAGAATCACTAAATACTGAAAAATGTAACTAGATTGTCTTATATTGAAAGGAGAGAGATATGATTGTTTCTTTCCTCAAAACACTCTCAAAAGTATCTAACACACTTCCTAAGGTTGATACCCACTCTCAGTTCCTGAGGATTTAGTAATTTTCGGGAATTTCAGAAATCCTGCGAAACTAAGGGTTACCGGGTGATACTCCGGGAACTAAAGTTTCTAATGTTCACCAAGCACCTCCAACTAATTATAACCTTCTACATCTTTAGAAATTAGGGTTTCCTAAGGTTTACAATTAAATAAGACCTTAATCACAGCTTAAGAAAATTGGGGTATTACATCCTCCCCCCGTTAAACAAAGCTTCGTCCTCGAAGCTAAATTCATCACACCAAACAATACAGTCACATACTCCAAGAAATTAAAGCAATACTCCACACAATAATTCTCAGTTAACCTCATCAACCACAAATGACTCAGCAACATCACACCAAACCTCAGACACACCAATCACACAATATAAACCATCCACAAATTCGATGATACCACAGTATAAAATCGTTAAGAGGACAACTCCTAAAATAACATTCAAGTATTACCAACCATTTCTGGCACCAACAAACATTCACAATCACAAGCATTCACAAACACTAGTAGTCATTCACCACTTACCATACAACTCTCCCCCCTCAAAAGAAAGTTTCTCCTGAAACTTTATTGCTGACCTTAATCAAAGAGTTCTGGGTGTTGAGTTCTCATCTTGCTCTCTAGTTCCCATGTAGCTTCTTGAACTCCATGATGAGTCCATAAAACTTTAACCAAATCCACAGACTTCCCTCGGGTCTCCCTTGTCTTATGATCCAAAATTTTAATTGGGTGTTCCTCATAAGTCAAATTAGGTGCAACTTCTACCTCGTTCGGTTGCAACACATGTGATTCGTCTGGAACGTATTGTTTCAATTGTGATACGTGAAACACGTGTGGACCCTATCCAAGTTCATCGGCAAAGCTAATCGGTAAGCCAAATTTCCAACCTTTTCCAATATTTCATACGGACCGATGTACTTAGGAGCAAGTTTTCCTTTCTCGCCAAATCGTACCACGCTCTTAGTGGGTGAAACCTTCAGAAATACCTTGTCCCCCACATTAAATTCAACTGGCCTTCTATGCAAATCAGCGTAAGACTTTTGCCTATCTTGTGCGGCTTTCAATCTCTGCCGAATGTTCTTAACCTGTTGAGCCATCTCCTCTGTTAATTCAGGCCCAACCCAAACCACCTCCTGCGCATCATTCCAACACAACGAGTACGACACTTTCTACCATATAAGGCTTCATACGGGGCCATATGGATACTTGAGTGGTAACTGTTGTTATAAGAAAATTCAATCAAGTGCAACTTGTCACTCCATGACCCTTGATAATCCATCGCACACAAGCCCGCAACATATCCTCCAAGGTTTGAATAGTTCTCTCTGTCTACCCATCAGTCTGTGGGTGGTAAGCTGTACTAAGGCTCATTTTGTTCCCATGGCTTTTTGAAATTGCTGCCAAAATCTTGAGACAACCTAGAATCTCTATCCGAAATAATTTCCATAGGGACTCCGTGATACTTAACCACATTTCTAATATATGCTTCCACCAGCTGTTCCATAGACCAAGTACTTTTCATTGGAATTAGTCTAGTACTTGGTCAACCGATCCACAATCACCCAAATCTGATCCATCCCACCTCTGGTCGGTGGTAATCCCACTATGAATCCATAGATATCGAATCCCATTTCCACATGGGTATATCCAACGATTGCAACATGCCTCCTGTTTTCTTATGCTCAAATTTAACTTTTTGACATTTAGACACTTCGACACATGTTCAGCTACCTCCTTTTTCATGTCTGGCCACCAGAAACTTTTCTTCAAATCTTTATACAACTTGTTTCCCCCCCGGATGTATGGAATATGCAGAATTATGGGCTTCCTGCATCAACTTCCTTTTAATATCGCCACATGAATCCGGTATACACCATCTTCCACGAAATCTCAGACTACCATCATCATGAATCTTAAAATCTGGGCTTCTCCCTTTTCCACCTTCTCCTTTATTTTCCGTAACTTCTCATCCTCTTGTGATGATGCAATTTCCTTATAAATGTCAAGGAATACGTTCATACTAAACAAAATTTTCTCTATCCACCTCCCCCGTTGTACCACCTCAAGGTTCAACCTTTTGAAATCCTGTACCAACTCATCATGTAATATCCATTAGCTTCTCCCTCGTGACTCCTCTTCCGACTTAAGGCGTCTGCCACCACGTTGGCTTTGCCTTCATGGTATAAAAAAATCTCCAGGTCTAATCCTTAATAAGTTGCAACCATCTCCTTTGCCTCATATAAGCTCTTTTTGAGTGAGATTATTTCAAGCTCTTGTGATCCTTGTAATCTTACAAGAAGTTCCATAAAGTAGTGCCTCCAAATTTTCAAGGCAAAACTACAACAGCTGCAAGTTCCAAATCATGAGTAGGATACCTGGTGAAATACCCCAAACCTAAGTATGCTAAGTAAACATCAAATCATGATGTATTAGGGCTAAAATATGCCTTAGAAAGATTGGTAGATAATTTAAACCAAGGAAAACACAAGGAAATGCCTTAAGGGCAATTAGGGCAAAAATGTGCTCTAAGCTTGGAGAGACTTGGGTGAGTACCCAAATATCATGATAAGACCTTAGTAATATTCTAATGGTCATTTTAAATCAATAGCAAAGAAAACCAAGCTTGAAAACAAGTTAAAACACAAAATGTGCTTTAAGAAGTCTTAAAGCACCTTTTTGAGAAATTGTCTTAGAATTGAGTTTTGAGTGGCTAAATGTCCATCATTACTCTTTAATCAACATGTGTACTAATTAGTATCACATTAGGAGGTCTAAATCAATGGGAAATCAAAAATTTCCCGATTATGTGCCTTGTTAGTGAATAGTAACTATTTAGTGACTAGTTTAAGTTTTAATCAATATAAGTCAATTAATTGGTCAACAAAGACCATGTAGCCTTATATTAAGAGGGTGGCCGGTTTTATGTGGGGAGTCACCACATGAGTCATCAAATGAGAAAGGAAAAGAAGAGATAAGTAAAGAAGTACTATTTGCTTTATTAAAGCAAAATATCTTATATTAGCTTACTTCTCTCCTTTATTCTCCATTTCTCTCCTTCACCCACGTTTCTCTTCTTCTTCTCTCTGTTCCAAAACCGAGAGTGTTGCTTCTCCATGGTTCTCCATCTTCAATCACTTGCCAAATACAACTCCAAGCTCCAAATCCAAAACAAATTGCATATTTGTCTTAGTTAGGTCAAGACCTATCTTTCTATCTTTTCAAATCTTTCAAAGCTCCATTTTGGTGCCATGAGAAAACTCCATTGATGGAGGAAAATCAAGTTTGAAGAGCTCATTAGCTTCTCCATTCTCTTAAGGTAAAGAAAATGTAAGAAAAACCATGTTTCCATCATTTCTTGTACATGGCCGAAAATTCCTTCTCATGAGGCTATGTTTTTATGGCTTGTTCTAGCTTGATTTATTCACCAAGGACTAGTGGAGGTCCTATTTCATTCAATGCCAAAGTCTACCTTGAGACTTCAAAGGTAATCATCCACTTTTATGCCTTAGAACACATTTCTAACCTAGGTTTTTATTCCTTGAGGTTAGTGCATTGTTTAGTACTCATATGAGTCCTTAAATATTGATTAGAACATTGGCAAAAGGAATTTAAGTGGTGGCCGAGATCTATGCAAGAAGAAGGCCTAAGGAGGAGATTAAGATAAGCTTGAGAAAACAAGGTAAAATGCTTACCTAATGGTGGTTTAAGATTAAGGAATGAGTTTTAGATAAATACCAATGTGGCTTAAAGCTTACATTGTGTATTGGGTTATATAGCCTAAGAAAAAGAACCTAAACAAGCTTATGAACTTGTGATTAAGGAGCTAATGAGAATGAGTTAGTAATATAAGTTTAAGGTGGATTTTAAGAGCATTATAACTACTATGAGATTGATGAGTGTATTTGCAGGTTGAAAGCTTATATATGTGGGAAATTCAGTGTTTAAGTTTAAGTCATTTAAGGCCTAAGAGCCATGTCATTTAAGAGCCTTAGTGCTATGCAATTTAAGATTATTCCAATATATTGAGTTTGTTATGAATGAGCTGGTTTGGGAGATGAGATATGATGAGAAAGAACTTGAGGTGTGTGAGATGGTTAAATGAGGAAAATAATGTGTTTGGGCATGCTATGATGCTAGAGGTGCTATGGCAAAATTTGAGTAGAAAATAAGTGTTTAGGCGATGGTGGTGAACTAATATGACCTAGGATTTACTAGGAATCATTATAAGGAATTTGAGTGGAGATTAGTTAATTAAGGAGTCCTTGAGGTTTAGGATGACCTAGAGATGTCTAGGAGGAGTAAGAGGAATGGTGAGTGTTTTGAGCACACCAAAATCATGAGATGAGGAATATAAGAATTGTGCATAAGATTAAGGAGAAGGTGTAATGATTAAGGTGATTTGAATATGTTCTAAGGGGAATTAATGACTAAGGAAGTACTAGGAAGTTTTAGAGGTGTCTTGATGAAAAGGGGTGAGATAAAGTGTGGTAATGAGCCATAATGACTTAGGCATTACCTTGGAGGATTTGGGAATCAAGAGAATGTAATTGAGCATTTAGGACTTAGTCAAATGTTGGTAAACAACTAGAAGGAAATAAGGTGTTGTGGATGGAAGCTTAAGCTTAGGAAGGAACCTTAAGTAAGTGCATAAAGGGCTTTCGATGGAGAAAGATGCTTGGGAGATGATGTTATAGTGGTGAAGAAACCTTGGCATAGTGGTTACATTAGGTATGAACGCCACCTAGAAACCTAGAGGAAAGCATTACAAGTGTTAGCATTATTACAAGGAAAATGCATAATGACTAAGGGGGATCTTGGTGGATGATTTAAGGTATTAAGGAGGGCTTAAGGTGTATTTGAGGTGCCCAAATGAGGTTATAACATATTAGAATATATGAGGAGAAGTTTGGAGTTGAAAGACAATTTAGAAACAAGTTTCTAGAGCCGACCGGCCTTAGGACCGGACTTGCAAGGTCGGTCGGGCTCTGTTACACTACCGGAGAATGTTTCTGGAATGGACCGGACATGGGACCGGACTTGTCAAGTCCGGTCGGCATGAATTTTGTACGGTTATAAGTCTCTGGAATCGACCGGACATAGGACCGGACTTGTAAGTCCGGTCGGAGTGAATTTTCCAACGGTAAAAGGGTACTGGAATGGACCGGACTTGGCAAGTCGGTCGGTAAGTCCGGTCGAGCCTAAAAACAAAAAAAAAAAAGAAATTTTGAATTCTAAGAATGGCAATGGGTAATAAGGTATGCTTTGGTAGGGTAGTAATGATTGAGACCCTAAGAACTTAAGAGATTAAGTTAAGTTAAGTATGAACTTGAAAGTTTAAGATTAAGTTTGTAAGATTAAGTGTAAGACCTAAGAGGTGTTAGGTGGGGATCATTAAGGAATTAAGTAAGTTAAACAAGTTAAGTAAGTCATATTAAGTTAAGTGATTAACAACCTAAAACTGAATGAATGTTTTAGGACTTGGGAGTTTGGACTCCGGAAGAGAGTAAGCAGCCGAACGACCAACGGTGAACGGTACAGTTCTCTTGTGACCTGCTTGCTAACGAGGTGTCCCTCGGCTTGTGTGCTATTTGTTTTGTGTGCTCACTAAACAAGATAAAGCATGCAACCGAACATATTATATATATATTGTATTGTTGTGTGATGTTTGAAAACTAACACAACATACCGTGAGAACTTACTAACCAATGTTTAGTAAGGAATTGAGTGAGACTAAGGAACGCCCCCTAATAGGGGACGATATGAACCGAAAGAGGTTAACCAACAAACATGGTCTTGAGATAACTACTAACTGGAACTTGAGTGAGGAAACCCGGGACCGATCTCCGGTCATGCATGCTAAGGAAGGGGGTCGGTATCTATAGCAGATTCGACTTCCGATTAAGGACTAGTCCTCGGACTAGTAGCCTAGGGTCGGTTGCCGGCCCGGCTACATTGGACATCCAGTCCAAGGTAGGTGGCTTTAAGATGGCGTGGGGGATCAAGCCTACATCCCCAACATTTAAGAATGTTGTTTATTGCTGGTAAGTGTCCTGCTGCTGGCTAGGGTTAACCAAGCCCTACAAAAATAAACAACGAACTAAGGGCTAACCTGTTCCCAATGAGAGAACGGTTGGCATACTTAAGTTAAGATTAAATTATAAGTTACAATCATTCCTTTTTAAAGGATGATTTGTATCGTTAAGATTAAGATTAAGTTAAGATTAAGTTTAAGGTGAGGTTAAGATAAGTTGCAACCATTCCTTTTAAAGGATGGTTTGTATTATTCAGATTAAGGTAAGTCACATCCACTCCTTATTAAAGGATGGTTGTTTCTAAGATTAAGATAAGACTAAGATTGAGGTGAGATAAGGATGGACTAAGTTTAAGAGGGAACATTACTTAAGGAGTTAAATAACTAACTCTCTAATTAAGGGAACGCATTTAAGTCGTTCATTGTGTGTGAACTTTGATTGTTCATATTTGGATCGTTGTTTACAGCATTCATTATCATGTTGTGCATATAATCAACCTCCATGCTATCGACAATTAGTCGTCGTAGCCACGTTAGCTTGGGGGCCATGAGGGGATCGTACCAGCATTCGTGCTGACCCCCTTTGGGGCTGTTTTTACTACACAGGTACAACAGGAAGCGGCCGTCGCGAGAGTAAGAAGAGGATACAAGTGTTAAGGGTTAAGAGTGCCTACGAGTTGTGCATGTACACTCGTATGGCAATTTGAGTTAGTAAGATGTATAGGATGTGAGTGGGTTGTAAGAAGGATATGTATATGTTAAGATTGTTGTACTAATGTTCGGTATATTCTGTAGTCAGACCGTGGCAAGGTCCTGGATTGTAAAGAATTCCGCTGTGACATGTATGTTATATATCTGTTAAGTTGCGAGACCACATTGGATTGAGTTGGGTGTGTTACAAAAAGTGGTATCAGAGCGTAGTTACGCTCTGAAGACAAGAAATACCGAACTTAGGAGAATGATGAGGTTGAGATTGAGTTATGGGTTAAGGGTTGAGAGATAGAGTGTGAGGTGCGTTAGCCAGGACTCCCCGGTGTTTACCGGATATCCATAGTACCTAGGCCCGCCCTCCACATCCCTAACCCTAAATATGTGGAACAAACGCCAGAGAGAAGAAAGTCTTCTCTTACTCGGGGAAACCCGATCTGGCAGTTAGCAAAGGTAAGCAATACGAGAAACAACTTGTTGTACAACAGTTAAGGAGAATTGGGAGATTTTTAATGGAGCGCAACAGAGAAACAAGCGCTACCTATGGAATACTATCAGTAGGGAACGGAAATTACCGGCAACATGGGTCGACATGCTACGCAGTCGAAATAACCCGCGATACCAATGGTAAGAAAGCACTACGCGTGCAATGGATAAGGAAATGATAAGCGACATGAGTACCGGACAGCGGTCCGAGTGAGCATAACAGCGGAAAAATACAAAGCATGAGGATTGAGATTACTGGAAAGTCCAGTTAGAACCGGGAACTCCCAAACAAAAAACATGAACATAACCGACAACGCGGACACGGTGAAATAAATATAATATTGTATACCGAAATAGGACTACGATGTAGTGAGTGCCTAAAGGAAAATCATTACTTAGTACCACAACAAGATGTGTGGAGACAGAAGCAAGGATTAAGACATAAGAAGATATAAGGGATTCCCTCAGAAAGAGGAACGCCCTATAGATGACAGTACTGTCAAAAAGGAAAACTGCCGATGGACCACGATACATATTATACTAAAATTATAAGAGATCCGAGGACTCCACCAGATTCACATGGAATTAGAAGGGAGTATCACTACGATGCACCTTGTACCAATACCCATCCTGCATGGCGCACTTGCTATGGCAAGTGCTACCACGGTTAAGCCACAGGGAAGCCATCATGGCAAACAGGAGAACGCTACAGTTGAAACACATTTTTATACCGGATTGTATCCACGAGAATAGGAAAATAGGACCTTGGAAGGGCCTGACGGCCTGACCATGATAAGATGGACCGACACATCAGCCAGCAGGGAGCTGAGCTTAGATGAAATACTAAACCATATAAATACTAGCAACGGTATAACCCTACAACAACAACCGACAGTATGGTAAGAACACCAATCTCAACTCAAGGGGAAAACCTAAGAGATTGCTCGGTATCGCGAGCAAAAACACTATATAAGCAATTATACAATGGATGTATTATAAGATACTATTGAGACTGTTGAAGCATCGACTTACAACGAAAAAACGGGATAAGACTCTCAGAGTGACCATTAAGGACACCAATACAACATTCTTCAATGAAGATGTTGGAAAACCCGGAAATCAAGGATAAAAGAAATAAACATAAGCTATAACCTACTAAGAATTAAAGTCGTACAACCCTGGAAAAGGAAAGCTCAGAGGACTACCCCCACAGAGCGGGCATAGTCGAGCCGAACAAACTGATGAATGACAGCTAGTACTGTTCGTCTAACTCATTAATACCCAAGTATGATTGATCATCAACGGGTGGCGTAGTCAACGGAAGTTGAACAAGCGTTGAGATAGAGTATAAGATGCCAGGATGATATCCAACTTGGACACCGTAAGGCAAACGCCTAATACGAACTATCCTTGATTGCCAAAAGACATAAGTCTAGTAAAATGACATATTGTCAAAGACATAAGTAACCTCAGATCACCTGAACAACTTCCATAGCAGGAAGCAGGATGTAACAACTTACCATAAAATCCCGATACTACATTTAGTATGTAACCTAATGATTGATGTGTTCCAAGGGACCAGAAGTTTATGAGGATAACCTGCAGATGAGTAAGAGTACAAATAATGAACTGAGACATTAAGCATTAAGAGCCTACGAGCCAAGGATGTTAACCACATCAGAGCCCGAGGCGCAGTAAATTATAAGAGAGCTTGTTTAAGCCATGAGAGACTACAATTTGTAGATATGAACGGTTACCAAACCTATAATTAGATTGGGAAAAACATACCAAGAAAGGGTACCAATGAGAATATTGAGATAATGCTAAGGACGGGAGCGGAGAACGAACCATGCCTTTTTAGGGTGGGGATACCTCTCCTTGTTGTGAGGCCAGAGTGGGAATGAACCCCTAAAAAGGGCTTTCACCTATTAGAGATAAAATACACTTTATTTAGAAATGGAAACTATGAACCTTGAGATTACCTTAGAACGTACCAGATACACTTGAGTATAAGGAAGGTTGCACAGATAGACCCCATATCCAACACCCAGGATGTAAGAATTAGTAATGGTCAGAGATAAACATTGTGACTGCACATTATGGCACGTCAATTAATCAATGCTCAAAGAGCTTGTGATTCAGTGGATGACTTCTTCAGTACCAGTTAAACTACATGGTAGATAACATCACTAAGGATGAAAGAAGCGAAAGAAATGAGCCTACTTACGAATCTGAGATTGGAGCAGAACATCTTCATATCAAGAGTCAACTATTTTACAACACGGTACGACAACCGCCTATACCGGAATGAGAGAACTCCCAGTGTGTTTACACCAAGAAGGGATTGAGTATAGGTAAGACATTAGAATAAGTGAGTAAGAGGTTGCACCATTAATGGGCAACATGGTAAAGGCCAACTACCACGGTAGTATGGTCGTGAGATATAGTAGTTAGATAAGTGGATTAAGTCATGGTGCGCGGTAAGGCGACCATTATGTATGAGCCGTCAAATATTGACACTGAGGCAATTAGATTTATGAGTTAAGACCAGCATAAGTAAGAAAATAAGATGGTAGACGAACTGAGCATTGATGCCAGTAGTCTGGACCTGGTTAGGTAAGATTTCACAGGAAGCACACATCCATTCCTTAAGGAACTGGAAGTGCATTCCTAGTAGCATAAATATGAGAAACAAGATAAGAGGCTCTACGGAAAGAGACCTCAGATATTAAGTGACCGAATCAATACGGAATACAGGAAGGAGCTAGAGCATACCATACCCAAGAACACAGTAAATGGACTTCCCTTGATTGACTTCAAGAAGAACAATAAATGTTATTTTGGAACGATGAAAGAGGAGATCGACAACAGAATACTTCATAATTAGCGATAGCTAAAC
Organism: Limonium bicolor; assembly: GCA_023374045.1. Taxonomy (NCBI): domain Eukaryota; kingdom Viridiplantae; phylum Streptophyta; class Magnoliopsida; order Caryophyllales; family Plumbaginaceae; genus Limonium; species Limonium bicolor. Next base: position 138,681,803 of record CM041777.1, on the reverse strand, counting down.
GTGTGACGGACACTATGAGTTTACTAAAACGAGACGTGGGACGACTGCACCCCACAGGGGCTTGCAGGCCTGACACGCTCATTTATGAGTTAGTTGGGTAAGTAGTAATGTACCAGTAAGGTACCCCATGCATGTGACGAGTGGTGTAAGGAACACGGGAAGTAGTCGACTCCGTACCCCGACAACGACGCAAGATCAGACAAGAGCAGCTACTACCACAAACAGTCGAAGAGAAGAATTCAGTTGAACCAGCAACACAGAGGAACCAGAGAACAGATAATTAAGGACTATGAAGTGCGAAGAGCACGGATTGTTAAGTACAGACATTGGACATGTCTTAAGATGTAAGAGATTAAGACTGTAAAGCGCATTATGCACTAAACAGTAGTTTCAGACTAAGAATCATCCTCAGACCAAAGGTCAGTTTGGGAGAACAATTTAGACATTCGAGAAAATACTAAGAGTATGAGATAAGATCTTCAAGGAGAATGGATAGACGAGTTACAACTCATTAAGGCCGTGTATATATAAAATAACACGTGTCCATTGAGACAATTAGGCCTAAGATTATCAGAGTGGTGCAGCGGAAGCTAGCAGATCACTACCTTTGAGATTAGACCAAACTAAGTTAAGGAAACGGTATAAGTACCGTTAAGAATCCTCGATACAGAGACTAAGTCATTTCTGATCGAATTATAAGTAAGATAGATGACGTGGAAGCTAGAATGCTTGGTAAGAATTAGACATCTTGAATTATGTTGTGACGCGATTACGTGGGCGTAATCCATTTTAAGGGGGGTAGAGCGAAAACCGCTTAGCGTATGTTTGTGTACTGAGTACATAAACTACGTTGTGCATAGCACAAAATAATTTGAGAATATGTTTTACATAAACATTTAAGATAAATCATGGTTATTGCACACAGAAGATGTGAATACCATACATATTAAGTACCTATCTTGTAACTCCGGTGTGAGTACAAGTTAAGAGAATTAAGGAAGAGGTTTAAGGAGACTTAAGGAATAGGAATATATGAGGTATAAGTCGATATGAGACTATGTGTGAGATAAGAATAAGATAACATTATGAGATACAATTTGATATGATATGAGGAAGAATTGTAATGCTATGTGGTATGAGACAGTGGAAGTTGGTTTGAGACTGATATAGAATTTAGTAGGAATTTAAGTCTTGAGGTAATTACTAAGAGATGAATTGGGAATGTTTGATGGAATGAGTCCACACTTTGGAGATGTATTGATTATGATTAGAAGAACTAAAAAGATAGAAAATTGGACATAGTGAATTATCTGATGTTTGAAAATGACGTGGGAGGTGGAACTTGATTTTCTAGGGATCAAGGGAAACCGAACACAAATTGGAGTGGAAGGATGGTTCTACACTGATGCTGATCACATCAGGGTAGGATTATTCCTGAAACTCCCTACCAGTGGTCACAATTAAATCACACTAAGGATAGAGGCCTTAGGATAAAATGAAATTGGAGTTGATTGTATTTTTAATTAGAGGAATTATTCCTCACATGACCTCGTGAAAAGGATTACCTTTTTACTGAGTCTCGCCCATGAAGTCGAGGACGCACGAGCCTTTGTCTTCGGACCGGTGACATGGGGAGAGCAGCGTGTTTTGTATTCTGGCCCATGGTGACGAGGACGAATGAGCCATTGTCTACGGACCGGTGACATGGGAGAATACGTTGGAAGTTATGTGAATGTTTTAATCATCAAAAGGAACAAAGGAATTTTGAGTGCTACACATGCTTAAGCATGTTGTGTGATATTTAAGTATAAGAATATGGTGGATCCAATGATCCAATGAGATTAAGTATACATAAGTATGATCTATATGATCTAAGGAATGAGGTAAGACATGCATTCTAATAAGAAAGATGCATGGGAACTTTGGGGACAAAGTTCTTTTAAGGGGGTAGATTGAAATACCCCAAACCTAAGTATGCTAAGTAAACATCAAATCATGATGTATTAAGGCTAAAATATGCCTTAGAAAGATTGGTAGATAATTTAAACCAAGGAAAACACAAGAAATGCCTTAAGGCAATTAGGGCAAAATGTGCTCTAAGCTTGGAGAGACTTGGGTGAGTACCCAAAATCATGATAAGACCTTAATATTATTCTAATGGTCATTTTAAATCAATTAGAAAGAAAACCAAGCTTGAAAACAAGTTAAAACACAAAATGTGCTTTAAGAAGTCTTAAAGCACATTTTTGAGAAATTGTCTTAGAATTGAGTTTTGAGTGGCTAAATGTCCATCATTACTCTTTAATCAACATGTGTACTAATTAGTATCACATTAGGAGGTCTAAATCAATGGGAAATCAAAAATTTCCCGATTATGTGCCTTGTTTAGTGAATAGTAACTATTTAGTGACTAGTTTAAGTTTTAATCAATATAAGTCAATTAATTGGTCAACAAAGACCATGTTAGCCTTATATTAAGAGGGTGGCCGGTTTTTATGTGGGGAGTCACCACATGAGTCATCAAATGAGAAAGGAAAGAAGAGATAAGTAAAGAAGTTACTATTTGCTTTATTAAAGCAAATATCTTATATTAGCTTACTTCTCTCCTTTATTCTCCATTTCTCTCCTTCACCCACGGTTTCTTCTTCTTCTCTCTGTTCCAAAACCGAGAGTGTTGCTTCTCCATGGTTCTCCATCTTCAATCACTTGCCAAATACAACTCCAAGCTCCAAATCCAAAACAAATTGCATATTTGTCTTAGTTAGGTCAAGACCTATCTTTCTATCTTTTCAAATCTTTCAAAGCTCCATTTTGGTGCCATGAGAAAACTCCATTGATGGAGGAAAATCAAGTTTGAAGAGCTCATTAGCTTCTCCATTCTCTTAAGGTAAAGAAAATGTAAGAAAAAAAACCATGTTTCCATCATTTCTTGTACATGGCCGAAAATTCCTTCTCATGAGGCTATGTTTTTATGCCTTGTTCTAGCTTGATTTATTCACCAAGGACTAGTGGAGGTCCTATTTCATTCAATGCCAAAGTCTACCTTGAGACTTCAAAGGTAATCATCCACTTTTATGCCTTAGAACACATTTCTAACCTAGGTTTATTCCTTGAGGTTAGTGCATTGTTTAGTACTCATATGAGTCCTTAAATATTGATTAGAACATTGGCAAAAGGAATTTAAGTGGTGGCCGAGATCTATGCAAGAAGAAGGCCTAAGGAGGAGATTAAGATAAGCTTGAGAAAACAAGGTAAAATGCTTACCTAATGGTGGTTTAAGATTAAGGAATGAGTTTTAGATAAATACCAATGTGGCTTAAAGCTTACATTGTGTATTGGGTTATATAGCCTAAGAAAAAGAACCTAAACAAGCTTATGAACTTGTGATTAAGGAGCTAAGGAGAATGAGTTAGTAATATAAGTTTAAGGTGGATTTTAAGAGCATTATAACCTATGAGATTGATAGTGTATTTGCAGGTTGAAAGCTTATATATGTGGGAAATTCAGTGTTTAAGTTTAAGTCATTTAAGGGCCTAAGAGCCATGTCATTTAAGAGCCTTAGTGCTATGCAATTTAAGATTATTGCAATTATTGAGTTTGTTATGAATGAGCTGGTTTGGGAGATGAGATGAGAAAGAACTTGAGGTGTGTGAGATGGTTAAATGAGGAAATAATGTGTTTGGGCATGCTATGATGCTAGAGGTGCTATGGCAAAATTTGAGTAGAAAATAAGTGTTTAGGCGATGGTGGTGAACTAATATGACCTAGGATTTACTAGGAATCATTATAAGGAATTTGAGTGGAGATTAGTTAATTAAGGAGTCCTTGAGGTTTAGGATGACCTAGAGATGTCTAGGAGGAGTAAGAGGAATGGTGAGTGTTTTGAGCACACCAAATCATGAGATGAGGAATATAAGAATTGTGCAAGATTAAGGAGAAGGTGTAATGATTAAGGTGATTTGAATATGTTCTAAGGGGAATTAATGACTAAGGAAGTACTAGGAAGTTTTAGAGGTGGTCTTGATGAAAAAGGGTGAGATAAAGTGTGGTAATGAGCCATAATGACTTAGGCATTACCTTGGAGGATTTGGGAATCAAGAGAATGTAATTGAGCATTTAGGACTTAGTCAATGTTGGTAAACAACTATGAAGGAAATAAGGTGTTGGTGGATGGAAGCTTAAGCTTAGGAAGGAACCTTAAGTAAGTGCATAAAAGGGCTTTCGATGGTGAAAGATGCTTGGGAGATGATGTTATAGTGGTGAAGAAAACACTTGGCATAGTGGTTACATTAGGTATGAACCACCACCTAGAAACCTAGAGGAAAGCATTACAAGTGTTAGCATTATTACAAGGAAAATGCATAATGACTAAGGGGGATCTTGGTGGATGATTTAAGGTAATTAAAGGAGGGCTTAAGGTGTATTTGAGGTGCCCAAATGAGGTTATAACATATTAGAATATATGAGGAGAAGTTTGGAGTTGAAAGAGAATTTAGAAACAAGTTTCTAGAGCCGACCGGCCTTAGGACCGGACTTGCAAGGTCGGTCGGGCTCTGTTACACTACCGGAGAATGTTTCTGGAATGGACCGGACATGGGACCGGACTTGTCAAGTCCGGTCGGCATGAATTTTGTACGGTTATAAGTCTCTGGAATCGACCGGACATAGGACCGGACTTGTAAGTCCGGTCGGAGTGAATTTTCCAACGGTAAAAGGGTACTAGAATGGACCGGACTTGGCAAGTCCGGTCGGTAAGTCCGGTCGAGCCTAAAAACAAAAAAAAAAAGAAATTTTGAATTCTAAGAATGGCAATGGGTAATAAGGTATGCCTTTGGTAGGGTAGTAATGATTGAGACCCTAAGAACTTAAGAGATTAAGTTAAGTTAAGTATGAACTTGAAAGTTTAAGATTAAGTTTGTAAGATTAAGTGTAAGACCTAAGAGGTGTTAGGTGGGGATCATTAAGGAATTAAGTAAGTTAAACAAGTTAAGTAAGTCATATTAAGTTAAGTGATTAACAACCTAAAACTGAATGAATGTTTTAGGACTTGGGAGTTTGGACTCCGGAAGAGAGTAAGCAGCCGAACGACCAACGGTGAACGGTACAGTTCTCTTGTGACCTGCTTGCTAACGAGGTGTCCCTCGGCTTGTGTGCTATTTGTTTTGTGTGCTCACTAAACAAGATAAAGCATGCAACCGGAACATATTATATATATTGTATTGTTGTGTGATGTTTGAAAACTAACACAACATACCGTGAGAACTTACTAACCAATGTTTAGTAAGGAATTGAGTGAGACTAAGGAACGCCCCCTAATAAGGGACGATATGAACCGAAAGAGGTTAACCAACAAACATGGTCTTGAGATAACTACTAACTGGAACTTGAGTGAGGAAACCCGGGACCGATCTCCGGTCATGCATGCTAAGGAAAGGGGGTCGGTATCTATAGCAGATTCGACTTCCGATTAAGGACTAGTCCTCGGACTAGTAGCCTTGGGTCGGTTGGCCGGCCCGGCTACATTGGACATCCAGTCCAAGGTAGGTGGCTTTAAGATGGCGTGGGGGATCAAGCCTACATCCCCAACAATTTAAGAATGTTGTTTATTGCTGGTAAGTGTCCTGCTGCTGGCTAGGGTTAACCAAGCCCTACAAAATAAACAACGAACTAAGGGCTAACCTGTTCCCAATGAGAGAACGGTTGGCATACTTAAGTTAAGATTAAGATAAGTTACAATCATTCCTTTTTAAAGGATGATTTGTATCGTTAAGATTAAGATTAAGTTAAGATTAAGTTTAAGGTGAGGTTAAGATAAGTTGCAACCATTCCTTTTAAAGGATGGTTTGTATTATTCAGATTAAGGTAAGTCACATCCACTCCTTATTAAAGGATGGTTGTTTCTAAGATTAAGATAAGACTAAGATTGAGGTGAGATAAGGATGGACTAAGTTTAAGAGGGAACATTACTTAAGGAGTTAAATAACTAACTCTCTAATTAAGGGAACGCATTTAAGTCGTTCATTGTGTGTGAACTTTGATTGTTCATATTTGGATCGTTGTTTACAGCATTCATTATCATGTTGGGCATATAATCAACCTCCATGCTATCGACAATTAGTCGTCGTAGCCACGTTAGCTTGGGGGCCATGAGGGGATCGTACCAGCATTCGTGCTGACCCCCTTTGGGGGCTGTTTTTACTACACAGGTACAACAGGGAGCGGCCGTCGCGAGAGTAAGAAGAGGATACAAGTGTTAAGGGTTAAGAGTGGCCTACGAGTTGTGCATGTACACTCGTATGGCAATTTGAGTTAGTAAGATGTATAGGATGTGAGGGGGTTGTAAGAAGGATATGTATATGGTTAAGATTGTTGTACTAATGTTCGGTATATTCTGTAGACAGACCGTGGCAAGGTCCTGGATTGTAAAGAATTCCGCTGTGACATGTATGTATATATGCTGTTAAGTTGCGAGACCACAATTGGATTGAGTTGGGGTGTTACACCTGGTCTCATAGTTCTTCAATTGTCGTGAGGCATAGGCAATGACCTTGCCATTCTGCATCAACACACACCCTAAACCATATTTAGACGCGTCACTATATACTTCAAAACCGTCTGTACCACAGGGCAACGCAAGAACTAGTGCTGTGGTTAACTTCTCCTTCAAAATCTGGAAAGCTTTTTCACAATCCTCATCCCACTTATAACGTACTTCCTTTTTCATCAGATTTGTGAGTGGTCTCGTAATTTTAGCGAAGTCTTGAACAAACTTCCTATTGTATCCAGCTAGCCCAAGAAAACTTCTAACTTCTCGTACATTCATTGGCCTGGGCCAATCCTTAACAGCCTGAATTTTAGCCGGGTCAACTGAAATTCCATCACCGGTTACCACATGACCTAAAAATGATACTTCCTTGAGCCAAAAATCACACTTAGATAATTTGGCATACAGCTTCTTCTCTCTTAAAACTTGTAGAACTTGCCGCAGATGATCAGCATGTTGCTCCTCATCCTTAGAGTACACCAATATGTCATCAATAAATACCACTACAAACTTATCCAGGAATTGGCTAAAAACCCGATTCATTAAGTCCATAAATACCACTGGCGCATTTGTTAGCCCGAATGGCATCACCACAAATTCATAATGTCCATACCTCGTTCGAAAGGCTGTCTTTGGTATGTCCTTCTCTGCTATCCTTAACTGATGATAGCCTGACCTTAAGTCGATCTTAGAAAATACTTTAGCTCCTTGTAGCTGGTCGAACAAATCGTCAATCCTAGGCAAGGGATATTTATTCTTGATTGTAACGTTATTTAACTCCCTGTAATCAATGCAAAGACGCAAAGTTCCATCCTTCTTTCTTACAAACAAAACTGGGGCTCCCCACGGAGAAGCACTCGGTCGAATATAACCTTTTTCTAAAAGTTCCTCCAATTGTTTCTTCAACTCATTCATCTCATTCGGGGCCATCCTATAAGGGTGCTTAGAAATTGGAGCTGTTCCTGGTACTAAATCAATAGTAAACTCAATCTCACGGTCGGGTGGAAGTCCAAGAATTTCTTCTGGAAAAACATCTGGAAATTCCCTGACTACTGGAAGATCCTCAAGTGTGGATGGCTTTAGTTCTTGCGCCAATTTTCCCTCTTGAACATAACACAAATAAACTGGCTCTCCTTTTCGCAACTCCTTTAAAAATTTTAAGGCAGGTAGGACTTTTACCCTTTGCTTAGCTCCTTCGCATGTGTACGACACTCTCTTTCCTTTCTTCCCACATACGCTAATCTTTTGTTTTTCACAATCTATGCGCCCCTTGTACTTACTTAACCAATCCATCCCCAAGATTATATCAAAATCCTTCAAATCAAACTCTACCAGATCCATCTCAAATTCTCTACCCTCTATGGTTATTTTCACTCCTTCCATTTTCCTAGTGCATCCTACCACTCTTCCCGTAGTGTAGAAACAGAAATTTCAACTTCTATATCAGGGACTACTCCTACCTTCTTCAAGAATTCGGAGGATATAAAAGAACAGGTTGCACCGGAATCAAATAATACTTTAGCACTAGTTCCAAGAACGGAAAAAGTACCTGTAATGACGTCCCCTTCTTGTTGAGATTCAGCCTCCGTCTTGCTGATTACGTTGATATACCCCTGATTCTTGTAGCCTCCTCCTGGGGTACTACCACTTCCGTATTGTATTTGCTTCCCCTTACTATTCCCTTGTCCACTCATGTTACCTCTTGGACCATTATAATTATTCCTCTGTTCATTTTGATTATTCAGCTGTACTCCTCCTTGGTTGCCACGATTGTTCTGGTTGATGAGATTTCCAGTTGTAGCAGGCCTTACTACCTGATTAGTTCCTCCTTCCATCCTTCTTACCCTACACTCATAGGCCCTGTGGCCTAACTTCCCACAGTTAAAACACCTTACCAACCTTCCTTCGCAATCTTCACCTGGGTGATTCCTTCCACAAATCTTGTAATAAAAGTATCCTTTATCATTGAATCGTCGTCCCGGATAATTGGGTCTGGATCCCCCACTTGGTCTAACTTCTACTTTAGCCCTCTTATCAAAGCTCTCGGCCTTACGAGTCTCCATTCTCCTTTTCCGCCCCGTTTGTACTTCTTTCCTTCTCTGTTGTACTCTATAAAGATTAGCAGCTTTATCGTACGCCTCTTGTAAAGTAGTTATAGGTATTACACTCAGAGCTTCTTGTAAATCCCAATTTAACCCTTCCAAGAAACGTTGAACCTTAGCAGTCTCATCGGGTACCACATGCGGAGCAAATCTAGCAAGCTCCACAAACTTAGCATGATAAGTTTTAACATCATCTGTCCGCTGCCTCAATCCAGTAAATTCCTGATATTTTTGCAACCTTACATGCTCCGGATAAAATCTTTTCCTCATCACATCTTTCAACATATTCCACCCAAAACCCGGATTTCCTTTAAGTCTCTCCTCCTCCGCAGTCCACCACAAATCAGCCTCACCTTTAAAATAAAATACAGCCCCACTTACCTTCTTTTCTTCAGGGCAATCATAATATCAAATATTTTGTCAAACTCTCTGATCCACTCTTCCAGAATTACTGGATCCTCTTCTCCTGAGTAAGTACTGGGTTTCATAGCTGCTATCCTCCGGGAGAAATCCTTGGGTATTTCAGCTCTAGCCTCGTGCTGCTCCAGGATTCTTCCCATACTCAGTGTCAACTCCCTCAGTTCATCCATCTGTCTCTCCCCTCCCATTACTCCGTCCACTCCCCTCTCCATTATTCTACACAGAGATATGTTAGTTGCAATATAAATAGTTAACTATAATCAATCAAGCACACAACACACAAATATCACAACAAACATATTTTCAGAACCACATGGTTCTGCCTAGACTCCTAAACCTAAGCCTGGGTCACCTTGCTTCCTAGTCAAACTCAAATTTTCCCCTCCAGCTAACCTATAGCTCTGATACCACTCTGTAACGCCCCGGTTTACCACCACCATTTACTTAGCCTCTTCTTTTTTTTCTTTTTTTTTCTAGATTCTAGAGAGACATGTTATAACCCAAGTAACCGCTTATATTATACATGCGTCAGTCTTTTTACATAAGGTCCCCTAATACTATCACCGGGGTGTTACCGTGTTAGCAGAAATATGTTACTATCTCTACCTAGGCAGTGTACCTATCGTTTTGCGGAATAGTGAATTGAGTGGGGTTGTCGATCTCAGGGACCTCGTTCAATTAATTGACAAATTATTTACTAACCGAGAAAACTAAACTAAGAAAACAGTAAATTGTCACTTTTTCAGGTTTTCAATCAATTCAAAACAAATAACGAACACAAAATAATAAAATAACAAAACGATAAAAAAAAATAAACAAAGCAAATGTCGGTTTAAAAATCTGATGAATTAAAAACGCTCCCCGGGTTATTCCACTCGTCTATTTCGTCGAATTCAATTAATAACAATTTTCACTATTTTATGCAATAAGCTCAGGAATTATAATTAGTCCGTTGACCGGTCCTTGTACAACGAACCCTAACTAACTGAAATAACAAGCCGCAAACCATGCCCAAGTTAAATTCAAGTTAATTGCAATAAACACAATTCCTATTAGAGACAGATTAACCTATAGGCAAGCCATGCTTCTAGTCGTTAATCCGGTTTGATTTCCTATGTCTAGAACTCAATCTCAGCACCGCATTTTGATAAAAGCTCTACAAAAATCACTTAGAAAATTGGCCAGAAAATCTAAGCGCATTAAGGACTGGAATCAAACTATTGCAAAATTATAATAACAGTGACAAATTTACATAACATGAATTCTACGAAAAAGACTCGCTTCCCTAACCCGGGAAGCTAAATAAAACTACTCACTCATGGTTTAACAAACAGAAACAACGATTAAAACTGAAATAAAATAACTTGTAACAAAAAACCAACAACAAAGAATAAGTTCCAGAATTTCACTCCGTTTTACTAATGCCTTCGGTTGTTGAGCGGTTCTACTCGATTTCTGTTCTCTTCCTCGCGAACTGCTGGTGCCGCGTCTCCCTCCTCTGCTACGTGGTCAGTGAGAATGACAAATGATGATACACGTAGGTTTAGTGTGTGGTCGGTGGTGGAATAATTCGGACGAAGGGTGATTGTGGACGGATGAAGATGGTGGTATGATGGGCGTCGGGTGTATGGATTTATATGGACGTAATGTTGTTGAATGTAACTGGGGAATGAATTGTGAATGGCAGAGTAGTATGGACTGGATTGGTATCTGCGTGAATGACTCTACTGGAAAACTCCTCGTCTGTATATATAGAATTCTTGCTTTATCTTTACGGCTGAGTTGATAAAAAAATATATTTTATCTTTCCAAAACGCCGCAGCCTTCTCCTTTTTTTTTTTCTGTAACACAGCCCACGTCAATGTCGGTTTCTTTAAGTTGCAGCCGACTTCCCATATACATGCAATTCAGCCCATTCATCTATAAGCCAAGATGGAATTCGCAGCCCATTATTTCACGTGTAGCTCTTATTTGCATGCATATCATCACGTGCATGTGATTTCAGTCTTAAAATGGCATCAATTACTTCCAAATATGCAGAGCGTTAGTGAGCAATTTAACATGAAACTCCACACCTCTGTAGCCTTGCTGGTCCGAAATCGATCGTGTATATATATGAAAATTCAAGATTCTTTTTCCTGCATTTGACACATAAAATATATCAGTTCAAATCTAAATATAAATCATAGAAAAAACATAAGATAAGTGTCAAATATAAGTCAATTCATTACGAATTTTAAATCAAATAACCCGTTAAAAGTATATATATTTTACACTTATCAAACTTCCTCACACTTAGCTTTTGCTTGTCCTCAAGCAAATATAGAATATGACTACTTTTAAGGGCCGTAGTATCAAAACTCAGGATCAAAACAACTGCTGATGGAAAACGAGCAAAATGGCAATCAAAAGAATAGTTCTGCTACTAACTGTAGGTTTTCGCAAACAGTGAAAAAGAGAGTGGAGTTAAAAGCATGGAGAAGTTAGATTATGGAAACTGAAACAGAATAGTTTGGGATCTTCCACCATTTCTTTCCTCTAACCTTTGGATGACAAGGGGTGTGAAGTAACGCCTTATTCCGCGATACCTTTCAACACCACGTACTCATGATCAGAATAAGCAAAATTGAAATACACTTTTAACTTTTCAAAGTTCATTTTTCTCAACATTCTATTTTGCCATTTGCATATTCAATTCATCCCCTCAGACTTTTCTCTTCACCCATGTAGCGGCTTTGGGCCAACTATCCCAGATCCCGAGACCTTAGGTAGATAGGTGTTAAGGCACCCCGAGGACTTAATAACCGAATGAAGAGGCCTGTTTTGGTTCAGAAATTTTAATTCAGATCAGCGGAGTACCTTGCCTTATCCTTTTCATACCGAACTTTCTCGTCATTCCCAAGATCCCAAACTAGACTAATTCAGTTTTCTTAATCAGCTAATCCACCAAATTTCAGTGAAAACGGATTCAATTTGGATAAAACTATACATACAAACAGCCAAAAGCAGAAAGATTCTTGAGGTGGCCATCAGGCTTGTTTTCAAAACCTCAACAAAAATTTTCACCTGAAGATTCAATATTTATTGGCGCTTAAAAGAAGCAATTCTTCCAAAATAAGAGGACAAACAAAAACGAGTGTGGCATTAAGTGCAATTGTCAATATTTAGAAAGTACTCCTACTTCCTCACACTTAAAAGGAGCAATGTCCTCATTGTTCACAAAATCAAACCAAGAAGAGGACTTTCTAAATAGTGCAAATTCATCAAAAGTTAACTAAAGATCGCATGGACTTGATGCATTCAAAGCGTAAGCTGGACTTAAAATAAGAGTGAAAGGACACGAAAACTCCCCTGATATCTTCAGATTTAGGAAGGGCACCTTCCTCACACTTAGGTCCTTCACCGGGTAAAAATCTTCAGATTGAGGAAGGGTACCTTCCTCACACTTAAGTCCTTTACCGGGGTAGGAATCTTCCTCACACTTGCTGTGAAGCAAGTGTCCAGCCTATGGAGTGTCTATGATCACCACACCTGCAAGCAATCTCAGAAAAACAACAAGAATTGACGCTAAAAGCATCTCATTAAACGCATGTGCATTAGAACCTTGGAGTGAATAAAGGAAACAGAAAACATGGATTTATGAAAACAAATAAATAACATGAAAAGCAAAAATTAAACTAAAAATACCACTGGGTTGCCTCCCAGTCAGCCGCCCTTCTTTATTGTCTTTGGCTAGACAGAAAGTAACTATGCTTTAACGGGGTCCTTAAGAGTGAGCTCAGATACATCCTCCCTGTCTAACGAAGTACCCAGAAACGGCTTAATACGAGAACCATTAACTTTGAACGAACCGCCTTTTCCATTATCTAATTCCACAGCTCCAAACGGAGAGACACTTATAATTCTAAAAGGTCCAGACCAAAAAGATTTCAACTTACCTGGAAAGAGCTTAAGTCTGGAATTGAAAAGAAGTACCTGATCTCCCGCCTTGAAGTCCCGCTTGGCAATCATCTTGTCATGCCAGCGCTTGGTCCTCTCCTTGTATATGACAGCATTCTCATATGATTCATCTCTAAGCTCCTCTAACTCCGTCAGCTGAAACTTACGCTTCTCACCGGCTTTCTGCAAATCAAAGTTCAGCGCCTTCAATGCCCAATATGATTTGTACTCTAACTCCACAGGCAAGTGGCATGACTTTCCAAAAATCAGCTTGTACGGGGACATGCCAATGGGTGTCTTGAAGGCGGTACGATAAGCCCAGAGTGCATCATCCAACTTGAGTGACCAATCCTTTCTGGAAGAATTCACTGTCTTCTGTAAATCCATTTGAGCTCTCGGTTCGTCACCTCGGCCTGTCCATTTGTCTGAGGGTGGTAAGGTAAAGCCACCTTGTGACGGACTCCATATTTCTTCAGAAGAGCATCGAACTGACGATTGCAGAAGTGGGAGCCACCATCACTAATAATAGCTCGAGGGACACCGAATCTAGTGAAGATATTCTTCTTAAGGAACTTCACAACAACTTTAGCATCATTAGTAGAGCAAGCAAGGGCCTCTGCCCACTTAGAAACATAATCAACAGCTACTAAGATGTATAAATTTCCAAAAGAATTCGGGAAAGGACCCATAAAATCAATACCCCAAACGTCGAACAACTCAACTTCTAACATGTTTGTCAAAGGAAATTCATTTCGACGAGATAAGTTACCTTGCCTTTGACACCGATCACATGTAGCAACAAACGCATGGCAATCTTTATGAAGGGTGTTCCAGTAGAAACCTGATTCGAGTACCTTCGCCGCTGTACGAGTAGCACCATGATGTCCACCGGCTTCTCTGGAATGGCAGTGAAGAAGAATGTCTCTTACTTCCGTCTGTGGGATGCACCTACGAATGATTCCATCTGCACAAATTTTGAAAAGATAAGGATCATCCCAGAAGTAGTGCTTAACTACAGAAAAGAAACGCTTCCTCTGCTGATAAGTCATATCAGCGGGGATGATCTTCCTTGCTAAATAATTAGCAATGTCAGCGAACCAAGGACCCCCGACTGTCTCAACCGCGTATATGGCCTCATCAGGGAAAGACTCATTGATGATATCCCCATCATCAGGCACCTCCATTCTGGACAAATGATCTGCCACCCCGTTTTGTGTCCCTTTCTTATCTCTGATTTCAACATCGAATTCTTGAAGAAGAAGGATCCACCTGATTAACCTAGGCTTTGCATCTGCCTTAGCAAACAAGTACTTAAGAGCAGAATGATCAGTATGCACAATAACTTTGCTACCTAACAAGTACTGACGAAACTTATCTAAAGCAAAGACAACTGCAAGCAATTCTTTTTCTGTGGTAGCATAATTTTTCTGAGCATCATTTAATGTACGACTAGCATAATAAATCACTCTCAAAATCTTATCAAATTTCTGGCATAAAGCAGCCCCCACAGCATAATCACTTGCATCACACATGATTTCAAATGGCAAAGTCCAATCAGGTGACACAACAACTGGTGCAGAAATAAGCTTCTCCTTTAACAAATTAAAAGCTGCTAAACATTCTTCAGAAAAATGAAATTTAACATCCTTAGCAAGTAAGTCACAGAGAGGCTTAGTAATCTTGGAAAAATCCTTAATGAATCTCCTATAAAAACCTGCATGTCCAAGAAAACTACGAACTTCCTTGACAGAAGAAGGAGGTGGAAGTTTCTCGATTACCTCAATTTTAGCACGATCCACCTCAATACCTTTAGATGAAACTTTATGTCCTAATACGATTCCTTCTCGGACCATAAAGTGGCACTTCTCCCAGTTCAGTACCAAATTTGCTTCCTCGCACCTAGCTAGAATACAATCAAGGTTCTCCAAACATGATTCAAAGGTTAGTCCAAAAACAGAGAAAATCATGAAAACCTCAATGCACTTTTCAATATAATCAGAAAATATTGCCATCATGCATCTCTGAAAAGTAGCAGGAGCATTACATAAACCAAACGGCATTCTCCTATAAGCAAAAGTACCATATGGACAAGTAAAAGTAGTCTTCTCCTGGTCCTCAGGAGCAATTGGAATTTGAAAATAACCTGAATAACCGTCTAGAAAACAATAATAATCCTGTCCTGCTAATCTTTCAAGCATCTGATCAATAAAAGGAAGGGGAAAATGATCCTTACGGGTGGCATTATTTAACTTACGATAATCAATGCAAACTCTCCACCCTGTAGTGGTGCGCTGTGGGATCAGCTCACCTTTCTCATTTGGTACAACGGTAATTCCCCCCTTCTTTGGAACTACCTGAACTGGACTCACCCATTGACTGTCTGAAATAGGATAGATAATTCCAGCGTCTAACAATTTAATTACCTCTTTCTTTACTACCTCTTTTAGAACAGGGTTGAGACGTCTCTGAGGCTGCGCCAATGGTCTGTAATCATCCTCCATGTAAATTCGATGAGAACACAACTGAGGGCTGATTCCACGAATGTCTGCAATCGACCAGCCAATAGCTGCTGTATGCTTGCGCAGCACCTCCAGTAGTTGCTTCTCTTGAGCGCCTGTCAATTCAGAAGACACAATCACAGGTAAGTCAGAAGGTTCCTTAAGAAAACATATTTAAGATGAGGGGTAAAGGCTTCATCTCCACTGCAGGAGGTTTTTCAATTGAAGGTCGTGGCCTATCAGCACTTCTTTCTACTCTTTCAAATTTCTCCTTGTAAGCGGGGAAGTGCGGCCGTCTCTTGTTTAGCTCTTCTGCCATGAGAGCGATATCTGGATCCTCATCATCATCCTCACAAGATGCCATTAAACATCTCTCCAAGATCTCCTCTTCTTCTCTGCTAAGAGTTTCCTGCACTAGAGAGTCAATAACATCTACAGAAAAACAAGACTGAGCACCTGCAGGACGTTTCATGTTTCTAGTCATATCAAAAACAACCTGTTCATCATGGAAACGCAAGATAATCTTACCCCCCTCTACATCAATCAAAGTACGAGCTGTGCGCATGAATGGTCTCCCTAGAATCAATGGAACATCCTTATCCTCTTCCATGTCAATTACAATAAAGTCAGCAGGGAAAATAAATTTACCAACATTTACCACTAAATCCTCTATCTTCCCTGTTGGATGAATTATAGATCGATCAGCTAACTGTAACTGTACAGAAGTAGGAGAACACTGACCAAGACCCAATTTCTTAAAAATAGATAATGGCATTAAGTTCACACTAGCTCCTAAGTCACACAAACCATTACCACAATCTACCTCTTCGATGGAACAAGGAATGATTGGAAGTCCAGGATCTCCTAACTTTGGGGGTAACTTCTTCAACAGAACAGCAGAAACCTTCTCTGTAAGTCTCACCGTGTCAGTTTCCTGCAAAGATCCTATTAGACAAGATATCTTTCATAAACTTAGCATAAATAGGCATCTGAGTAAGAGCATCAGAAAAAGGAATATTGATTGTCAATTTCTTAAAAATATTAAGAAACTTGCCAAACTGTTCATCCAAATTCTTTTTCTTAAGTCTATCAGGATATGGAATAGGAGGAACATAAGAAAGCTGAGAAGGTCAACAACAAGAGATTCAGGAGACTCCTTCTCCTTGGGAGCTACCACTTCCTCAACTTCAGTGGAGTTCTTCTGCCTTGTCAGACTCTTCCTCTGCTGCAGGAACATCAGAAACCAACTCCTTACCACTCCTTAATGTTACTGCTTTCATCTGCTCTCTTGGGTTAGGTCGGTCTGACCAGGTAGTGTCCCTGCAGGTCTCTGTGCTAGCTGCTGTGAGAGTTGACTAGCTGCCTCTCCACATTCTGATTTATGGTTGCTTGATCAGCTAATTTGGCCTCTAAGTCCGCAATTCTAGAATTAGTAGCTTGGCCCTGTTTCAGCAACTCTGCAAACATGCTCTCGATCTTGCTGTTACTTTCCTGTGAATTTTGAGCTTGATCTTGCTGTCTATTAAAATGAGATTGTCTATTATTCTGATTATAAGAATTATTACCCATAAACTGATCATTACCTCGCCACTGAGACTGCTGATTATTTCTCCAACTATTTTGACCATAAGAATTAGGAAAAGAGTTACCTGGTCGGTTGTTTATAGAATTTACCTCTTCTGGATTACCGACGTACCCAGGTCCCTCACAGTTGTAAGTCTCGTGGGCTCCTCCACAAATATCACAGCAAGGTGTCAGGTATTGGGAAGAAGTAGCTGCTGCCTTCACCGGTTGCTGTGTCTGACCAAGAGTGAGCTTCTCCACTGCTTTTGCTATGGCAGTCAACTGAGCAGATAGATGATCCTGCGGGGGCAAATGATATAGTCCGGCCTCTTTCTTGGACTCTCCTCTCCCCTTATTCTTACACCACTGTCTGGTGCTTGCGGTCATCGAATCCAGAAGCTCAATTGCTGCTGCACCTGTCTTATTCATGAAATTTCCTCCAGAAGCAGAATTCAGTAAAAGCTTGTTTGAATCATTTAAACCACCAAAGAATGCTAACACTAAATCTCTATCACTCATACCATGGTGCGGGCATAAAATCTGAAGCTCTCTAAATCTATCCCATGAATCATATAGAGACTCACCTGGTTCCTGACAAAAACTATTAATCTCACCTATCTTTTCTCTGGTCTTGGATGGTGGGTAGTATTTGTTCAGAAACTTACGTGCTAGCTCCGCCCAGGTAGTGATACTCTGTGGTTGCAAACTCCTCAGCCATCTGGAAGCTCCATCCTTCAAGGAGTAGGGAAATAGCTGCAGTCGGATCCTCTGGTTCAGGTTCCCGGTCTTGTTGAAAGCATTGCAAAAATCTAGGAACCTTGAGATGTGATGTGGTGCGTCGTCAGAATCAACCCCACTGAATTGGCCTTGATGAAACAACGTAGTGATGTAGCTAGTCTTGAACTGCCAGGCCTCCATCTCTGCTGGTGTGATTTCAGGGAGAACAATAGCAGAAGGTCTCCCCTCGACCGACGGTTGTTGATGCTCATTCAATGTGCAGTCAGCCATGTTGAATTGTAACCTTCTTCGTCTATGGAATAGTCTCTCAATTTCTGGCTCAAAATCAGCTAATGGTCCTCCTACAGAACGAGTTTGACGCATACAACAAATTAGTGTCTGTAAAAGAAAAGAGTACTAGCTAAAAAAAAACTACGACCTTAAAGCTAAGCAAAGACAATCTCAGAATAAAACTGTAAAACAAATTAACCAACTAATATGAAAAATAAACAATCAAATTGAATTATAAGCTAAATAATAGACACATAAGGAATATCAATATTCAAACTGTAAATTAAGCAAACTAACTACTAAACGCACTGGACCAAAATGAACGTAATCGGAAGAAAAGTCCTAAACTAATTACAATCAAATCCAACGTAGAATTGGATGTAATAGAAATTGAGTGAAGTAAGAAAAAGAAAAGAGAAGTAAAATTAACGTAAAAGAAAAAATGATGAAGAAAAATCAATGCAACGGAAAGAAATAGAAAAACAGAAACAAGAACTAGAAATAGAAATGGAAAGAAGAAAAAAAAAACCGTAAGTTTACGTACTACTAATCTACGAAATCGAATTCAGGAAATCAAAACGTAATTCAAAAACAAAAGTAAAAGAAAGAGAAAAGCTACGTAAACAAATTAAATTCACATCAAGAAGTTAAAAAAAAAAAAAGTTCTAATTGAAAAAAAAACGAAAATTAATGAACTAATTAAAAACTAAAAACTAACAGGTCAAATACTGACTAACGAATCAAGAAAATAGATAAAACAAAAAAAAAAAATCAAGAAAAACGAAAAGCAAGCCTACTCCTAACTACTCAAAAACAAAAAGTAATTAGTATTGGTTCACGTAACTAATCGGATAGAATTCAAAATCGTGGACACACTTGACAAGAGTGAATTTGAGAAAAACGTCAACCTATTTAAAAGTGAACTTAGACAAGATAGAAAACAACGAAATAAAACTGAAAAAAAAAATAATACAAAAATAAAAGGAGATAAAACTCAAATAAAATCTCAATCAGATAAATAAAAATGTCAATTAACCGTGCCAGAAGTCCCCGGCAACGGCGCCAAAAACTTGTTAGCAGAAATATGTTACTATCTCTACCTAGGCAGTGTACCTATCGTTTTGCGGAATAGTGAATTGAGTGGGGTTGTCGATCTCAGGGACCTCGTTCAATTAATTGACAAATTATTTACTAACCGAGAAAACTAAACTAAGAAAACAGTAAATTGTCACTTTTTCAGGTTTTCAATCAATTCAAAACAAATAACGAACACAAAATAATAAAATAACAAAACGATAAAAAAATAAACAAAGCAAATGTCGGTTTAAAAATCTGATGAATTAAAAACGCTCCCCGGGTTATTCCACTCGTCTATTTCGTCGAATTCAATTAATAACAATTTTCACTATTTTATGCAATAAGCTCAGGAATTATAATTAGTCCGTTGACCGGTCCTTGTACAACGAACCCTAACTAACTGAAATAACAAGCTGCAAACCATGCCCAAGTTAAATTCAAGTTAATTGCAATAAACACAATTCCTATTAGAGACAGATTAACCTATAGGCAAGCCATGCTTCTAGTCGTTAATCCGGTTTGATTTCCTATGTCTAGAACTCAATCTCAGCACCGCATTTTGATAAAAGCTCTACAAAAATCACTTAGAAAATTGGCCAGAAAATCTAAGCGCATTAAGGACTGGAATCAAACTATTGCAAAATTATAATAACAGTGACAAATTTACATAACATGAATTCTACGAAAAAGACTCGCTTCCCTAACCCGGGAAGCTAAATAAAATTACTCACTCATGGTTTAACAAACAGAAACAACGATTAAAACTGAAATAAAATAACTTGTAACAAAAAACCAACAACAAAGAATAAGTTCCAGAATTTCACTCCGTTTTACTAATGCCTTCGGTTGTTGAGCGGTTCTACTCGATTTCTGTTCTCTTCCTCGCGAACTGCTGGTGCCGCGTCTCCCTCCTCTGCTACGTGGTCAGTGAGAATGACAAATGATGATACACGTAGGTTTAGTGTGTGGTCGGTGGTGGAATAATTCGGACGAAGGGTGATTGTGGACGGATGAAGATGGTGGTATGATGGGCGTCGGGTGTATGGATTTATATGGACGTAATGTTGTTGAATGTAACTGGGGAATGAATTGTGAATGGCAGAGTAGTATGGACTGGATTGGTATCTGCGTGAATGACTCTGCTGGAAAACTCCTCGTCTGTATATATAGAATTCTTGCTTTATCTTTACGGCTGAGTTGATAAAAAAATATATTTTATCTTTCCAAAACGCCGCAGCCTTCTCCTTTTTTTTCTGTAACACAGCCCACGTCAATGTCGGTTTCTTTAAGTTGCAGCCGACTTCCCATATACATGCAATTCAGCCCATTCATCTATAAGCCAAGATGGAATTCGCAGCCCATTATTTCACGTGTAGCTCTTATTTGCATGCATATCATCACGTGCATGTGATTTCAGTCTTAAAATGGCATCAATTACTTCCAAATATGCAGAGCGTTAGTGAGCAATTTAACATGAAACTCCACACCTCTGTAGCCTTGCTGGTCCGAAATCGATCGTGTATATATATGAAAATTCAAGATTCTTTTTCCTGCATTTGACACATAAAATATATCAGTTCAAATCTAAATATAAATCATAGAAAAAAACATAAGATAAGTGTCAAATATAAGTCAATTCATTACGAATTTTAAATCAAATAACCCGTTAAAAGTATATATATTTTACACTTATCATACCGCCACACTTACTAAAGACTAGTAAGTGTAAGGCTATTACCACCACCACCCCTACGCTAGCTATCTTACATCGCTGTTACTATCAAAAGAGTGACACAACCAACCCGTCACTTTACACCTTGGTACCAAAAGACCCCTTCCAGCCAACTACTATGTTAGCTCCTACTCCTATTTTACACCAAAAGTAAAGGGGTATCAAAAGGCTATTACATCGCTAGCATCTAACTAGGGACCACTTGCATATACTCGTACACTGTGGAAAAATCATGAGTGATGGACTGACTGGTGCCATTTTCCGGGTGCCTAAAACCTTGTATCTTCTTGTTCCACTCTTCATAAATTATCTCGGTGACCCCAGGCTGTAAACTTCTACGATAGGTGACAAACATGAATATATAGAAAGTATCGGTGGACTCGTCCTCAGTGCAGAGAAGGTGTCCATCCCAGTTACCCTGAATTCACAGAATACATATACACAGGAAAACACAACCAAATAAAATCAGTAAAAACTGAGTAACACTACCACACCCCGTAAAAACTTATTTTCTCTTTAAAACCTTAGTTCCCAGCAAATATTAACAAATATAACAAATCAGAATAGATCACACACCATTTACCTGTACCATGAATTATCAAGAGATAATTAATATCAAATACAAGATATTTCCAAATGAAGTCCACCACCACCACCCACCCTATGTCCTTAAGTGTGCACACCCCCCTATTGAGAACTTCTGCCCAATAGGAGTAGATCATAGTGGCAGCTCCACTTCATTAGTAGGAGCTTATATCGTTGCCGGAACGTCGGCTTGGCCTTAAAGGCTCTCACAAGAGGCATAGCCTTAGGATAACCATGATATCAACATCACACAATACTTTCCACCACCACCACAAGAGGTTATCCTTAAACACATTTGCAAACCATGAGTAAGATATCATAACCAAGCTTTACACAAGTAGTAGTTCACACATCAAGCTCACCACTTGTAAAATAACCTTAATAATATCATAAAAATACCATTCAAACTCCAATAAATCAGAGAATCAAACAATCTCCAAGAAACCACCTTAGAAAGCTTAAATTCTTATTTTTAGCCAAAATCACTATTCACCAACTTAAACAACTTCCCAAAAGATTCTCGGCATACAAATTTAACCATGATCCAATATCAACAACACAAGTATCTCCTCAAAATTTCAGCTCAAGATCAATTCGGAAACCCATTCAAACATTCGGAAAGGCTTAAAGCACATTTTCTCATTTTTAGCTTCTTTACCTTGTCTAACCGACTTAAATTTCTCCATTCGACTTGATTTTTCAACAATAACCATATATTCACTATTCAAGACTACCCTTAAAATTTTAGCTCAAACCCATGTCGGAAACCTATCCAAACAATTCCTAAAGCTTAAAGCTCATTTTTCTCCATTTTCAAGATTCTTTAGAGTTTTCCTACTTCCCAACATTATTTCGACTTGATTTTCTAGGATAATCACTAACTATTCATCCCTAGTTTACTGTAAAAAAAATTTAAGAAAATAGGAGATAGGATTCGTAGATAACAAAACAGAATGACTTAAGAAGGAAAATAAGCTTAAAGGGTGAAAGTGATGTGCATAGATGTTACCTGTCCTCTCCTAGCCATTTTGGAGCTTTTCTACCTTGATTATAAGTTGCTTGAGCTCAAAATCTCCAATAACCAAGTCGCCCTCCTTGGATTTTGGCTTCCACTCCTTAAACTTGCCTTTTTCCTTGATTTTAGCTTAATTACTACCTTAGATTTGTGTTTCCAATGGAGGAGTGTTGTTGCCTATGCTCCAATGATGTTTTCTAGCTTAGGAGAAGCAAGGTAGATGAAGAGGAATGGCCACCTTGCTCACCTACCATGGCCGACCTCCACCCCCCCCCCCCCTTTTATACTTGATTTTTCATCCTTATCTTACTATTTGTAATTATGACTTCTAGAATTGTCCATAGCCATAGATTTGTGTTAGGTGACAAAAACCAATCCTAACCACTCATGCCAAACCGCCATTGAATGGATAAGGAGGGGGCAAGTTGATTTTGCAATCATTGGCAAATAGTAAGGAGGTGTGAATAGTAAGGAGGTGTGAATAGTAACCGAGATATTTTTCTCCTCCTTCCTTGATATTTTCGGCCCCATCTTAGGCCATGTTTGGCTTGAACTTTTTATGGGAATTAAGACTATATGTGTAGGTATGTTAATACTAGTGTGGGTTATCAAGTTTAAGGAATTTCCTCGGGTCACTTTTGAGCTCTCCTTAAGCCCCGTTTGCCCAGAATCACTAAATACTGAAAAATGTAACTAGATTGTCTTATATTGAAAGGAGAGAGATATGATTGTTTCTTTCCTCAAAACACTCTCAAAAGTATCTAACATACTTCCTAAGGTTGATACCCACTCTCAGTTCCTGAGGAATTCAGTAATTTTCGGGAATTTCAGAAATCCTGCGAAACTAAGGTTTACCGGGTGATACTCCGGGAACTAAAGTTTCTAATGTTCACCAAGCACCTCCAACTAATTCTAACCTTCTACATCTTTAGAAATTAGGGTTTCCTAAGGTTTACAATTAAATAAGACCTTAATCACAGCTTAAGAAAATTGGGGTATTACAGCAGGTCCTTTCCATATTGTTGAAGTGACCTCATACGGTGCTTTCAAACTTCAAAACAACAAAGGCGAAACTTTCAAAGTAAATGGAGCACGTCTAAAGAGGTATACTTGTCCTACCGATATTTCAACTAACTTGTTTAGAATTTCTCTTGTTCAGGAACAACATGATACTTTTACTCCTATTTCGAAACCGACAATATCCAAGAAGAAATCTCTCCCGTGGAGAGTTCAACATAAACTGAAGCAGCTACGCAGCTTGACTATAGGAAGTTGTGGGACCCCAACCCACAACTCCTCACAAACAAAATGAAATTATGGGTGTCTAGCTAAAGACGTTAAAAAAGAGCAGCTAACTGGGAGGCAACCCAGTATTTATCAGGTATTTTTAATATAAGTAATTTTTATTATTTTTTTTATTATGTTTTTAATTTTTATGAATTTATACTACCATATTCTCTTTAGTTAGATTAAGAGAAAATTAAAAAAAAAATTACATTTGGCCTGTCCGAACCAGCTGGCCCGAACGCTGGTCCGGACAGGACTAATTCCGGATCTTAAAGAGGCGTCCGAATCACTGCGAACAAAAATCCCCAATTACCAATTCGAACACGAACATACCGCAATTTCGCCCCTCTCTTCTTTTAGCTCTAGATTACTCATTTCTCCACCAAATTGAGCAAGGTTGGTACCGAAATCTTCGTTTTCGAATTCTCTACATTTCAATAGGAAGAAATCCACAAACAATCAACCACACAAGGAGAAATCAGGGACTGAATTTTCGAACCCTAGGAGGACGAATTCGATTTTATTGAGCTCGTTCTTGCGTTTTTGACATCGATTTCTTCTTTTACAATCATACTATACTCCCACAAGGTAAATT
Organism: Limonium bicolor; assembly: GCA_023374045.1. NCBI lineage: Eukaryota > Viridiplantae > Streptophyta > Magnoliopsida > Caryophyllales > Plumbaginaceae > Limonium > Limonium bicolor. The sequence goes on along the minus strand of CM041777.1, from coordinate 138,657,438 downwards.
ATACACTTATTATACTCAAATTTGGTGTTTTTGATTGAATTCTAAATTTAGGTGTGATAGTTACAAAAATTATATGCGTATATTTGGATTTTGGGATTCTATATTGCCTTGTGGTTATAAGTTATTGGTTTAATGATTGTATGATGTTGTGGGTGGATTAATTTGCTAACGGTATTGTTATACCTTGATTATTGATTAAATTAAATTGTGGAGAATTGAAGATTTTTAGGGGAGATTCTGTCAAAATTTTGGTAGAATTTGTGATATTTATTTTCTTTTGTATGAATTTCATATTATTTTTCTACTTGTTTATTTATGTATGAATTTCATATTATTATTCTACTTGTTTTTCTTTTGTTTGTATTTCATATTATTATTCTACTTGTTTTTCTTTTGTTTGTATTTCTTATTATTATTCTACTTGTTTTTTCTTTTGTTTATATTTGTTATTATTATTCTACTTGTTTTTCTTTTGTTTATATTTCTTATTATTGTTCTACTTGTTTTCTTTTGTTTGAATTTCATTTTATTTTTCTACTTGCTTTGTTGTTGCTAACATGTATTAAGCAGGATGTTTAAGAAAATAACTGGACGTTCAAAGAAGAGTAAGACCACTGCTACTAGTTCCAGCCAGGCACCACCACCAGAGTTCATATCTACACAGGCAGCAGAATGGTTCAACCTAGAATGCGATATTGATCCTGAACGATCAGTGGCACCAGACCTGCTGCGCCAGCTTGGGTTTCCCCAGCTTCTGGGGGCGCATGGATGGGCAAAACTACTAGACATGGGTGGTTCCTTCTACCCACGTGAGGTACGGGTTTTTTATGTGAATTCCCGTATCCAAGAGGGAAACATCCACTCCAGGGTCCAGGAGAGGGACATCATCATTCAGGCGGAGGACATCGCCACATATTTAGGGATTCCTTACCCTGGTCCTATGAATGAGGATGATGATTAGGTGCAGCTATTTAATGATTATCTGAGTGCTGCAGATCATCATTACAGTGACCTTTACAGTCAGGCACCGCGCAGACGAAGAGGAGATGACCTGACTAAGCAGGTCATCCCTGCTGATCTTCTACAGGACCCTCGCGAGAGAGTCTTGTTCGCGCTTCTGGTGGCCAATGTCACGCCACGCCGCTCTTCTGACCTCAACCAGACCGACTGCTATTTTCTCTAAGCAGTCGTGAACCCCTCTTTTGCTGGAGCTGCTGCACTCACATATCTACCCAACCTTTTACATCAGCATCTGGGCTACATCATAGAGCATAAGGATCGTCACAGGCTTGGATTCCCTGTTATGATCTGCCACTTCCTCAGGCAGCAGGGAGTTAACTTAGCTGAGGAGGGTCGTTCCACTTCTAGGACACCCATTGACATGAGCACCATGAAGAGGATGCGATTTGAATATAATGGAAATGAGTGGGTTAAGCAAGCGGGTCCGCGTACTCAGAAGCGACAAAGAGATGTGGGAGAGGGACCATCAGAGCCAGTCCCTGGTTCCACTACAGTAGAGGAGCAGCAGTATGCTGCATTCCCAGCACCCAGGAGCGGGTATGTGACCTGGGATGAGTTCGAGCAAAGACAGCAGCAGATGGAGCAGTTCTTCCAGGCTGAGATCGAGCGCAGACAGCAGCAGATGGAGCAGAGATACCACTCAGCTTAGGGAGCAGGCACGATGATCTCTGGATAATTACGAGGCTCTACTCCATGACTTCCAGCAGTGGTAGGCTTACTACCCACCACCGGAGTGATTCGATGACAGTTATTTTCTCTATTGTGTTTTTCCATTCCTGCGTTACTATTTATTTACTGCATTTCTAACGTTTGACAGTTTACTTTTTATTTGGTTTGTTTCAGTGTACGCACTATCTTTATTATTTAATATCAGCTTTCTTTTTTTATGTTGCAATAGGACTTTCCTTCTCCAAAGTTGAGCACTTGCATAACGCAAGTGTGAGGAACGTTTCCCCCGACAAAAGGTTAAGTGTGAGGAAGGGCTACTTCCTCAAATTCAAGGATATAAGGGGAGTTATTTGTTTTAATTTTTGCAAAATTTAAATAATGTTAAGTTCGTTTTACTTATCTTATTTGATTTATCTCTTTTGCTATACATAACCGCTTTCCTCCATGAGTATGACACATTTTGAAACGTCTTCTTTCTTAGAAAATTTTGAACTGAACAATTGAGGACATTGTTCCTCTTAAGTGTGAGGAAGTAGAGACCTTTCCCTGAAAATGTTTCAGCTGATCTAATACATATATACATTAGATTTACGGGTGAAAATATTTTGTAGAGAAATCAAACATGGTAAGCAACTTTAAGATTAGTTTTACTCATAATTGTTAGCTTTCATGGTTTCATTATAAAAATTATTTTGTGTGCAAGCTAATTATTAAGTCTGAACTTGTTTAACTCGGTGCCTTTGGAAATGAAAGGAAAGTTTGGAATGGAAGAAAAAGGCAAGGTACTCCTCTGATCTAATATTTGTGTTTAAACTGAAACGGGCCTCTTCCATTCGGTTATTAAGTCCTTGGGGTGCTTCATCACCCATTTACCTAAGATCATTTGATCTGGGATAAAAGACCCAAAACAGCTACATGAATGGAGAGAAAAGTCTGTAGGGTTTAGAATAAATTTGCAAACAGTGCTATTAAAGGTTTGTTAAAGAAAAAAAAGAGAGCTTAAGGTTATTTAGATCATGAGTATGTGGTGTTGAAAGGTACTGCGGAATAAGGCAATACTTCACACCCCTTGTCATTTCTAGGTATTTAAGGAAAGAAATGGTGGAAAGATCCCGAGTTAATCTGTGTTCATTCTTGATTATTTAACTTCTCCAAATTTTTGGTTTGAAGAGCTTGTTTCTACTAAAAAGAAAGGAACATACAGTTATGAGCAAAGGTTAATCTTAGGATTGTTATTATGTTTAATTCCCTTCTACGTTTGTTTTTACCCAAAGATTTAATTCTATGGAATTCCTCAGGAGCTTAATTCTGTATTTTGCTTGAGGACAAGCAAAAGCTAAGTGTGAGGAAGTTTGATAAGTGCAAAACATATAGACTTTTAGGGTTTAAATACCTTATGAATTGCAATATCTGAAACACATGTTTCCCACTTATTATGCATTTTTTCCTAAGATTTATGTTTTGATATGAACTAATGCATTTTATATGTTCAATGTAGGAAATATCCATGTAATTAAGTAGATTTACTCATGAGGATTCCAACGCAACAAATGGGGATCAAATCGGAGCTAAAACGAACATTTTAGAGGCAATTTGCCTTTGGTCCGGACCAGTGTCCGGATCAGCTGGTCCGGACCAACACATGCCAGCGCGCCAGAAGAGGGAAATCGACATGGTCCGGACAGTGGTCCGGACAGGCATATTTTGACAGCAATCAGTGCATCGACATGGGTGTGAATCGGTTAAATAAAATATTTACCAATTCACACCGACACCCCCTTCATTTCTACCCTATTTTCACTATAAATAAACCTATAACCCCCCATTAAATCATAACTCATTCCACCCCCAAACTAATGCCAATTTTCCTCCATAAAATCTCCATTTTCTCTCCAAAAATCATACATCTCATCTACATAATCTCCATATAAATTCTCACTTCATCTCATCCCATAAAAACATTCCATTTTCCATACCGTTGTTCTGTCCAACCTCTGTCCAAATATTAGCAGTTTCAAAGGAGCTGAATTAATTGTCTTTCCCAGATGATTTCTTTTACTTCTTATTCTGTCTTTTTAATTATGTTGGGCTAAGAGGATTTACTTCGGGTGAAGGTGTAATTATAGTTTGTATAATTATGTAATCTATATTTTTACCGGTTTAATTAAATAAAGTTTGTTACGATTAAAGCTTATCTCTCGCCTTTTTAATAAATCTCATGAATTTATTAAAATGCTTTACAAAGTCTATTTTGATCAGAGCAGTGATAAATAGACAGGTTAATTAATTGATAAATCTGGGCAAAACTTAATTTGATTAAATAAGTTAGTAATTTCAGATGCAAAATATAATTCCTCGCACTTAATCTGTTTACATGTGTTTTGCTCAAATCTAGAGCAGATTGAGCATTTTCTGGTAAACGAATCTTTCAAGTCTAGGATTTAGTTTTTAAAGATAATAACAGGAATTTTGCCAAACTATTATAATTAACCGGTAGAGTTAGCATAATTAGTCAGATTATATAAACCTGAACCCGGAGTCCCGTTTAATATTATCTTCTACTCAGTTAAGTTAATCTGTTATTTTACTTTACAAAAACGAGTCAATTATCCCCCCTTTTTGTGACAAGCTTAGGTTCTATTTTATTTCGCTATAAGTCCCACGGTTTGACCCCGGTCGCTTCTGTTTTCTATACTACTGTGACCGGGTTTTGTTTGCAGCCCGAAGGATATTTCAGTTATTAATTTCTTTCTCAATTGTTTAAAATACACCAGTTCCAACCTCTCTCATTTTCCGTTCTGCACTATCCTTGAAGCTAGAATCTGGGTAAACGCTTAATTAAGAGGAAGGTTAGATTACCACACTGAGAGAAGAAATAAGGAAAGAAACATATCAGTGTCTGTTTCAGTTTTGCATTTTATCAGTTTCTGATTTATAGAATTTCAGGTTTGATGAGTTAAGTGTTTCAGTTTTTCTTTTGTTGCAGTTCAGTTTAACTTGGTACTGAGGGGTTTGAGGGAGTTGTGGTGAATTTATAATGAATCTAAACACCTCTAATATGCCTTAAAAGGTTCATATACTTGATGGGAAAGAATCAAACAGCAATAGAGCTAACTAGATACAAGGGCCAAGATGTAATACTTAGATTGTTGTTTCAGATTTTATTAAAGATGTAGCTTCTGTATAACTGATTGCATGGGGGTCATAAGAGTGATATTAGATTGATAATGAACCCAAAACCTTCCTAATGTATCTAGCTAAACTTAGGGAACATCTTTGGAAGTTTAGACACCCTTAGATACATTAAAAAGTGTGATAATATAAGGTTATGTACAAGAACCTTGTTCAGTTTTAAAACACTTAAGCTTTAGTATAAAGGAGTTCTAGCAATAATTGAGGAGTGTTATTGTGTAAATAATGAGCTTAAGACATAGCTACTTAGCCGAGGAAAGAATACACTTTAGGTAAGTTTAAATCCATCTTAGGAAAACTTGTTACAAACTAGCACCTTGAATGCTCTAAAACGTTAGCTAGAGGAAAGGACTTAGTTAACGTGCGAGTTGACATTGTGAATGCCCTAGGAGTAACATAAAGTCTAACACGTGGGAAGTCCTAAGGGCTAATAAAGGTTGAACATTCAACAAAGATTCATCTAGGAAATAACACCCGATAATAATTTAATAAATTCGGGAAGTGTCACAAAGGTCGTTACATGAAATCATAAACTAACACATTATTTATAATTAACGCTAGGGCCGTAGCGAACTCCGACCAGGACCCCGTGTGTGAGACAACTCGTGCTTTCGAATAAGGTATGGATATGTGTGGTCCGTATATGGTCGTGTTACACGGCTTGTGTGTTGTGTGCCTTATTTGACTATGACCACAAGACTAATGCATGAAACGGATGTTTGTTTTACCGTGCCTGTTTGTCAGTTGTGAGCTTGTGTAAAGCATGTGAATGGATTGCTTATTTTCCTTGCTTACCCGCTTGCTATTATTGTGCATATTGCTTGCGTGCACACAGTAGTGTAGTCCCTTCTCGTTGATGAAACCTTGAGATGAAACCCAACGAACTTCGTAAACAAAACAAAGGAACTACATAAAGGGAAAACTCCTCTTAACTATAGAGGACCTCTAATGACACCCACTATGGTGTCGAACTATCAATGATAATGATAAGCCAATACCCGTTATAAAATGAATAGGGAGACAGACCCTTTGTATCCGAGGTAGAGACCAATAATATAAAAAAGGAATAGGAAGACGGACCCTTGGTATCCAGGGTGGAGACCCGTAACATTAGAAGGAATAGGGAGATGAACCCTTTGTATCCGGGGTAGAGACCAATAATAATAAAAGGAATAGGGAGACGGACCCTTTGTATCCGGGGTAGAGACCAGTAACATTAAAAGGCATAGGGAGACGGACCCTTTTGTATCAGGGGCAGAGGCTAGTAACATTAGAAAGGAATAGGGAGACGGACCCTTGGTATCCGGGGCAGTGGCTAGTAACATTTAAAAACAACAGAGAGAGAGAGAGAGAGCTATCCGGGAATGGAGGATTGGCTATGGACAAGACGTTCCCCAAATTGTGGTGATAAGAAAACTCACAAATAATCCTTAAAGAACCAAGGAAAGATTGGCACACCTGGTGCAAGGGAAGAGAAAGAAAATACACATTATAAGAATAAAGAAAAGAAATGAAAACACACAACGTTCGAATGATCCTATAGTGAGGGTCATGGGTATAACATACCTGTGCACACGCTTTATTATTTACATGATTGTTGTTGCTATACTAGCAGCTTGTTGTGCTTGGTTGCGTGTTTGATGTTGCTATGATGCTAGTATGTTATGCTTGGTCGTTGTTGCTAATGGTTGCTACCAAGAGTGTGTATGATATCACGATGTATTGTGTTGTGCTTTACTGCTTATTATAGCATGTAACTTGGACTTAATAATATTCGACCAAGTAGTCGTGTAGCCCGGCAACATACGGGCTACACATATTCATACTCAGCAGTTTTGCTGAGTCTTTTATTTTTACAGGTATGGATCTGGACGAAGGCGAAGAGTAGGCAGGGTGACTACCACGGGGGTAGTCCATATGGGCAAGTCCTTTAAGTAGTATGCTTTAATGTATGGGTTGGGACTATGTAACACTAAACCGCGGATGTACGTTTCAATTTGTGTTAAGAACTTACGTTGTAGACCCTCGGTGCTTGGTTTGTACTTCCTGTCTGTACTTGGACTTGGTTAAGGTTTAAATTCCAGCCATTCAGACCGTAGCTTGGTGTTGATTGTGTTGTTGTGTCAACCACGTGGGTGGTTGGCGTCTATGACACCCGGATGGAGTTGTGAATCCGCTGCTTAGACTTATTATAATATCGTTTGGCGCATTGTTCAGACTGCTGTTTGGTTATTCGGGGGTGTTACATGTTATGATCCGGAAAAAAAAAGAAATTAAGGGAACTACGGTACATACCGTAAACAGCATAAATAATATACTAATTAATTAATAAGTGCCAAACCGCGTACAGAAATCTAAATAATTAAAGTTTGACCCAGCATATGTGTAACCCCGATAAAGAAATTACTAAGCAACAAATAACAATAAACTTACAAACATGAGAACGCTTGGATTCTCTTAAAGAAATCAACTAAGAATTATAAACAAGATACTCAACAATAACAAAGGAGAAAAACCATCCCCTGCTACGACGATGTAAACCCAGACCAGTGTAAATAACCACCTAGAATAAATTAACGAAGTTAAGGGAACCAACAATCGTGAATATAATGTGACCAAGCCATAACTCCGCACAGGAAGGGCTAAAATATAGTGATTCAAAAAGGAACACCTCCCGACAGTGGAGAAAAAATTGATAGTAAATTAAATGACCAGCAAGAAGACCCAATAAATGGGTGAATGAGAATATAGTACACAAGTAGGCTCAATAGCCGTTTAAATCAACAATATTTAATACTCAGAAATAACCATTTAACGATTATAACCTTTACCCGTAAACGGGGCAAAGAGAGAATTACTCTCCAAATACAAAATGTGTACAACAATGCTAAGTGGTATCATAATTATGTATGTCCAAATTAAGGACAGTGATACGTTCTTAACCGACAGAGCTGGAACACAAGTACATAACTATCTAATATTCAATAAAGGCGAAGCTAGTACACAAGCAGATGCCCTAAATTTTAAGGCAAATACCACAATAATTATACAACCGTTTAATTGATTAAAATATGGTGCGCGCGGAAGCGACCATTATAACTACAATGTGAATGAATACTTTCCCCAAACACAGACGAGCAAGGCTCACACAAAAATAGTGATGAAAAAAAAAATGCAAGAAAGGCTATACAACAGCCTGGATAGTTAAAGGACATGCTCCAAAAATAACTACCGAGTTCTAACCATAACTCAAATATGAATTCACAAATATATATAATTTTCCTTGTGAAAAATGTGTGAATACAAGATATAAAATATAACTGAGGAAGATACATCAACCGCCAAGAACATACCCGCACGGGATGTCAAACAGTGCAAGACATAATATAATTATAGTTATGGATTCTCCTAATAAGCAAGGCGAACCATACAAGGTTGTTGCGAAACCGACACTCGGGAAGCACAACAAGTGTCAATAAGAAATACATAATAAATACAAATAAATACCATAGTCCGGAATAAAACATCGGGAGTCACGGGATTACAAGAATCATCCTCGTGCATTATTAATCACATGTCTGAAAGAAATTATTACGACTAGTGCAAACAGCACTGAATACAGATGGTTATTAACATCATACTTCACCTCAACATTATACCAACGAGTGAAGGTAATAACGATTTTAAATCATATTACGCACTAGCGATCTAAATATCGATATACGATTTCGATCCAGTCGTGTGCACATACAACTAATGTTACCGCACCGACTGAGATACCTCTGTTTCCAATTAACAAAGACCGTGAACGACACCGTCATAACGGAACAACATCAGCAGAAACTGTTTCCAATAAACCATCTAAGATAACAATAGAACGAAAGGCATATTAGCCCCATATCCATGAGTCTGCACCTCCATATGGAGCGAGTGGGCCCAATAGAACGTGGTTGAGACAACACACCAAGTACTCCATGCCTTTGGCTGGAAATGTACACGCCTTACCATTCTCATAACTTCTTTTAGGATCGAATGTTTAAGATCGACCCGTCTCTCAATATGAGAATTCCATGAGACCCTAGCATCCAGCACTCTTTGGTTAGCGGCTGTTGTATACTTGTGGGGTACGGGGGCGTAACCCTTTTTAAGGGGGGTAGAGCCTCTTGGTTGTGCACAGTGTGTGCACTAATTTTTAATGAGTCACATGCGGGGCATACAATAAAATGTTTTTTTGTTGTGGTTTTTGGTTGTATGGGTAGCATGCGGGGCATGTTTGGTGGATTGTATGTGCATTACACACTTATGAATGTATGCGTTTGTGCGTATCCATGAGATACTTATATGTGGATGTGAATTTAATATCTATAAAAATACTTGTGATGTATATGTTTATATTATGTTTTTACAAATTCTTTGCATAGTGTCGTCTAGATACTGAATGGATCATAGTATTGAATGATGGAATATACAATGTGGAATGATATAGACACCTCGAGGAGGATGTCAAAGTGGTTAGAACTAATATGAAATGATGGTGCTGATGGATCACCTATATCCATATATTTGAATTAATGCCACACTTGAGGGTTATGTGCAATATTAGCACAACACAGTATGCGTGAATGTTACATCACATAGATGTACATTATGGGATTCATGGGTAGATATACATTATATACCTATTTAAGAAAGACGACTTCGGGACGAAGTCTTTTTAAGGGGGGTAGACTGAAATACCCCTAATTAATTAAACATTGATTAAATGTTTAATCAATTAAATTAAGGCCTAAACGTTCCTTGAAACCAATTTAAAAACAACAATGGTCAACATAAGGCAATTATTGCACCCTTTAACCATTTAGGGTAAATATATACCCACACGAACTCCTTAGGACCTAAAATTTTGTCCTAAGCATTATAAATCATTAATGAACGTACTAAAATTATTGGACGACACTCAAACATCAAGAACCAGCATTAACATACTTAAAAGTCACTTAGAGCAAAATGTGCTCTAATCAAGCTTTAAAGGTCATGTGACCTCCGTTTGATTCCAAATCAAATTCATAAGCTTATTAATCACGAAATGGATGTAATTAATCAATTACCAAAGAAAACAAAGCTCAAAAACAAGCTTTAACACAAAATGTGCACTAAGCTTCCTTAAAGCACATTTGTGTGAGATAGTCTCCAAAATGAGTCTTGTTTGATTTTAGGGCCTTGATTACCCTTAAATATGCTTATGTGACATAATGTATCACATTAGAATTCCTAATTCAAATTTTTTCAAAAAATCAGAAATATGTGCCTTGATTGTGAATAGTATCTTAATAACATGTAAATCCTTAATCTAGTCAATGGTCAAACTTCTTTCTTTGACCTTGACTAAGTGTTGCCACCAACTTAAGGCTTTTACCTCATCCATTAACAGGTCATACTTATATATATATATATATATATATATATAATACTCCAAAAGTAGCTTTTGTTAAAATGGGATAAGCACAACGGAATGACAATTATTGATCAGATTCACTCCTTCCACTTGGACTACCATTACCGTTAATTGAGATGGCTTCCCCTCCATATATCATCCGGTCCCAATACATATCCGTGTGTCACATAAGTATATATATATATATATATTATAAAGTAATTCTATAATCATGTCATTACTTATATTAATTAAACCATACCTTGCCACCTTGCTCTATCATTGCCGCCTGCCTAGTATGTCGTTCTTATCCAAATTGCCAACTTGATGATAACTACTGAAATTAATGGGTCACTATGCTATAAATAATACGATATTATATTGCCTTATAAGATGATCTAATCATCTCTTTCATAATCCTCTTCCAGCCATGGGAACACAAATCAGAGATCCTCTCTTTATTCTTCTTCCACTGTGAGCAGCAGACCATCTTCCATGGATGAGATCTCTTGACATAGCCATTTGGGGTGAGTTTGTGCTGGAAAATGAGTGGTTCTCGGTGGAAAAATCAAAGGAGGAGGATAGCTCTTTTCCAAGGTGAAAAAGGTGATTAAACATTAAGTTCCCCTTCTCTTAAAAACCGGTTGGTATTTGTAATTTTCCCAGCTTATCTCCTTCCTTTTATACATGTAAAACCGGTGGAGATACAACCCCAAGATGTGCCATTTTCTCATGGTACTAATGAGCCTAGTCACCTTCATTTTTAACAAGGTAATTAACAACCTTTGCTCACCTTGTTATTACCGGTTTATATACTGGTTTGTGAGGTGCTTTTAACACTCCATTATTGCTTCAAAATCCAGGTGTAAGCTACCCCATCTAAGCCTCTAATATTGAGGTAAGATCATGCATAAATTAAGCTTATAATATGCCTTAATTAATGATTAATATTACAAGGCTAATACAAGTGTGTTCTTTGCATAATGATGCGGGCGCAAGTGCTGGAACATGGAAAAAAATTCCACATAAAGTGTGGAGAATAAATCCAAGAGTAAACTAAGCAAAGTAAGCTAGTTACTCGTTAATGATATGTTAATCAAGTTCCTAATTGGGTTTAAAATTTAAAAACTAACCCAATATATATATAATATATATATTATATATGTCAGCCGAGGGTTTGGAAGTGGAGCTTGGTTGATTTGGTTGCTCAAAACCAAGTGAGTATATTAACCAAGTATAATATAAAGTCACTATGTAAATGTGTTATTTCATATTATTAGCCGTGGGTTTAAAGGAGTTTTTATGGCCAAATTATATATTAAAAATGTTGTATAACATTTTTAGAAAGTTAACCTAATGTATATGTGACATATCATGTCATGGAATTTAATTAATTAATTAAATACAATTTATAAATATTGTTACATATACATATATATATATACAAAGCCATGGGTGAACAATGTCTTTTATGACATTATTAAGTGATTTACATCATATATTAAGGTCTGTAACAAAGCCATGTATTTTAGACTATCTAATTTATGTTTTATTAAGTTTAAACTAAGTTTACAATTAATTAAATGTTTACCGAAAACATATGGGGTTGATTTGCAATTAAAATTAGTTTTGGGGCTAAATAGAGAGTATAGCCGAAAACTATATATTAAAAGCTTATTTTATGAATTTTATTAACTTTGTAAAATATGGGGTCAAATTGTAATTTTTGAGGAAGTGTCGACAAAATCGCAATTAAGTAAACCAATGGTCAAACTGGTAGTAATTGGGTCAACATTGACCAATTTAAAAGCCTTGACCAAAATTGTTTTTTACATAAGTGATTAATTGAAATTATAAGATAAATAACAATTTATAAAACTATTGGGGTATAGTTGGTGATTACTGAAAATATTGGGCTAAATTGTTTAATATAATAATTTATATCATAATTATAAAGTTTGAGAATTTTGGATTATATAAGTGATTTTATAAAGGAAAAATGTATAATATATAGTTTTGTGACATATAGAAAGTATAAGGTATAAAGTGGGGTCAATAAGTAAATAAGCAAAATTCTGGGTGGAGAAAAAAGGAATTAAAAACAGGTATGGGTCTGTTTGAAAATAATGTAATATAAAACTATAGGTTATATAAATTATAAATGTTAAAACAATATAATATAACCTATATGTAACATTATGATAATATATGTGGTAAATATGTGAATAAAGAAACTATGGTTGTTGTAACACCCCCGAATAAAACATCCAGTAACACCAACGTCGTGCCTAAACAACATCATGGTTAACTACGCAGCGGTATAAACTCCATTCGGGTGTCACAAACGCCAACCACCCACGTGGTTGACACAACCATACTAACAACTCCAAGTTACGGTCTGCATGACTGGAAACAGCCCTCAACCAAAACTCATATACAATACAAGATACAATTCAGAATACCGAGTGTCTACAACAAAATTACCAAATCATAAACTAAGAGTTACATCTCGGGTTAAGTAACAACCCATATATTACACTTACTACCACAAACTTAAAAGTCATGCCCTGATGGACTACCCCCATGGTAGCCATCCCGCCCACGCTCCGTTATCGTCCGGCTCAATACCTGAAAAATTTGGGTTGTAGAGGACTCTGCAAACTACGTTGAGTATGAACGTGTGTAGCCCGTATGTTGCCGGGCCACACGACTACTTGGTCGAATATTATTAAGTCAATTTACATGCTATAATAAAGCAGTAAAGCACACCACAATATATCAAGATATCATACACACTTTAAGGTAGCATAGCAATATCAACAAACATCCAAGCATAACATGCTAGCATCATAGCACATCAAACATGCAACCAAGCATAACGAGCTGCTAGTATAGCAACAACAATCATGTAAGTAATAAAACGTGTGCATAGGTATATCATACCCATGATCCTCACTATGGGATCCTACGAGCGTTGTGTGTTTTCATTTCCTTTCTCTTGTTCCCGTAAAGTGTATTTTCTTTCTCTTTCCTTGCACCGGTCTAGGGATATAGTTTAGATCCCGTGACCATCTCATGTAGGTGCTAGCCTTTCCTTGTTTCTTTAGGGGTTATTTGTGAATTCTCTTATCACCACCATTTGGAGAGCGTTTCCTTCATAGCAAATCCTCCATTCCTGGATAGCTCTTTCTCTCTCTGTTGTTTTTAAATGTCACTAGCCACTGCCCCAGATATCAAGGGTCCATCTCCCTATTCCTTTTCAATGTCACTAGCCTCTGCCCCGGATACAAAGGGTCCGTCTCCCTATGCCTTTTAATGTTACTGGTCTCTACCCCGGATACAAAGGGTCTGTCTCCCTATTCCTTTTCAACGTTACTAGCCTCTGCACCGGATACAAAGGGTCCGTCTCCCTATTCCTTCTCCATGTTACTAGCCTCTGCTCCAGATACAAAGGGTCCGTCTCCCTATGCCTTCTAATGCTCTGGTCACTACCCCGGATACAAAGGGTCCGTATCCCTATTCCTTTTAATCTTATTGGTCTCTACCGTCCGTCTCCCTCCTCATTTCTAAAGGCATTGGCTTATCATTATCTTTGATAGTTCGACACCATAGTGGGTGTCTTTAGAGGTCCTCTAAGGTTAAGAGGAGTTTTCCATTTATGTAGTTCCTTTTGTTTGTTTACGAAGTTCGTTGTGTTTCATCTCAAGGATTCATCAACGAGAAGGGACTATACTACTGTGTGCGCGCAAGCAATATGCACTATAATAGCAAGCAGATAAGCAAGGACAATAATCAATCCATTCACATGCCTTACACAAGCTCACAACAGACAATTAAGCACGGTAAAACAAACATCCGTTTTCATGCATTAGTCTTGTGGTCATAAACAAACAAGGCACACAACACACAAGCAATGTAACACGGCAACATACGAACCACACATGTCCATACCTTATTCAGAAGAAAGTGTCGTCTCACACACGGGGTCCCGGTCGGCGTTCGTTACGGTCCTAACGTTAATTAAAGACAATGTGTCAGTTATGATTTCATGTGACGACCTTCGTGACACTTTCCGAATTTATCCCTTTATTATCAGGTGTTATTTCCTAGGTGAATTTTGTAGCATGTTCAACTTATGTTAGCCTTTAGGACTTCCCACGAATTACAATTTATCCTACTCCTAGGCATTTATAAGGTCTATTCACATGTTAGTTAAGTCCTTACTCTAGATAACATTTTTAGAGTGTTCCAAGTACTAACATGTAACAAGTTTAGCTGGGACGGGTTTTTATACGCCGAGGAGGTATTCCTACCTTAGCTAAATAGCAATGTATCAAGTTCAATATCAACACAATAATACTCCTCAAATATTGCTGAAACTCACTCATACTGAAACTTAAAGGTTTCAAAACTGAAATAAGGTTCATGTATACAATCTTTTCTTATTGCACTTTTAATGTATCTAACGGTGTCTAACCTTCCCAAGGTATTCCCTCCATATAGCTAGGGGTATTAGGTCTGTCCTGGGTTCATTAACCGATTAGCATCATGCTCATACACTTCTGTAAAACAGTTAGACAGAAGCTACAATTTTTACCGAAATCTGAAATCACTAACAATATATTTCTTCTTGATTCTTGTGTTTAGTTGGCTCAGCTGATGTTTAATCTTCTCACAACACTTTGCTAACCTAGCTGCAGTTATCAGCTATGATTTGGGGTTTATTTTTAGCCCCTCAACATCCTCTTAGAACCATGGGAACTTGGACATACTGAAACACAAAATAGGGTAAAACTGTAACATCTCTTCTGATATCCTCACTTCCATTCTTTTCCTTTGCTCCCTGTTCTAGACTTTATATTTCCCCAAAATGTTATCACACTTAGTCAGATGAATTGGTAAGACTTTAAGCTCCTAAAACTCTTGGTATACCCCTTTAAATCTCGTTGTACTGAGTTACACAGAAGGCACTCTCACTTTAAAACTCACAAATCTCAAGAGACAGTGGCACTACTTCTCCATTCTTTCCTTTAGTTGGTAGGTAGGCTGAATTCCAAACTTCTCCCTAAGCATCTACACCCTTATTTAAATGGATCAACAAAGCTTAAGGTCATATTCACCCAAATAAACACTTAATAGTATCTGTACATATTTATACAGGAATGACATACTAATGAAAATCTGGAAAAAACAGAATTGATGCCTTTCTTTTCCTCTTCTCCTGTCAGGTTGTCATGTGACTTCGGTCTTTCTTCCAGCTAATTGACAGACTACCATTTTCCCCCTCAAAGTCTTTACCCACCTAGTTAGTCTTTTAACACGATTAGACCCCTAAGACAGCTCAAAGCAATGCTGTTAAAACCACTGAAATTCTATTATACAGAACAGAAGAAAATGCCCAACAGCACCTGGTAACTTCCTTCCACTGATTCTTTCTGTCTACTCACGTATCTGACATTAATTTTAACCTCCAAGCTTTTTATGACTTGATTCAGTGTTCTAGCTATGTTTCTATTCAAAAACTACTTAGGTAACCCTGTTACACCTACTGAGGTACTTCATATACTGAAGCATAAAATCTGAAAAAAAAACTGAGGTATTAAACTATATACTCTCCCTGATATCTCTTCTGTTGTCCTTTAAAATCTGACTTCTAATTTACCCAAAACACTTATAATCTTACCACTTACTTAAGTGTTCCTAGTTTTGTTTTAAAACCAATACCAACTAGACATCACGCTGAAAACTCTTTACACAAAAGAGAAAAACTGAACACTGAAGTTTCTAGTCTTTGTTTTTCTTTCTGTTTATTCACAATGCATCTCTCAATTATCTCTCAACTAGACTGTCCACTACTTAAGTATATTATCAGGTTTTCAAATTCGCAAACAGACTCCCAATCACTTGACAGCTCCCAATGGAATTCCTCATACTGAACTGCTAAATACTGCAGAACTAGAGAACATAAACCGACATACTCCATTCTTTTCCTTTCTTTATTCATAATTTGATTCTAAATTTCCCCAATATGCCCTACTTTTGAGTTACCTGCTTGGTATAATCTCAACCCCAAAACACATACACAACACATCATTTAAGCTTCTGAAGAGTTGTTACATAGAAAGGCCGAGATTACAGGCCTGGAAACTGAACTGGTGTGTTTTCTTACATTGTTTTTCTTTCAGTTCTTTAATCTGTCCTTTAACCACTCTCAAAGTATTCATACTTACTTATATGTTAGAAATGTTTAGGTTCATTAGCAACTCAAAACAACTCCCTTATAGCTCCTATGTAACCAGGTTCTACAGAGTTCAAATTTTTCTGGAAAACTGAAACATCATAATCATACATCCTCTCCTATACTCTTTGCTTTGTTTGCGACTTGATTCGCAGTTTCTCCCCAATTTGTTTTAGTTTCTGGTATAGTATTTGGTATAGTCTTACCTTCAACCAAACTCAACTCACAAGAGACACCTCTCTGAGTTCTTCACACAATGAAACAGAACCTGAAACACAAACTGAAGTTGATTTACAGTTTCTGTTATTGATTCCTTCTGTTCTTTTAATTTGATTTCTGTTTCCCAAGTTATCCTCTCATTCAGTTAAGTGTTTCCCCACGATTTCACTTAAAGACCAGACCTAACACAACATGGCCTGCACTTCTAAAGTCCCTGTGCACAAATCTGTAAAAACTGAACAATGAAACCTCAGACTGATATATATATTTTTTTCTATTTTGTTCCTTACTCACGAATAGATTTTCAATCCCCCCCCCAATTTGTTTCAGCTACTAGTTATATGTTTTAGTACCATTTTAGCTTTTAGACAACCCCAAGCAGTGAGCTAAAGTTACAGAACTTCCTACACAAACCTGTAACTAGAAATCAAGAACCAGAACTGATAGAGATGTAAAAACAGCAATGGGATTGAGCTTCTCTGATTCTGTTTTGCTTAAAATTTGATTGCTGGCTCATGCATAGGTTGTCTAGTTACTTACTTGGAGTTAATTCAAGGTTTCCATACACAAAACATACCAGAGGAGCAAGGTAAAGCTACTGAAGTGGTAACAGAAACAGAGACATAAACTGATGCATTTGTTTTTCTGCTCTCTCTAAATTTGCCAACTACTTTCTGTTTCTTTTTTTCTTCACCCTCTCACGTTTAGATAGCTTAGATAGGTACATCTATACTGTTGTAAGTGCTTTATTAGCTCAATACCAGGCCAGGACAGCTAGTATACTAAGGGTATATGTTAATGAACTCGAGATAATTACCAGTTTGAAATTGACAGATTCATTCTCTTTTATTTTCTGTTGAGGTCTTAAGTTTAGAGATGGCTCACCTCCTTATCTTGCTGTCTTCCCTTGGTTGTCTCTGGGCACCAACGAGACTTCTAGGTCCTTGATAACTGAGATAGAGGTGATCACTAGTGAGGCCATATCACAACTAGGAAAGGTTTCAAGGGTTTCAGCAACTAAAGTTTCTCTTTTTTTTTTCTCCTGGTTATATGATCTTAGCGTGAAGTGCATATCAGAAATGTTCTGGTTTTCTTGACAGGTCTCTGTACACTTGGTGAAGGTATTCCCAGCCGCTTCCATGCATGAAAGAAGGAGAAACATGGGAGTCAAGAACCATGGATCTCGAACAGAAAAGTAACAGAATGGAGGAGTGAGTTGGTCACCGGTTTTTTATCTTGTTGGTCTGCCTTGAGCTGCTCCTGTTTCTTTCAGAAACTTGGGCACAGGGTGCGAACATGCACAAGGAACAGAAGAAGGGTTTGAGTAAGAAAAATTCATGAGGAACTGAAGGAACCAAGCTTAGAGAGTTTCGGAGTAAGACTGACGGAAGATGAAAATGTAGTTGACCACTGCTTACCTTCTGTTTCACGTCTGGTTGCTCCAGTTTTTCCAGGGGCTCAACATCTACTTAAGACATGCGCAAGGGGAAATATAACGGCTTAAGTCTCATGTACAGGCGTAAGGTATTGATGGGTAACTGAGTATTTAATTGTTACTGGTTGTTAGTTCCAACGAGAGTTTGTGGAAGTTTGGGTGTTTTAGCTCAGAGGTCTGGAATTTTTTGACAGACAGAATCTATGCCCATCTCCTTTCCTCTGAATTATTTATGCTGAAATCAATATGGTTCAAGTTGTTCTTGTGGTCTCCAAGGTACTGTCTCCTTGATCACTTTTACAGGACTCAAACTTCTCAGTTCACACTATCGACACCAGTAGAGACCATGGAAATCTGTCATGTATTTTTTTTTCTCAAATCAATTACAGCAACCGCATGGCATGATGTCCTAGCCCCCTTTTCTGTTTTCTTTCTGATTAGGAGGTTTTGCATTAGGAAATCGGGGGATTAACATATTATTTAGTGAACACCAGAGTGATGGTCTCAAGTTACAAGCGGGTGGTGGAAATAATTTCGTGCCTGTTGTCATAATATGCAATCTCTAACATCGTGCTTGAGTCTGGTTGGGATTTTCTTTTCGGTTTAAATCTTTTTTTTTGTATTTAGCTTAGTTGCTTGATACTAGTTTTAACTTGTGGGTTTTAGTTACCGAATTCGAGCTTAGCTCACCGGTTAAGACGTTCACTAGGTATACGGGAGGTACGGGGTTCGAACCTCAGCGAGAGCGTCTTTGCTCCTTTTTTTTTCTTTTTTTTTTTGTATAAGTTATGCATGCTTATTTATTATGTAAGACCATATAATATATCGCATTATTAACTTGATACGGGGCCACTTAATTTTCGTTACGTTATAGGTACGACCCTTTTATTTTGTAACGTTTTAGTTATACATAACTATGCGACGTTATTAATTATTACAACTTACATGTATTTTCGTATTCGTACATATATAAGTACGTGACTATATTAATATGTAACGTTGTCATGCTTTCGGACACGTATATACTAAATTTTTAATTGTTCATACATTGTTTTATGTCCGAATTATATATAACGCGTTTATGATCTTATGCGTTTAATTGCTTAGAGATTTATAGTGGTAATTACTCGGGGTATTTCAGTCTACCCCCCTTAAAAGAACTTCGTCCCAAGTCTTACTTCCCTAACTGGTGTTTTCCATACTTGTTAATCCTAGGGATCAATTCCCATATTCATTTACGATAAACAAAAGATCAAGTCTCATATATTATAATTCCCAGTGTTTATACGCACTGTGCCACCTTAGTGGCTTCACACACAATTCTCATAGCAATGTATATATAACACACTGAGGTGTAAATCACAGGTACACAACATTCATTCATAGCAGGGTGTACATACAATGCAATACACCACAATTCTACGCAATTCATACACACCGACCTACCAACCAACGTGTGGTTGTAGGAATACACATAGTGAAAGGATCAGGCCCCAAATTCGTTCTCTCTAACCAGGGATCATGTCCCGCAAATTCCACAGTTCTATTTCAACATTTGTGCTTATAATTTGTAACGATTCAGGCAATGTTTCCCACTTATTATGTGTTTTTCCTAAGATTGATGTTTTGATAAGAACTGATGTATTCTATATGCTAAATACAGGAAAACCCAGGAAATGAAGATTTGACATCATAAGGATTACGACACAACAAACGGGGAACAAATCAGGAGAAGAGACACAAAAAACTGGCCTTGTCCGGATCGGTTTGGCCGGACATAAAGCCGGATGTCTCCTATCCGGATCTGTTTGGCCGGACATCAGCCGGATGTGACCTAAAAATCCAGATCCGAGTTCACGTTTCAGATCTAAAAGCTCTATGTCACGTCCGATCCGGACACGATCCGGACGTCACACAGAATTGAAAAATAAAAATGCACGCACTGATAATTAGCCTTTTGGCGAAATTATCAGGCGGCGCATTAACAGGCGACAGACGAGCGGCGCATAAATTAAAACGCTCCGTACGCTCCATGCTCAATCAAATGTTAATCAACTATCCACTCACCACGTACACCAAACTTCCACTAACCTGTGTTTCCCTCCTAATCCTATATAAACCCAGCTTCAGCCTTCATTCCAATTCGTACCAGACTTTAGAGTCTAACTCCACTTCTCTCCCTCACTGCATACTCTCTCGTTCACACAAACACCATATCCATTCATCCAACCTCCTCCATAGTCTGCATCTTTCATTCATTCACGACTCATTCATTTACATTCATCTGCTCATCCTCACTAAACTTCCTCCGTAATCCCTCGCACTCACCCACATACATATTTCGCTACTCATTTACATCATTTAGCCTTGTCCGGATCAAGTCCGGATCTGGACACGCACATTTCATTCCCGTCCGGATCGCGTCCGCCTTGACTTAGCCGGACATCTCACGTCCGGATCGACGTCCGACCCATTTGATCCGGACATCTCACAAATTCACCAAAACTTCCACTTTCGCCCCATTTCACCAGATTCACTCCATTGTCATCAAGACCAACCTCCAAACCAGCATAGCGCAAGGACAAAGGACGGAGCGAGCAAGAAGATCTTCGTAACAGATGATTTCTCTCAACTCTCTCTCATTTATGATTATAATCGCTATGTCTTGCTAAGAGGATTTACTCTAGGGGAAGGGATGTTGTAACTAGTTAAACTCTGCATTATTTTACTGCTTTATTGAGACTATTTGGATTGTTCAGGTTAATGCTTTTAAGTGCTTTTAATAAACGTCATGAATTTATTATAAGCCCTCGAATCATGTTATGATCAGATAAGGTGATTAGCATTGACGGTCCTATTAACCTGTTACCTGTGATAATTGCAATCGGATAGACTAGTAATTCTGTGCAATAAAACCATCTAGATATACTTGCTAGGTCTAGACTAGAACTACATGTCCTGTCTAGATGAGCTATTTGGAATTAAGACTTAATACGGAATAGATAATTGAGAATTACAAGCCGATCCAAGTCTCCACTTAAGTAGTAGAATATGCAGAACCTAGCTAGTGAAACAACTCCCTGAACCTAGAGTACCGTTCACACTCCCAAGACTATCACTTTAATTTATCTACTATTTACTTTCTTGTTACCTATTTGTGAAACCCAAAACCAAAACAAACCCCCCTTTGAGTTAACCATTACCTAAGGCTAGACTTACCACATCAAGTCCCGTGGATTGACACCCCGGTCGCTTCATAATTTGCTATACTATTTCGACCGAGATTTTTGCGACCCGACGATCTATTGATTTGTTGATTTCTAGGATTATTTCTTAGCATTTAATACATCAAATAAATCGTTTGCAAAATGGCGCCGTTGCCGGGAACTTGACTTTTGTCTAGTCCCTAGCCTTGGTAATTCGTTACTTTATTGCAACACACTGTTTATAATTGTTTGTTTTGTAATATATTTTATTTTTTTTAATTTATTTTGTGTGCCATTGTATACAATTGTTTTTCATTACTTTAAAACTCACGCATTTTGTCCTTTTTCTCTGGCTGATTATAAGCACCTAGTGGATGCGCAGAACGCGTTTCAACTGGTCCCTCGGATACAGACTTCGATCCCGAAATCAAGAGAGTCTACCTCCAAGCTCTGAGAGCAGGGCAGCTTGACTTCAACATGGCAGCAAATCATAACCAAATTGGAGGAGGTGCAGTGACCCAATACACGATGGGAAGGATAAACAGACCACCAGCCACACCAAGAAGAGGCCCAGTGGTTCTACCAAATCTAACTACAGAACTTGTAGCCGATTGGCAAAAGGTAAACCCTCTCACCAATCCAATGCTGTTCGAAATCACCCTGTAGGAACATTCTCAGGTGCCGACCCAGCGGATGCATTAGACCATGTACATCGATTTCTGGTGCACTTGGACTCCCTTGGCCTATCTCAAGGATTGGAGGAGTATGCCAGATTGAGCCTGTTCCAGCACAGCCTATCTGGAGAAGCTTCGAAATGGTTCCATCGATTACCGCCAGCTATCATTACCACCTGGGAACAGATGGCGGACAAATTCTACGAGAAGTACATCCCATCTCCAGGACACGACAAATGATTGCCGACCTGATGGCATTCAGACAGATGGGTAATGAGACAGTTGTGAGGTGTGGGATCGATTCAAGGAACTACTTCGCCAGTGCCCTTACCATGGTCAGGATGTCACCTCATTGGCTCAGGGATTCTTCCAGGGGTTAAAAGACGAAAACAGAGGCGAGATAAGATCTGCCCTAGGAGGAAATCTGCTAGCAAAAAGTGGGGAGGATTTCATGGCATCTATGGAGTCCTACTGTGAGGAGCTTCGTCAATGGAGCAGCAATGGAGGACGAGTATTCTCAATAGGTCACAGTTCTTCCCGAGCTCCAGACCCGATGATGGAACAGCTAGCAGCCGAGCAAGCACAGATGAAAACTACGATGTGGAGCATGGCAAAAATGCTCGAGCAGCTCACAATAGGACCAACCCCAAGCAATCCGCCAAGAAAGTCTCTACAAGTACCAACGAAGCTTGCGGCTCTCAGTGTGGGGATGCACACGATTATGAGGACTGCCCACTAGTAGCCGAGATGAGGCAAACCGAGGAGGCCAATGTCATAGGCCAGTTCAACAACAGGCAACCCTGGGTGCAGAATCAGCACCAAAACCTGAGGTACGGAAATCCGAACAATGCATTGAATTCACATCAAATGCAACCTTAGAGGACGAACCAGGGGGGACCACCCGCTTTGTTAGGCCTCAATATAGTCAATTCCGGCCACAGCAGCCTCAAGCTCAGCAACCATCATTGAGCTCAAACAATGCCAGTCTGAGGGAGATGGTGGATAAGTTGATGGCTTCTCAGGAACAGCAAACGGTAATCAATCAGAAATTAGAGAATGCCATGGTGGAGATGCAAGGAACAATGAGTCAGTTGACTCAATTCCTCTTACAGTAGAGACCTTCTGGATCACTGCCTTCCCAACCAGAAACCAATCCCAAGGAGCAGTTGAAGGCAGTGTCGGTCTCAGACGAAGACTGTGAGGATTCTGAAGAAGCAGCAGCAGTTACCCTGAGAAGTGGGAGGAACTTAATCAAAGACCAAGTGGCAGGAAGCCGTACTGATGAGGAGACCGAGCCTCTTTCTAATACCGTCGGTGCACCATCAGGGCATCCCGCCCCTCCTGAGGTAGTTTCTGAGGAGACCCAGGCTCCTATTCCTTCTTCCTCTCTTTCAACTGCTGTTAAAAATACAAAGGGGAAAATATCTGCAAAAGAACTTCCTTTTCCAAACCGTCTCAAAGAGCGAGAGCTCGATGAGCAATTTGGAAGATTTTTAGATGTTTTTCGAAAGCTGACTATCAATATTCCTCTTATTGATGCGATTAAGCAGATGCCAAATTATGCTAAATTTGTGAAGGATCTGATTTCGAATAAGAGGAAATATAAGAGAAGGACACCATCCAGCTGACCGAAACCTGTTCAGCAGCTATCCGACAGAAGCTGCCTCCAAAGCGTGGTGATCCTGGTCAGCCCATCATCCCCTGTTCGATTGGAGATATGGATTGCAGATACGGTCTCTGCGATCTAGGAGCGAGCATCAACCTGATGCCATACACCATGTTCAAAAAGCTTCATGCGGGTGAGCTCGTTCCCATTCATTTCAGACTCCAGTTAGCTGATAGATCATCGATCACACCAAGAGGTATGGTTGAAAATGTAGTTGTTAGTGTGGGTAAATTTTTCTTCCCAGCAGATTTTGTGATCCTTGACATGGATGAAGATGTTGAGGTACCTCTGATTCTTGGTAGACCTTTCCCTAGAACTGCAAAGACTGTTATAGATGTTGACAAGGGGAAGATTACCTTGAAATTTCATGATGAAGAATTAAGCTTTGATATAAATAAGATGATGTAGAAAAAGACTTCTTCTCAAGTTGTTTTCTCTGATGATTTAATTGATAATTCTTATGATCTTGAGGATGACTACACCTATAGGAGTACTGATTTTTCTAATTCTTTGTTTAAGTTTTCTGACATTTTAGAGCAGGTATTAAACCGATCCATTGAGGATGACAAAGAAAGTTTTGAGATGGCCTCGGTCGTCCAGCAGTTAAATCAAGGGAAATCATACTTTCGTTCCTCCTCTCCTCCTCTGGAAAGTTGAATCGATCCATTCAAAGGCCTATACCTTCAATAGAGAAGCCTCCTACCCTGGAACTCAAATCTCTCCCTTCCCATCTTAAATATGTTTTCTTGGCAGAGGGTAACACCCTGCCTGTTATTATCTCTGCATCTTTGTCTATTTCACAGAGGAAACTAGACTTCTAGAGGTGCTAAAGAAACATAAAAGTGCCATGGGTTGGACAGTTGCTGACATCAAGGGGATCAATCCAGGTTTCTGCACTCACCGGATTCATATGGAGGAAAATTACAAGGCATTGAGACAGCCCCAGAGAAGGTTGAATCCAAATCTAAAGGAGGTGGTCAATGCCGAAGTACTGAAGCTTCTTGATGCAGGTATTATCTATCCTATTTCTGACAGCCAGTGGGTGTCTCTAGTCCAGGTTGTTCCAAAGAAAGGGGGAATAGTTGCAGTGCTCAATGAGAAAGGTGAATTGGTACCTTAGAGACAAACCACAAGTTGGAGGATGAGCATCGATTACCGGCGCTTGAATGAAGCCACAAGGAAGGACCATTTCCCACTACCATTTATTGATCAAATGTTGGAGCGGTTAGCTGGGAAAGAGTTCTACTGCTTCCTTGATGGGTACAGTGGTTATTTTCAGATTCCCATTGCGCCAGAGGATCAGGAGAAGACCACCTTCACTTGTCCTTATGGTACTTTTGCATACAAGAGAATGCCCTTTGGTCTCTGCAATGCTCCAGCCACATTTCAGCGATGTATGATGGCGATTTTTAATGAGTTTATTGAAAAAAGTATCGAAGTTTTCATGGACGACTTCTCTGTCTATGGACAAAGCTTCGATGTTTGTCTGGAGCAATTAGACCAGATCTTGGCTCGCTGTGAGGACACGAACCTAGTGCTGAATTGGGAAAAGTGCCATTTTATGGTACAAGAAGGAATTGTTCTCGGGCACAAGGTGTCAAGGGAAGGCCTCCAGGTGGACAAGGCCAAGATAAAGGTAATAGAAAAGCTACCCCCACCAACTTCAGTTAAAGATGTAAGATCTTTCCTTGCTCATGCAGGGTTTTACAGGAGATTTATTCAGGACTTTTCAAAAATTGCTAAACCCCTGTCAACCCTGCTTCAGAAGGATATCAAGTTTCAGTTCACAGAGGAGTGCTTGACAGCATTTCAGACCATCAAAGAGAAGCTCTATTCAGCACCAATTGTGGTCCCACCAGATTGGTCTGAACAATTTGAGATCATGACGGATGCGAGCGACTATGCTGTTGGCGCCGCACTATGTCAGAAGAAAGATAAGATGCTGAGGGTAATCACCTATGCTAGCAAGACCTTAATTGACGCACAGAAAAATTATACTACTACAGAGAAGGAGTTGCTAGCTGTGGTGTTTGCTCTAGACAAGTTTCGACCATATCTGTTTGGAAGCAAGGTGATAGTCCACACCGATCATTCAGCCCTCAAGTATCTTTTTCAGAAGAATGAATCGAAACCAAGACTTTTGAGGTGGATCTTACTTCTCCAAGAATTTAATTTAGAAGTTGTGGACAAAAAGGGGAAGCAGAAAGGAGTTGCTGATCACCTATCTAGGCTTGATATCCCAGATGATGGAATCCCAATCAACGAGTTCTTCCCTGATGAGACGGTGTTCAAGATTGGAAGGGTTGATGAACCATGGTACGCTGACTTAGCCAATTATCTGGTTACTGGTTTAATTCCTGATGACTACAATTATAACCAGAGGAAGAAATTCTTTGTCAGAAACCCGCCACTATATCTAGGAGGATCCCTATCTATTTAGGATCTGTGCTGATGGCTTGAAGAGGCGATGTCTTCCAGATAAGGAGATCCAGAGTGTAATGGAATTCTGTCATGCTAAAGAGGCAGATGGCCATCATGGTTATACAAGAACAGCTGCAAAGATATTAGAGTGTGGATTCTATTGGCCTACTCTACATAAAGATGTCCACCATTTCTGTTCCCATTGTGACCCCTGTCAGAGGATGGGAAACATCTCTAGAAAGCATGAGATGCCTCAGAAAGGTATTCTTGAGGTAGAACTTTTTGATGTCTGGGGCATAGATTTCACAGGCCCTTTTCCCTCATCTCATGGAAACCAATACATCCTAATAGCTGTGGATTATGTCTCAAAGTGGGTAGAAGCTATTCCATGCCACACGGCTGATTCCAAGACAGTGGTGAAATTCCTGAAGAAACATATTCACTAGATTCGGGGTGCCCAGGGCAATTATCAGTGATGGTGGATCTCACTTCTGCAACCGAGCCTTCGACTCCTTAATGACTAAATATGGGGTGACCCACAAGGTGGCATTACCTTACCACCCCCAAACTAATGGTCTGGCAGAAGTGATTAATCGTGAACTAAAATGGATCCTGCAGAAGACTGTGAATGCATCAAGGAAGGATTGGTCAGTTAAACTAGATGACGCTCTGTGGGCATATCGGACTGCTTTCAAGACTCCTATAGGGATGTCTCCTTTTAAGCTTGTGTATGGAAAAGCCTGCCATCTTCCAGTAGAATTAGAGCATAAAGCTTACTGGGCATTAAAAGCCCTAAATTTTGATCCGCACACTGTTGGAGAAAAAGAAAATTTCAACTATCTGAACTCAGGAACTCAGAGAGCATGCCTATGACAGTTCCAGAATTTATAAGGAGCGCACAAAGAGAATCCATGATCAGATGATCCATAAAGAATTCAAAGTAGGGGATCTAGTGTTGCTCTATAATTCCAGGCTACGCCTCTTTCCTGGCAAGTTGAAATCACATTGGGCAGGTCCATTCAAAGTTGTGGGGATCACTACTTATGGTGCTTACGAGCTAGAGAATAAGACAGGAGAAGTATTCAAAGTGAATGGTGCTCGACTGAAGAAGTACCTAGGCGATACCTTTTCTCAGCCGCCTGCACCAGGTATATCCTTGATTGAAAGTTCCAATTCCATAAATTCTATTTCTGCTATCTGTGTTACAGTACCGACTCCCAAAGCATCCAAGAAGCCGCGCCCGCAATGGTATTTCAGACTGAAGAAAGCCATTGCTAGCTGCTGTGGCGGCCCTCATTGACCCTATCTGTAAAGTCTAGCCAGAGACTTTAACTCCGGGCAGCTCGGTGGGAGGCAACCCACCGGTTTGTATCTCTTTTCATTTCCTTAGATCAGTCAGTTATTTTGTGGTGCGTTAATAGCTGTTGTGCATTGAAAGAGCCTTGGCTCTTATTTCCTACTAATAGCTCTATCTGTTTCCACTTTGAGTTCTTTGGGCCTTGCAGATTCAAAATTTACAATGAGCTAAATTTGTGCTTGACTGAACTCAAGTGTGAGAAAATATCATGGCAGTGTTCACCACGGATCAGGAAGTACTTTAACACTCTAGCTATTTAATTTCTTGTATTTCGTGTGTTTTGTTTTTTATTTTGATTCTTTGTGGTAATGTTTCATTTTTATGAATAAGGTATTTTAGAATAGTGGTTTTTAATTTAATTTAATAAAAAAATGAACATGACGTTATTCACGTGTCCGGCTAACTTAGCCGGACACAAATCCGGTCACCACAGATCCAGCCGCGTCCGGATCCGGACGCTCAACCGGACATCACTTAAAGCGCGTGCCGGTTTTAATTTCGTTCTATTCTTCAATCTTTATCCACTCCTTTCTTCTTCCTCGCGACACCAACGAACCAGACCACCAAAACACCCACACCCATTTTCTTCATCCTCAATTCTACCACCACTGCTTCCATTTTACCGCCGGCGCCCACCGACACCAGTTCCGACGCTTGCGCCGCCCAGACCCAA
Source organism: Limonium bicolor (assembly GCA_023374045.1). Classification (NCBI taxonomy): domain Eukaryota; kingdom Viridiplantae; phylum Streptophyta; class Magnoliopsida; order Caryophyllales; family Plumbaginaceae; genus Limonium; species Limonium bicolor. Next base: position 138,629,234 of record CM041777.1, on the reverse strand, counting down.
GCACCACCGTAGCCGCGCTTCTCCCATTTTGACCCGCAACCCTAACCAAAAACCAGGTTTCCGAAATTTCTTCCTATTTTGCGGTTACATTGAAATTACGGACTAAATGCGAAGGATTCGGTAGTGTTTTTAGGTTTTTGATGTAATCTGCTAGTTTAGATACGACAATGTGCGGTATTCTGAGATAATTAGAGAATTCTAGTTGCGATTTGAATGAATGGGGCTAAAACGCGATTTCTGTTCGCGGCGGAATTTTCTAGGGTTCTACTGCGTCCGGCTAAGTAGGGTCGGACGTGGACCCGGACATGTACAAAATTTCAATTTTTCTGCAATTGATTCCTAGTTCTGTGTGGTGTTTCAAGCTATTGTTTGCTATGTTTGGCTATTTTAATGCCTTGTTTCTCAATAAACTGTGTGAAAGAATATGTTCAAATAGAACATGCTGCTCGCTTGGTTTCGGGTTTTGGTGTGGCTGTTACTTCTCTTTTCTTACTGCTTGTGTTTATCTGATAGATGGCTCGCACTAGAGGTGGTTTTACACGCACAGGGTCCTCTTCGAGGAACCCACGACCAGTCAGAGCCAGCCCCGGCCCCACTACGCGAGGATGGATTCCGATCAGCTGCCACTCGGGCTTGGTACGATCGAGGGGGGCCTTCGTCATTGAGAGGCGTATCACCGACGAGGCAGCAGCTGAGGCCGGGCTTACAGCCATATTCGAGGGTATTGGGGGCACCAGCATCTTACGCATGGGCGTGGGAGTTTTCTCTCCAGAGCTGGTACGTGAGTTCTACGCCAATGCTGTGCCGTCAGACACGACACACAGCATTACTTCCTACATACGCCAGTTCCAGGTGGAGGTAACCCCTGAGACTTTTGCTGATATTTTACTTTTTTCGGATAATTCGGACGCACATAGAGATATTTCAGAGGATTCACTTAGGGAGAGTAAGACTAGGTGGTTAAGAGAGGTCGGGAGTACTACTCGCCGATGGGGTGAGGAGAATAAGACTACTACTCCCGTATGCTATCCTTCCTTCCCTTCCCTAGAGGACCCTAGCAGAGATCCTCAGTCATCAGATCCGGCCTCAGGCTGGGAATGATGCTTCAGACGAGGATTGTGTGCTCCTCGACTACCTCCTGGCCTCACCACATCCACCAGCTCAGCAGATCTCGATCCCATACGTCATGTTCAGACAGCTGCATAAGGTGGTGACATATCTGAGGACGAAGAAGAAGAAGATCACCCTTATCTTTCCTATCTTCATCCAGCATCTTCTTGTCTCTACCCCTCCCCGAGGAGATCTTCACTGATATGGCGGTGAGGGAGGTGAGACACCCATCTCCTTGCGACCTTCAGGAGATGGGGCTTCTTACGCCTCGACGACGGCGCTTGGTGAAGGGCAGCTCGGGCCTAGGATCCACGGGTACATCTGCGAGCTCTAGCTCTATACCGCCACTGCTACCATGGCGGCCCCCACGGCCCCAGTGATGAGCATCCCACCTGAGCTGCAGACTCTGATGGACTTCATTCTCCAGCAGCAGCAGCGGATGGAGCAGAGATTCGGGGTATGGAGCAGCAGTTTGGAGCTGTTCAGCAGCAGGTCGGAGAGGTGCATCAGCAGTTCGGGGATGTCCAGCAGCGCCAGGTGCGCATGGAGGGACATATCGATGACATCCGCCAGACACAGGACCACCTCCAGGCAGAGCAGACCTCCATCCGCGACACCCAGGCCATGATCACTGAGCATTTGGGGCGCAGTGATGCTTTACACAGAGAGGCTGCTAGGTTTATGGTAGAGGCATCTGCACATCAGAGAGAGGCAGCCGCCTCAGCAGGCGCAGAACACCCAGCTCATGCAGATGCTCGTTGCCCAGTTGGGAGCGAGACCACCACCACCACCGCCTCAGTGACCGCCTTCCTATTTTGATTTCTTTCTTTTGTTTTGTTGGTTTTTTTGTACTTTTCTTTTTATTTGATATATTTTACTTTTGATTGTACAAACTAACAGTTAAAACATGGGCATGCAGGTGAAGTGGTATTAGATAAATTAAGCAGTGTTTTACGTCCTAAATTGCTAAATTTCTTGTTCTCTGAGCAGTGCAGCGTTCTAAAATGATTACTATACATGTCACCTCTACTGCGAAACAAATGGCTATAAGTACAGGAAATGGAACCACACTACTTGCGAATGTCTGCTACGCTTAAACTATGGGGAGTATTCTTTCTCTAAATATAACTCATTCGATTCAAATTTTCTTTGTAGTTCGAGTTAATGCACTTTATTCTGTGGTTGTACTTACCAGTGGAAATTTAGCAACTTTTAATCTGCAAACAACGCATACTGTCTGTAACTCATGAGGAATCTCTCGACCCCTGCCAAACTTCAAGTGTGAGGAAGAACATCTTCCTCAATCCATAACACCAGGGGAGTCTCAGTTCCTAATTTCACTTATTTGATGTTCCACCTTTGTTGCGTTGAGGGTTAATTATTGCATATGCATCTATTATGAGTATAGCATGTTTTGAAAGCTCTTTTCACTGTTTTTTTCTTTGACCAATGAGGACATTGCTCCTCTCAAGTGTGAGGAAGGAGAAACCTTTCCCTGAAAACATGCTAATTGTTCTTTAATGCCACACTTGCTTTTTGCTTCTCTAATGCCGGTGCACACCGAGTGATGTTAAATCAAAGTGAAAACCGTAGGAATCTTTTTGGTTGATGAGGTTTGTATAAAATTGTTTTATTTAAAAAAATACTCTCTTTTCACTAAAAATCTGGTAGATTGGCTAGTTGTGGAACCAGATTATTTTAGCTTGGGATTTTGGAAATGAAGTGAATGTTTGGAATGAAAAGGTAAGGCAAGGTACTCCACTGATCAGAATTTTTTTTCCTAACAATAGCAGGCCTCGTCTATCCGGTTATTAAGTCTTAAGGGTGCTTTAACACCTATCTACCTAAGGTCTCATGATCTGGGATAGTTGTCCCAACACCGTTACAAGGATAGAGAGAAAAGTCTGGGTTACGGAATAACTCTGCAATTCACAATATTTCGTTTGTTTTGTATATAATTCTTGGAAGAAGAATGTTTTTGCATGTGAAAGAAAAATTAATTGCATTTTAATTTTTGTTTCTGATCACGAGTACGTGGTGTTGAAAGGTATTGCGGAATAATGCATTACTTCACACCCCTTGTCATCCAAAGGTTAGAGGAATGAAAATTGGTGGAAAGTCCCAAGCTAAGTTAACTTGTTTTCTACAATCTAGTTTCTCTCTTATGCTTTTACAAATTGTTCTTGCTTCACTGTTTGTGAAAACCTACCTCTAGAGAGCAAGATTATTCTTTCATTTATCACTTTGTTTGATTTCGCCCTGCACTTGTTTAAAATTTGAGATTATTTGAAGGTTTTAGAGATATTCTTATTCCTATTTTGCTTGAGGACAAGCAAAAGCTTAAGTGTGAGGAAGTTGATAAGTGTGAAACATATAGGCTTTTTAGGGTTTAAATACCTTATAATTTGTAACGATTCAGGCAATGTTTCCCACTTATTATGTGTTTTTCCTAAGATTGATGTTTTGATAAGAACTGATGTATTCTATATGCTAAATACCGGAAAAACCCAGGAAATGAAGATTTGACATCATAAGGATTACGACACAACAAACGGGGAACAAATCAGGAGAAGACATAAAAACTGGCCTTGTCCGGATCAGTTTGGCCGGACACAAAGCCGGACGTCTCCTGTCCGGATCTGTTTGGCCGGACGTCAGCCGGACGTGACCTAAAAATCCAGATCCGAGTTCACGTTTCAGATCTGAAAGCTCTGTGTCACGTCCGGATCCGGACACGATCCGGACGTCACATAGAATTGAAAAATAAAAATGCACGCACTGATAATTAGCCTTTCGGTGAAATTATCAGGCGGCGCATTAACAGGCGACAGACGAGCTGCGCATAATTAACAACACTCTATACGCTCCATGCTCAATCAAATGTCAATCAAGCTATCCACTCACCACGTACACCAAACTTCCACTAACCTGTGTTTCCCTCCTAATCCTATATAAACCCAGCTTCATCTTTCATTCCAATTCGCACCAGACTTCAGAGTCTAACTCCACTTCTCCCCTCACTCATACTCTCTCTCGTTCACATACACTCCATATCCATTCATCCAACCTCCTCCACAGTCTGCATCTTTCATTCATTCACCCTCATTCATTTACATTCATCTGCTAATCCTCACTAAACTTCCTCCGTAATCCCTCGCACTCACCCACATACATATTCCGCTACTCATTTACATCATTTAGCCTTGTCCGGATCAAGTCCGGATCCGGACACGCACATTTCATTCCCGTCCGGATCGCGTCCGCCTGGACTTAGCCGGACATCTCACGTCCGGATCGACGTCCGACCCATTTGATCCGGACATCTCACAAATTCACCAAACTTCCACTTTCGCCCCATTTCACCAGATTCACTCCATTGTCATCAAGACCAACCTCCAAACCAGCATAGCGCAAGGACAAAGGACGGAGCGAGCAAGAAGATCTTCGTAACAGATGATTTCTCTCGACTCTCTCTCATTTATGATTATAATCACTATGTCTAGCTAAGAGGATTTACTCTAGGGGAAGGGATGTTGTAACTAGTTAAACTCTGCATTATTTTACTGCTTTATTGAGACTATTTGGATTGTTCAGGTTAATGCTTTTAAGTGCTTTTAATAAACGTCATGAATTTATTATAAGCCTCGAATCATGTTATGATCAGATAAGGTGATTAGCATTGACGGTCCTATTAACCTGTTACCTGTGATAATTACAATCGGATAGATTACATTAGTCACTAGGAGCTTTGGTCCGGACCAAAACCAGACTAGTAATTCTGTGCAATAAAACCATCTAGATATACTAGCTAGTTCTAGACTAGAACTACATGTCCTGTCTAGATGAGCTATCTGGAATTAAGACTTAATACAGAATAGATAATTGGGAATTACAAGCCGATCCAAGTCTCCACTTAAGTAGTAGAATATGCAGAACCTAGCTAGTGAAACAACTCCCTGAACCTAGAGTACCGTTCACACTCCCAAGACTATCACTTTAATTTATCTGCTATTTACTTTCTTGTTACCTATTTGTGAAACCAAAACCAAAACAAACCCCCTTTGAGTTAACCATTACCTAAGGCTAGACTTACCACATCAAGTCCCGTGGATTGACACCCCGGTCGCTTCATAATTTGCTATACTATTTCGACCGGGATTTTTGCGACCCGACGATCTATTGATTTGTTGATTTCTAGGATTATTTCTTAGCTTTAATACATCAAATAAATCGTTTGCAGCCACATTTGTGGCTTCACCCAGTTATCAATAATATTTCGATGTACCAATAATATTTATGTACTACACTCCTATCAACCAGGTGAACAAGTCATTCATTCATGACTTCCATGCCTCAAAAACCTCCACACACAGTTCACAAACATAGCAACCAAACAACACCACAAACGAGCAATAACCCAGTAGAACGCAACGCGCCTACCCCCTTAAAAAGGATTACGCCCACGTAATCCCTATTATACCCTCCTAGAGCCTTGGTTCAAGATGTTTATTCTCCTTGAGCAATCTAGTTCCTATGCAATGTAACCCACAATATTTCTCATCAAAGGTCTTGACCATGTTAAGGGTTTATTTTCTGTATTAAAAGACTTTTATCGGTATCCGTACCGATCTAGAAATGGATCCGGTTTTAGGCTCTCTAGGTTTAAGGTATTGGTCGATAGATCACTTGTTATTCCACAGGATAATGGGGGATACGGTCCACCAGCTTCTGCTGTGCTACTCCCCGTGATTACCTTCGGGTTTAGTTTCCCCTTTATGTACTCAGGAGGCCTTCTAGGCTTATATTGATATATTCTCTGTTCTAAGGTTTTTTTTTCTTATCATTTCTCAATGTTATAATCATGTCATTGTTTTAACAACATGTTTATTTTATATAGCCGATCATAATTGTACGTCGACGGTTAGTTTACTCTCCTGGCATTTTTACTTATTTTATAGCTTGATTTGTACTTCAACTTAGACTTTTCTTCGTCTTTAGGTAACCTTATTTCGCAGTCCAATTATGGCATTGACACTGCTGGTTGACTTCAATTAGTTTCAGTCAAAAGGTTACCGAGTTATATGTGTAAGAAGTTCCAATGATTGTAAACTGTTTGGCTACTTCCGGTTACATATTGCACTTGATTGCGATAGTATGTATTTTATGTGGTAACTTTTAGGTTATTAGTAACCCCACATCATCTCAAGTCTTCACACAATTGTGTACCCATGTGTTTACCCTCAAAGTTTCGAATTATGTGTCAATGGATTTTTTTACAAGCTCGTATTATCCTCGTCTACCTCGCTTTCTTGGTAATTTCTTAATCTTGACTTTTAATATTTCCACCGATCTGTAGTTCATGTGTCCACTTGTAGGAGGTTTCGAGAATCATCCAACACTATGTGATCAGCATAAGTGTCGGACTACCTTTTCACCCCAATTTGTGCGTAGTGTCCCTTGACCTGGCCAGAGTCAAGTTCAACTTTGCACGTCCGATTTAAACGATTAAACAATTATTTACATTTGAATTCTTATCCCACTCGTTTCTAGTCCTCTGGCAATCAATTCATTGACTAGTGTCACCATCTAAGCCTTTAGATTAATCGTTCAATTCTTTAACTGTACATACTTCTAGGTGTGTACATATATATTTATATATATATTCGTTCATCCATGTATATATATATTCCCATGTGTTATAATCCTCTTGATTTATATATAGATTCCCATATAAGTGTTCCAACAAGTTTAATGACATACTAGTACATACACTGATATCCTACGGGTATTATTTATTCTTTGTATTTAGTCAATTTGGGTAGACACCGATATACTTCCAAATTCTCGTATTATTCCTATTATCCTCAACACCTACAAACTAATATAGAATTTTCAAAATGATTCTTTACTTATTTTAACCCATCAATTACTTCCTCCCTTAATTCCATTAATCTTGTTTAAAGTTTCCAAATTTCAATACCCAATTATTCCAAAATATTTGGTTTCCTCCTCATAAATATTTGACTGATTTTTCTTGTTGGCCCGATTAGGCTCCCTTCAATCTGCCTTAAGCTTTATCCCGTTTTCCATTTTATATATATTTTTTTTTTTCTGGGTCTCGTAACCCTTCTGTTACTTTCTCATTATTATTCTTTGTTCACCGGTGGTAGAAACAGAGGTGAATGACCAGTTTCAGCTGTCTGGGATTGAGAGGCTTAGAAGAATAATTGAATACAAGAAGAAGGAAGGAGGTGGTATTATGTTCTCAGGTAATGTAGAGAATGAAGAGAAACGTGAGAAGGAGCAGGGAATTTATTGAATTCCGTAATATTATACTTTAGTGTGTAAAATTGTGTCATGCTTCGTTAAGCATTATAGGTTGTACCAATTTTATGGGGTAATTACGTCTCGAATTATATTCTCTGATTTCATTGTTTTACGAGGGGTTTTCTTAAATTACCCTCTCAGGTGTTCGAATTGCGGTATTTATCTCAATACCATCCTTGGCTTAATTAATTGCTTATTTGAGCTTTATTTATTACATAAATTTTAGGGTATTTCGGTCCTCTTTTTGTGAGGTAGGGTCCTATCGACTGACTGCTGAGCATGTAGACCCAAGTTGTCGCTAAAATGGTCCCTCTACGGGTATTATCCTTTTTGCTACGCCTATTGTATAGTATAGCCTTTTCTTCTCGTGTTGATAGTATAACATAAGTAGATGCCAGATCGGGTTTTCCCGAGGGTGAGGAGGCTTTCTACCTCTCCGGCGTTTTCCTATGTATTGAAATGGACCCTAGGGACGTGGAGGTTGGGTTTAGGTGTCTGTTAGGTATCCTGTAATTACTGGGAAGAATCCTAATTAACGTGCCTCACGTACTGAAATACCCCTAAATTAATTTAAATTAATTTAAATTAATTTAGGGGATTTCTTTTATTAAACCTTTAATAATACTATTAAGTATTAAATTATTATATGGAATTATGAATATTAAATTATTATATGGAATTATGAATATTAAATTATTATATGGAATTATGAATAGTAAATTATTATATGGGGTTGTGAAATTTATTTAGGGGTTTTCTTCTATTTAACCCTAATTATTATACATTATTATATGGTATTATGAATTTAATAATAAGATTTATAAGTCAATAAATCTTGGGAAAATTATTAAACACTCCAAATATATTATAAAGATTTTAGGAAGTGTTGGAACATTGTTTGGAAATATAAAAGTCAATATAAAATTCTAGAAACCTTAAAGCTTATTAAGCCTTGCTAGAGTTGACTTTTTGAGAATGGTCAAACCAGGCCATGAAACCTATACCAAAAAATAGGTTATGAAAAACCATGAAGATCGATAAAAAGAACGTCAAAAACGGATCATCCTAGCCAAAGTTATGCTAGTTTGAAGTTTAGAGCCAAAATTTCATAAGCTGCCACGTGTCAGCCTCTCGTGCGCCCCAACACTTAGTCGGTTCTATCTCCTGGTTTTTTCTAACAACCACCCGATTTTGACCTAACTTGTGACGGCTATATCTCTCTCGTTACGTTACTTCGAATTTTCCAGTGCCGTCTTCACCACTCTCTTCTCCTTAATTCCCTCTTTACAATCATAACTCATACAAGCCCTAACTCCTTCTACATCGACGGGAAAGTTGATCCAAAGTTGTCAACTTTCGAGTTTCGTAACCAGTTTCCAGTTTCATCCGATTTCAGGTAATGTTCGTCTTGCCATAACTTCCTCGTCTTTCAACCAAATTTCGATTTCTTTAGCTCGTTGTGTAGATCACTAATCCATCTACAACTTTCATGTTTATTCCCAAGCCTGATTCATAACCGTTTGGAAGTTATAGTCGCTCAAAGTTCCGGATATTTCAGCACATAAAATCATACCGGAAACAGAGAGGTAAACTCGTAACTTTCGGGTCAAATTTCTTTCTGTATATTGCATGTTAGATTGAGTTCTTGTTATCATTGTGTAGATCTATGTCCCATCTTTCGATTGAGCCAAATAACACGGCCTAACTCAATCTGTACCGAAAGTTATAGAGTCGCAAAGTAGGCTACCCAAAACGGTCAAGCTCGAGCGTTTTTCCAGTTTCCGATTTCGAATTCACCAAATTCGCACAATCCGGTGAGTCTCCGACCAATTTTTCCGATATTGTTGTTCGTAGTTGTGATTTCGACCTAACCCATGTTTCAATTGTGTCAATTACGCTCTAGATTAGGAGAATTTGACGGATTAATATCCGAATCGTATCCTGTTCGAATATAAACCCTAACTCTCGTATCAACCTCGAATCTTGATGAATACTGCATGAAAATTGGGGAAATCGGTACCATTAGAACCGGAATTCGATTTCGAATCCATAGAAACAAGAATCGTTGAATTTCGTTCTGTAGATCGAGAGATATAGGTGAATTAGTACTCGGTTTCGATTTGAGTTCTCTGAAGAACTCGCGCAACACGGGCCGTCCGATCTCAGTTAATAAAGATGGACGGCCACGATTAAAACATACGATTTTAAAGTATAAGTTTTTTATATTGTTTCCAGGAATAAACCCTAACTTGTTTAATTAATTTAAGTACCTTCCCGAATGTATTTTGACTTGAAATTTAACCATAGATTCCTTATTTTATGTAGTTTATTTTGATGTAAATTATTATGGATTTGGAGTTTTTAAACGTAAGTTATGATTTTTACAAGTTACGGGTTTTCTGGAATTATTTGGATAAATTAAAAGATATTTTTATGAAACAAAATTTTATAATATGTCTAAAATGTTATAGTTACTGTATATTAAGTTTGGGAATTTTTGGGCAACGGGAAAAGGTTTTAAAAATTGTGTTTGTGAGTTTTTCATAAGAATAACTTATAATATATAGTTTTTTATGTAATCAAAAATTAAAGTATAGTTGATTAATGAACTTTATAGGTTGGGGAAAATATAATAAGACTAATTAACATTTAATACAGTATGTTTATAAATATTTTGGGTATTAACTTTAAGTGAAGTAAAAAATTGTTACATATATTTCTATATATATTATATGAGAGAAATAAATAGAAACTTATATTAAATCAAGGAATTTAACTAAACTACATTTTATTTATTATATATAATATGGAAGCTGATATGTTTAACTAAAACTAAGGGAAATACTTTATTTATATAAACCGTAAATCAGTTTTGGATATGTCTAAAAGATATTAAATATAATTAAATACAATAGAATTTCTTAAAGAATGTTCTGGATAAATCTTAATATATGTAGATATATATATTTATATATATATATAAAAATAGATAGATAAAGGAAATAACATTCCTTGTGAGAAATATAATAGGAAGGATATATATATATACGATAAATAAATAAATAAAAGAAATAAAATACCTTATAGAAAATGGGGTATGAAGGAATTAATAAGTTAAACTACACCTCTACATGATACTAATAAAAGAATATTATATGAGGTGGTATTAATTTATGGTTATAGGTTGAGTTTTTAGTTATCTTTGAATTTCTAAGATTTATATAAACAGTATTTAAATATACGTACATATTTAGTCAATGACCACAATGTAAATCTATAATTTGGTTAAGAAATTAATAAGTTGAAATTTAGGAATATTTGGAATTAGTTTACATAAAGTGTTACACAAATAGATCTTATTATATAATTAAAATAAAATGAATGAAATACTTTTACATTTAAATGTTCTTATTATATAAACAATAATAAAGTAAATGAGTTACTTTTACGTCTAAATGTGAAGAGGATAAATAAGTCTGGATTTAATCATTTCTTAATATTTATAGTATTGAGTAATAACTTAATATTTTGAGACAAAATCATTAAAAGGGATTATGGTATAAGACTATATTAAACAATGATTAGGAAATTACTCTAAATAATAATCCTTAAGTTTCTTAGAATTAGTTAGCCATATAAAATACATTTATTACTAATATTCAAGATGTGAGTTTATAAATAAGTGTTGTACTTAATAGTTAAAGATTTACTAAAAGGTTTATAAATAGAAATTAGATACTTAAAATCTTTAAACCTTTAATTAGATGAAATTAGGTTACATAAGAGATTATATTGATTTACCTTTTGACACTAGAAATATTAATGTGTCATTTGAATATAAGGTATGGGGATTTTTTTTTCAGAATATATTATCTTATTAAATAGTTAACAGTTTCACTTACGATCCATAATTTAATTCTTTGATAAATTCTACCTTATGTAGATATATTGTCCATCCTAAATACAATAAAGGAAATTAATTTATTAAGTTATTCTTTTGAAACTTTAGGTTTGTAACAATATAAAATGTATTTAAGACTTGAGTTTAACGAAGTTTAATATAAAAGGATTATACATGGTCTATAGAGAGAATGTGTGTAAAGTAAAACAGTTAGGGAATTAAGTGTAAGTAAGGATACATAAAAAGGGTTATCTTAAAACACCTTATTATAAAGTTATGGTTAAGTAAATAATATACCTTGTGGATACTAAATGTGAGAGTTCGATAAGTTTGAGTTAACTATAATATGGTTATTTCAAGATGAAAAGTAATTTAACAACTTATGACAAGATTAATAGATGGTTGTAATTAAAGGCCATTCTGAACTAAAGATAAGATAATTGAGTTTATTAGCTCAAATAAGTTATACTAAAATGCATCTACACACTACGATTTCAGTATACAGGATGTAGATCATAATTAAGTTAAGGGGGAAAACTTAGTTATAATGGATTATCTAGTAGATATTGATAAGATACATAGTCAATAAATTGTGAAATAATAGTATAGTATTCTAAGATAAACTCATCATTGGTCATAACACGATGTATGTCCTAAAGTAAGAATAAAAGTATCGAGCTTAAGAATTGTTATTGAAATTCTAAGATTGATTGAATAATACGTATAATGCACTTATGTTATAAAGGTCTTTAATGTGAGAATTATGGTTAGGTATGGGTAAAGTGGATAAGGGTGGAACAATTAACAAGTGTTAATAAAATACATTCCTTGGTCTTACAACCTTGAGTTATACAACATTCTAAGACAAGTCAAAGGTTATTCACAGCATTTAAGTGAGGGCTTAAAAGACAATTGAGACTTTGAAATAAGAGTAAGGAGTTTATTTAAGTGTAGCATAGGCTACAAGTTGTGTTGATGATAGACTACTTTTAATATTCTTCAGAGTAATGTTGATTGTTTGCGCAAGTTGATTAGAACTGCTACAACGTTACCCAGGTACGATTTCTCGTACTCAGCTTGATGAGTTTTGGACTTTATGGAATGTGTTGTACGATTTCTCGTACTCAGCTTGATGTGTTTTGGACTTTATGGAATGGGTGGTGTGTACGATCTCTCGTACTCCGATATTTTTAATGGTTGACTTGTGGAATTTTTTGGAAAACGCTAACTGACTTTAAGAGGATTTTCTAAGGAAAAACGGTTGTGTGACTAACTCAGCTTGTGTGACTAACTGAGCCTTGGTTGTGGAACTCACTTGGGTATTGGTTTCTTCTACTTGGTTGCCCGTTGGGCATTGGCTGCTTAGGGTTTACGCTTCTGCACTCTGTAGGACTGAGTGTTTGGTATTGCTCTGGGTAGTTGGTGGTCTAGCGGGATTATTGGAAAAGGTCAATCTTGGAAATCTTTCTTTCGACGTGCGCGCGTCTTTAATGTGAACAGTAGGGGGCTGTATATCCCTCGCCCATAGGGGCATTGATATTTGACAGTAGGGGGCTGTATATCCCTCGCCCATAGGGGCACTGATATTTGACAGTAGGGGGCTGTATATCCCTCGCCCATAGGGGCATTGATATTTGACAGTGAGGGGCTGTATATCCCCTGTCCTTAGTGGACGTGATGAACAGTGAGGGGCTGTATATCCCTTGTCCTTAGTGGACGTGATTGGCGGTGGGGGCCATCTCTCCCAGTTAAATTATTCCACTCTTGAGTTGTTGATTCTTGGATCTATATTATCATTCCTAGTCCTTGTGACTATCTGAGTCTTTCTACTCCTAACGGGAATTGGGTTAACTAAGGAAATGGATGTTCACTAACACATGATGTGATTTTGTTCCACTAACTTTATTTTTCAGTTATTAAACTTTATTCTTATCTTGGTATCTTGATTTGTGATTGTGAAATGCTTTATTCTCTGAGTGTTTTAAGTGTTGTTTTCAAGTTATTATTTATTTAAGAATTGTATTTTAAGTTGTTTTTGGAGGATCGTACCAGTTCCATTCCAGGGAACTGACCCGCCCCTTTTGGGTGGGCTGCTTGGTTTCATCTTGCAGGTACAAATTGATTTACAGGTGACCACGAAGAGCATGAGTGATTGGGATGGGATTAGGTTTATGGAGAGTGAATGTATTTATTTATTGTTTTGTTTATATTAAGTTTTCTCGAAGTTCAGACCGTAACTTAGTTAATTGTAATGGTTGTAACTGGTGAGGTTGGTACCGGGTGTTTGGAGCCCGATGGTCTGTAATCGCCATTAGAGATTTAATTCCGCTGTATTTATTATAAATAGGGGCGTTACAGAAAGTGGTATCAGAGCGTAGTTACGCTCTGAACCCGAGAAAACAAGCCGAGTGAAATACTTAGATTATAGGTGCACTTAAAACTGGGGAACTGGGGTAGAATTGGGAAGTGAGGACTCTAGTAAGGCACGACTCCCAACCCTTTTTGGAATTGAGAACGATTCCTTTACACACTTTTCTTTTGTGAATGTCTGTTGAGGGTGATGTGTTGTTATACCGTCCCAACAATAAACTACAGAAAATATATATATACATATATATATATAAGTTTGGAACATCCTATATTAAGTACGATAAGATTTTGGTGGAGAGAAACCAAATATTAAGCTATTTTTCAAAAGCATGCTCATGGAGAATACATTGCAAAAAAAAAAGCAATGCAATCCTAAAAAGCTAGTACACAAATTCCTGGAATTTTAAAGAATACTTTTGGTTGAAAACAGTATACAAATAGAACTTACATAACAAAATTAGTATTGATATTATGTGAAAGTACTTCAACTCCGTTAAAGTTTGAATCTCATGAACTACTTGGTATCATTTATTACCTAAAGATAATGTTTAAGATATCTTAAGTCTAGAAAATTATTAAGCTAACAAGAACTAGTAGCGTATTAGAAAAGATCAACATCTGAACTTGTAAAACACATTAAAACTCTATGTTAACTTTAGAAAGAAAACACCTAAACCTAACACCCTACGGGAAGTGCCTGGTGCGACGAACTCCTAGGCTGAAAGTAGTGGGGGTGCACACCCACTTCTAGAAGTTTAGGGGTTAGACAAGCCTTGTCATCTAACTGTAAATAATCTTCTACGTAAGTGATGGATTGTGTTGAACTTGAGGAGGATTGGTGGTAAGACGTTACCATCATGAAGTCTTAAGTTGGGCATATTTCATTACTAGCCACAATGAACAATCTTATATTTATATCTTAATATCCAGTATTAAATTCAACAAGGAAAGGATTTATTGAGTTAAATTTTTGGTGAAAAATACCTATATATGAAGGAAGGGGATTAAGTTTGGGTACTCCAAGATACAACATCTACCCCTGGCTGGAAAAAAAAATCAATAAAGAAGTTACTTAAAGATTGAGTGAAGAGAAGAGTAATACTAAACTAAGTATCATTGATCCTTAAATACTTGAGTATTGAGCATCTTAAAAAAAAGTGAGAGTTACTTAAAGATTGAAAATCCTCATGCTTACTTGGAAGTTTAACATTATACCTGTATAAAATTTTAAAAGACACACTAAGAGTGATATTTACCAAAAGCCACCATTATCTAAGGGAATACTAAGATTTAGTAATCAGGAGAATACTTACATAGAACAAACCTTAAGAAAATAATTACCAAGAGTGAGTGAGTTTTCATTTGACTAGCTCATTTGACCTAAAATTTATACAAAGTCCCTACCTTAAATATAATATATATAATATGTATAAAATTTAAGATAAAGGAATCAGATTTTGGATGAACTTCCTAAAATTCTGCCTTGGGTGAAGTTATATAATAAGTAAATTTTATAAAAACACTGAATGAATCATCTAAAATACGATAATTGATTATAAAAACAATTGAAACTTGAAAAGTCACAGAAAATTTATCTTATAAAGTTTAACATATGGTTGACTAATAAACCCTTGAAGATGATTTTGGAAGATTATTAAGGATTATTAAATGATCTGAACTATTATTATAAATTACTCAAATACGTTACACCTGGTTATAGCTTGGTAATATAATTGATATGATAAATGATCATATATGGACATATAATTCGTATCCGTCATTAAATGAATGGATATAATCATAAGGTAAAATTTTATAACCACCAAGGAAATACAAATACATAACAATCAAGAGATACATATATGTAACGATCATGGATAAATCAACGGTGCAGTAAAATTCACAACGATGCTTGTTAATAAGGTGTTGAATTCTTTGAATGTGCCGTTAGTAGCGGTACGAGGGCGTACCTTAGTTTTTTTAAGGGGATATGCTGGCATACTCCTCCTTCGTTATCTCATCCGGATTATGCCGCGTTTCATTATTAGCAAAGGGAGAACAGTATTAGCAGAATGAGAGGTGTTTGTATGTGCTTGGTTTTTGCATTATGACTCAGTATGTGACTTTTGATTTTCATCATGTTATATCTTGGTATACCCTGATTCAGTTTGATTTTGAGTAATCTTGAGTGGAATGTTGTTATGGAAGTGGATGGAAATAAAGGATTGGTTTGGTATGGAACTTCATTGGAACTTTTATTGTCTCAGCACACCCGAAGCGGTGTGAGTGCTTATTAGTTGATTTTTAAACTTCGAGGCGAAGTTTCTTTTAAGGGGGATATGCTGAAATACCCCTAAATTAATTAATTAATTTAATTAATTTAGGGGATTTCTTTTATTAAACCTTTAATAATACTATTAAGTATTAAATTATTATATGGAATTATGAATATTAAATTATTATATGGAATTATGAATATTAAATTATTATATGGAATTATGAATAGTAAATTATTATATGGGGTTGTGAAATTTATTTAGGGGTTTTCTTCTATTTAACCCTAATTATTATACATTATTATATGGTATTATGAATTTAATAATAAGATTTTAATAATAAATCTTGGAAAATTATTAAACACTCCAAATATATTATAAAGATTTTAGGAAGTGTTGGAACATTGTTTGGAAATTAAAAAGTCAATATAAAATTCTAGAAACCTTAAAGCTTATTAAGCCTTGCTAGAGTTGACTTTTTGAGATGGTCAAACCAGGCCATGAACCTATACCAAAAAATAGGTTATGAAAAACCATGAAGATCGATAAAAAGAACGTCAAAAAACGGATCATCCTAGCCAAAGTTATGCTAGTTTAAGTTTAGAGCCAAAATTTCATAAGCTGCCACGTGTCAGCCTCTCGTGCGCCCCAACACTTAGTCGGTTCTATCTCCTGGTTTTTCTCTAACAACCACCCGATTTTTGACCTAACTTGTGACGGCTATATCTCTCTCGTTACTTACTGATTTTCCAGTGCCGTCTTCACCACTCTCTTCTCCTTAATTCCCTCTTTACAATCATAACTCATACAAGCCCTAACTCCTAATCTTCTACATCGACGGGAAAGTTGATCCAAAGTTGTCAACTTTCGAGTTTCGTAACCCAGTTTCCAGTTTCATCTCCGATTTCAGGTAATGTTCGTCTTGCCATAACTTCCTCGTCTTTCAACCAAATTTCGATTTCTTTAGCTCGTTGTGTAGATCACTAATCCACTACAACTTTCATGTTTATTCCCAAGCCTGATTCATAACCGTTTGGAAGTTATAGTCGCTCAAAGTTCCGGATATTTCAGCACATAAAATCATACCGAAACAGAGAGGTAAACTCGTAACTTTCGGGTCAAATTTGAAATACCCCAAACTTGATATGTGGTTTAAATATCAAATTATGGTATGTAAAGGCTAAAAAGTGCCTTAGTAACATCAGTGAACAATATAAACCATAATAAATGCAATAAAGCGTTAAGACACAGTTTGAGCAAAACATGCTCTAAGCTATGAGTGAACTTGGTTAGGACCCAAAGAGCCTACCAAGACTTGATAACATTTAATTATGATTTAAAAGGCTAAATGAGTCCTTAAGAAACTTTGGTAGACAATGAAACCAAACAAAACACAAGGTAATACCTTAAAGTCAATATGAGCAAAAATGTGCTCTAAGCTTGGGAGGAATGTGTATAAGACCTAATGGTCATACCTATACTTTGAAAATATGTTAATGAACATATTAAATCAATTACTAAAGAAAACCAAGCTTGAAAACAAGTTAAAACGCAAAATGTGCTTTAAGGAGTCTTAAAGCACGTTTTTGAAAAATTGTCTTGTAATGAGTTTTGAATGGCTAAATGTCCATCATTACTCTTTAATTAACATGTGTACTATATAGTATCACATTTGGGTGGCCATATAGTGGGAAATCAAAAATTTCACTTCTATGTGCCTTGTTATTAGTGAATAGTGATTTTTATAACTAGTTTGTAACATATAATGTTATAAAGTGAGACAATTGACTAATAAAGTCTAAAGTACCCCTAGGTACTATTTGGGGCCGGTTCTAAGGTGTGTGACTCACCACCCTTGTTAGTTTGCTAAGAAAAGAAAGAATGACTAATTAGTATACTATTTGCTTTATAAGGATAAATATCTTAACAAAAGCACACTTATCTCTTCATTCTCTTCTTTCCTCTCATTTCCCACGTTGGCCATCTTCTTCCTCCTCTCTCCAACGATTCCAAACAGAACCATGACATTCTCCACCCTTCTTCACTTGTAACTTATGACTCCATGCTCCGAATTTAATTCCGAGACTACCGTTCTCTTAGTTGGAGCAAGCTCTACAACCTTGTCCTTTCAAATCCTCAAAACCACCATTTTGGTGCCAAGGAGAACTTCCATGGAAGGGGCTTGAGCTAATGTTTTTATGCCTGTTGATCACCTTTGCTTCAAGGTAAGGAAAAACCAAAGAAAACTCCATTTCCTCTCTTTTAGTACATGGCCGAAAATTAACCTCACCATGGTGTCTTTACCTTGTTTGTTTAGCTTCATTTGAATCTTCCAAGGGCTAGGAGGAGTCCTCTCTTGATATATATTCAAGTTCTCTTCCAATTCCAAGGTAAAACAATTACCTTAATGTGTTAAAACAATATATGTAACTAGGGTTTACAATGAGATGAAGCTTAAAGCTTGAATACTCATTATGTTGTTTGTACAATGTATAAACTTGACAAGGAATCAAGTACCCCACCGGTTTGTAAGGAAACAAGAAAGAAGTTTGTGAGGAAAAAGAGGTAAACAAACACTCAATGTAGTTTAAGTGCCTTAGGAAAATGAGCTTGATTTGCTTGATAAAATACCTAAGGAGCCAATGGTGAGTGACCTAGTAAAGTGTTCTCAAGAAGACTAGTAAAAGAACATATGTATTGGTGTATGTATTTGCAGGTCAAAGGCATTATTTATGTGGGAAATTCAGTGGTTTAAGGTTATGCAATTTAAGGGCCTAAGAGCCATGCATTTAAGGGCCTAAGTGCCAAGCAATTTGAGTTATGCACTATATTGTGATGTAGTGCTCAATGTGTGAAGTTTGTGTATAAAATGTGTTTGATGGATTTTAAGTGTTTTGAATGAATTAAGGGTAAAAACCTAAGGGTTTGGATGTGGGTATATGCTAGAGAAGTTATGGCCAAATTTAGGAAAATGTGTAAGAAGTTCTAAGTGTTGTAAGTGAGTTTTGGTGAAATAGGAGGTGGTAAAGGTGAATGAATGTTTACTTGAGAAGAAAACATGTATTAAGGTGATTTAGAGTGATGCAAGGATTTAGGTGTTGTCTTTGAAGTTCTAGGAATTCAATGTGTGTTTTGTGAATGTATTAAGTCTTAGAGAAGTTGTTTAAGGTTTAGGTAAGGTTGGTGTTCAAGGAACAAGTGATGTTTGGTATGATGTGAAAAGGAGATTTAGTTAGTAGAAAAGAAGTTGAGGGATGATGATAAGTGTAGAGGAAACACCTTGGTATTGTGGTCATTATAGGTGAAATGCCACCTAGGAATCATAAGGAGAAAACATTGTAAGTGTTAGGAATTTTGTGGAGATATAAGTAAAGGTTTAAGGAATTAGGAAAAATAGTTTTGTGAGTGTTTAAGAATATCCTAAGGGTGTGTTTGAAGTGCCAAATGATGTTAGAACACATTAAGAGGCCTTAGGAGAAGTTTGGTGAAGATTTGACAAAGTTTGGGCAAGTTTAGGAGGCGACCGACCCAGGGGCCGACCCAGTTTGTGGGTCGGTCGAGCCTCTGTAAAATGTTAGGAATGTGTTCGGTGATGGTCCGACCCAAAAGGGTGGGTCGGACATGGGTCGGTCGGTCAAAGTTTCAAAGGTGGAAAAATGTTCGCACATGGACCGACCCAGAATGGTGGGTCGGACGTGGGTCGGACGGGCATGTTTATAAGGAAGTAAAAAGGGGTCTGTAATGGACCGACCCAGATGTGGGTCGGTCGGTGGGTCGGTCGGACCAAAAATGATGTTTAAGGTTATGAAATGATGTGTAATGATGGGGATTGATAGGTAATGATGTTATAAGGATGTTGAGGACATGTAAGGTGAGTTTTAATGACACCTAAGTGGGTTAAAAGTTGTATTAAAATGTGAGAGTAAAACAAGTTAAAAATGTTAAGTTATGTAACTAAGTTAACAGGGAAAGTTAAGCATTAGACGCTAAATAAACAAACTTGTTACCCCAATGTTAATAAAGACACATGTGATGTTAACAGTTGTTCGAGAATTGCTCGAGGAACATAAATGGGCAGGATAGGTGGACTCCGGTGACAGGTATGGTTTTCTTGCAACCTGTGTCCTAACGGATTACACCGGCTTGTATGCCAATGTGTTTTTCTGTATGTTTGCCACGTTATGATATAAATCATGAAACGAGTTTACAGTCATTATTGTTATTGTATGTTTACGTGCCGATACCGGTAACCTCTAATGCGCTTGAAGGGCTAGTTAACCACTATTAGGTAAACGTAAGAGAACGGTATCCGGTAATAACGTTTCCGACTTAAGGAACGTTCTAACCACGGCTATGCGTGAGTTGGTTATGTGATGTTTGTGTGTGATGTTTGTATGTGGATGTATGACTCTCTCTTCCCTTGTGTATGTCTGACAAGACTTAACTCAATGTTGTGATTTGTTTGATAAAGTTCAAAGTTGAACTACTAATAAGTGCTAACGGGGGGAGTGAGGAGTCCGGTCTGTTCCGGCCACGCGTGTGAGTATGGGGGTCGTTGTCATAGCAGGTTCGATCCTCTCTGTATGTATTGGTTGTTTTCCAATTTGGTTCCCAACCTACCCTTTAGCTTAACCAAGGCTATTACTGACTCACGTCGGGCCACAGGGGCATACTATTGTTATGTTTGTTTCGGTGTGCTTGGATCACTATATCCGGGGCACCTGGTGTTAAGTTAACCGTTCATTTAACGAAACGGTAACGAGTTATGTAACGAGCTTATCATGAGACTGGCAACAATCTCTAGGCTCAACAGTGTATTGGTGATGTTTGGGTCGGTTCCTATGAGAACCATTCCCGTTGTGTTGTGTGTTTTGTTGTGATGCAATATTTATTGCGGTGTTATGTTGTGCACATGGAAACGTGCAAAGTGTTGTTAAGTTTTGTTATGTAGTGTATGTTATATGTTGTAAAAAGGTGAAGTGTATGGATCATGGATATGATTCCCAGTTTGTGATAAGAGACGTTTAAGGATAACCCGAATTAAGGGTATGTGTCGTCTATTAAGGAAGTAGCTCCATTAAAGGAGGAGCACTCTAGGGATGGTGATTACCATGAGTGACTCATCGAGTAGGATGTATTATCCGATTATTGAGCCCATCGAGGCGAAATGTTGAGTGTTGCGTGTTTTGTTATGTGATGTGTGTTCGTTGTTACATGTATGATTAAAATATAATCAACCGCATGCTAAGACGACAAGTAGTTGTGCGTGGCCCGATAGCATGCGGGCTGCGGGATTACCATACCAGCAAAGGTGCTGAGCCCCTTGGGGCCACCCCTTTCTCTTCTCTTCTTATTTCAGGTACAGAGAGCTGGAAGCCGTCCGAGAGTAAGACGGGGTAGACATTGTACATGGGTATTCGTTTAAGTATATACAGTAGGTGTAGTAAGACCGATATTGTTGTCGGCACCAGTCTAAAATACTCGGTATAGTTGATAAGGTATATGTTGTTGTTGTTGTGTTAATGGAAAGGAATATCAATGTATAGCTCGGGAATTTAGCCCATCAGACCGGTACATTGTGTATGTATTAGCCTTGTTAGCCACGTGGGTGGCTAACGGCGTGTAACACCAACAAGTATAGTAATGTGATGAGGTTGTTCTTCCGCTGCAGTTTGCTGTAAGTATGTTATTGTTGGATGGGGTGTTACAAAAAGTGGTATCAGAGCGAAGTATCGCTCTGATGACTGAATTACCGAGCTTAGGAAGTACCGAGTTAGGATTTAAGTACTTGGGTTAAGGGTTGAGTGATAGCGTGAGAGATACGCTAGTTAGGAACTACCAGTGACTACTGGAAACCTACAATATCCTTCCCACCCTCCACAATCCCTGTATATAACTTGGGGAAACAACGCCAGAGAGATGGAAGTCCACTCTCATACTCGGGAATACCCGATCTGGCTGTTATTATATACCTTTAGGGTACGGAGAACCTGTCATACGGTAGATCCCGGAAACTGGGAATCCCGGAGACGGTCTCCATCTAAACAGTGTTAACCGCATTTCATAGCAATGAATGAAGGATCATGTGTATTGGAGAATAGAATTTCCGGCAACATGGGTCGACGTGCAGAGCAGTCGAGAATAACCAGCTTGCAACGCACCTACCGTGCAACAGGCAAGAATGGATTAATAAACCCGACAATGTCTACGGGACCACAGTTAATAAATAAAACACCAACGGTATACCAACCGACAAAGGAACTACAACGTAGTGCCCAAACAAGAGACAAGTCTCAGTAACCACGACAAATGCGTGGAACGGGCTACAAAGAGGATACAATACTAAGACAAAGGGGTCTCCCAGAATGGGAAACACCCTAGTTAATGATCGTCATGTGAAGACAGTGAGAAGTCACCTAGACAAGTTATTATCAGGACAGTGAATCAGTGAGGGCCAACAAGGCCACTGATGACAGTGCGGGTAAAACAATACCACAACTAGCCAAAACGGTATGTGAACGATAGCCAGTTAGCATGGCGCACTTGCCATAGCAAGTGCTGCTATAACAGGGCTGTTCGGGAAATTTATAACCACTACGAAGTACTTGGACATACAATAAAGTTAAATGTGATTCATAACATGGAAGGGCTGTTAGCCTAACCTTTGTATTGTAAGTACACCAGTCAGCAAGAGCTAGACTTGGTTAAGGTAAGAAGATGTTGTGGAACCATGAAATTTTTTTAAACCCAGATTTTTACAAACCCTTTTCTTTCAAAACCAGACTTTCTCAAACCAACACTTCTTTCCAACCTTCTTTTAAATCAAACCAGTGAAACCAAGAGCATCTGGCAAGGAATGAATATTGTCACGGGACAATATAAGGGAGTTGACAACAGAATACTTCACCTAGGCGTGTGACGGACACTACAAATGTACCAACTGTGTTGTGGGACGACCGCACTCCGATAGGAGCTTGTGGGCCTAACAGACCTACTTATGGGTTAGTTGGGTAAGTAGCAATGTATCAGTATGATACCCCATATATGTATACGAGTAGAGTCCGAAACACGGGAAGTAGTCGACTCCGTCTACGGTCAGCAGTATAAATCAAACGAGAGCTAAGGATTACAAGGAATAGTTGAAGTTAAGGAATTCAGTTAAGTTAGCAAGACTAAAAGGATCAATAAATTCCTTTCAAGGAAATGTTTAAGAGTTAGCAAGTGCGATGGGCACAAACTGTTATGTAAAGACACCACATATGTCTTAAGGATCCTTAGGGATAAACATTATAGCTGGAATGGTGACCCAGCCTGTACATGGCAAAGCAGATGCCTAATGTGGACACATTAATGTGCAACAAACGGGATGAAACTCTCAGAATGAGTACCTACACTACCAGGAAGTGTTAATCTTCACAGAAGAAGATAATAACCGGTAAAGAACGCGAAAGGCGTAACTAACTGAATGTACCAATGAGTGTGAGCCAAATGTAAAGACATAACTTCAACGCCCAGGAGCAATCCTCGAAGGGTGTTCACATCAACAATCGTTGAATGAAATGCATGACAGAAACACAAGGGTCGAAATTAACACCCAGTTTAGACATAAATTGTCAGGAGACGGACTGACAATCCTAAGGGGCATCCCATGAAAGGAACGTGACACAACGACCTTGTAATATTTACATAGAGTACATGTGTGTGGACAGCCTATAATGAGCCCAGCTCAAGGCAAATAAGGCTTATAATCCAAAAGCAGGATTATCAAATAATTCGATTGCTGGTAGAAGTTTAGGTTGTGTAAGCGAATAGGGTGGTAAACGAACCACTGCATTAAGAGTGGGGATCCTCTCGACATTGTGACAACCGCAGGAGCAGTAGTTTATGTGAATCAAGTTCAAGAAATACGTTAAGGATTGACCATGTTGTTATTGAAGGAGAAATTAGCTTAGTAGTATTGTATAAAGTGAAGCACCTGGCTGAATAACGCCGGTTTTGTGACCCGAATGATCGATGCTCAAGGAGCATTCAGGGTCATCCAAATGGGGGTGAACCATAATGAATAATGTAAATTTATTGTGGAAGTTAATGTGACAGTAATACTATGTGAGTTAGTGTTATACACTAAGTAAGCACGGTGCGCAACAAGCGACCGTTGTATAAATGTTGTTAAACGAAAACTACAGATAAGACCAGTTTGAGTTAAACTCGTGGAGATGCAAGATGAGTGATGTTAAACAGACTGGGCAATAAGCCAGTGGTAGCTACGTGTGACGAGGAACTCAGTGTGAATTCCATGGCGAGTCGCATAAGGATTTGCTGTCAGAGTTTACGCCTCTGCACTCTGTATGACTGAGTGTTTTGGTATTGCACTTGTGCAGTAATGAACGAATGAGATAGCTAGGAATTGGAACATTTGATTGTGGACAGATAATGTTATAATGGCCGATGCATAGGAAATGCAAGGCGCACCAATAAAAGAATACTTGTACAAAACCAATGTGGAGACATGATTAACAGTAATGACTACAGTAGCACTACTTCCAAATAGCGGTATGGAATATACCCTAAATATTTGAAATAGCTGAGAGAGCACTACACACTAGGTAGTAGCTCAATCGCAACCGACAGTAAGTCGGAAGGGAACAAGTCATCATTGTGAAATACACAGTTGTATATACAATACATTACTACGGAGTGGACAAAAGTTTATAACTCACCGAATCCGCTTACAATACAGTAAGAATACAAAAGGGAGCAATTAAGCTCTACAGTTATTAGAGTTTCGCAGCAGAAACTAGTGAACCAGTGATTCAAATGTACAACGTGAATAACGAATATGAGTGGATGGCTAATTATTAATGCCTAAAAGCCTCACAGGCCAGGACCGAAACCGGTTATGAGTTACAACTCCAATGCGAATTCTTGGTTTAGGACTAAACCGCCAATATGGTTAAGATCCTCTAATCAGAATCCATTGTGTAATAGACCGCGTGGAAGTTAAACACTTCACGACGGCAGACATTTAAGCTAATGTTTAGTGATTGATTACGTGGGCGTAATCCCTTTTAAGGGGGTAGAGCGCAAAACCACTTGGTGTATATTACCGTACAAGTGTACGTAGTGTATGTGACTCATATTGTATAGCACAAATTATTGTTTGTTTTGATGATTGGTGTGTGTGTTACGTAAACATACACATTCATTCATGGATTAATTGTGGTAATTGCGCACAGATGATGCGAATACCATTGTGATAAGTGTGTGTGTTTGTTAACAGTTGTGTGTGATTGTACAAGTGTGGGGAGTAGATAAACTCCCGGGGAACAAAAGCCCCGACAGTGTATAAATGTAAAATCAGGTGTGTTGTATTTTGATAAATATATGTATAATATATATATTATCTTTAGTGATGCATGAAAGGGCATGATACCGACATAGAACCTAGTGAGAATAAGATTCCCTAGGCAACAGGATTAAAAGTGAATGGAGGTAACTGATAGACGGAGTTCTATCCTTTGGAGATGTTGTGATCATGACTAGAATGATTCAAAAGATAGAAAATTGGAAATGAGTGACTTACTTGATGCTTGAAAATGAAGTGGGAGGTGGAACTTGATTTGCATGCGATCAAGGGAAGCCGAACACAAATTGGAGTGGAAGGATAGTTCAACACTGATGCTGATCACATCAGGGTTGGATGACTCTTGAAACTCCCTATAAGTGGTCACAAATAACCACGCTAAGAAAAGAAGCAAAGAGCTTAAGTTGGACTTGGAGTTGTGTGTTTTCAAAAGGATTTTCAATTGGTATTTATAAAACGTTGATAGATACTCTATATAATTAAAGTCTTCTTACTTAACCTCACAAGGAAATTTTAAATTTAAGTGATTGTTTTAAACTCCCAAAGGCACGGGGACGGAAGGTGTCCATCGCGACCGGGTTCTGCGGGATCACAGTGTATATCAAGGATATTTTTGATTGCTATACATGCTCTGACATGTTGTGTGGTATGTGTAATGAATGTTGTTTGACTTGGATTTCCTAAGTGTATACTATCAAGGCCTATGAGTCTAAATGTGTGATGTTAAATAGACCTACGTGTCTAAAGACTGTTATGTTATCGGGACCTACGTGTCCAAATGTTGTTAAGTATGTGTAAGTGTTGTTAAGATACCCGGACCATAGAGTCCGAGGTTATCATTTGGATATGTTATGTTATGTGTGAATGTGAATGTGTTGCCCGGACCATTAAGTCCGAGGTTGTGATGTAAAGTGTGTTGGTTAAGGAAGTTTATTCCAAGTGATTCTGTGTTCTAATCTATGATGTGTGAAAAGTGTGAACTTCGAGGACGAAGTTCTTTTAAGGGGGTAGATTGAAATACCCCAAACCTTGATATGTGGTTTAAATATCAAATTATGGTATGTAAAGGCTAAAAAGTGCCTTAGTAACATCAGTGAACAATATAAACCATAATAAATGCAATAAAGCGTTAAGACACAGTTTGAGCAAAAACATGCTCTAAGCTATGAGTGAACTTGGTTAGGACCCAAAGAGCCTACCAAGACTTGATAACATTTAATTATGATTTAATAAGGCTAAACAAGTCCTTAGGAAACTTTGGTAGACAATGAAACCAAACAAAACACAAGGTAATACCTTAAAGTCAATATGAGCAAAAATGTGCTCTAAGCTTGGGATGAATGTGTATAAGGCCTAATGGTCATACCAATACCTTATTTATATGTTAATGAACATATTAAATCAATTACTAAAGAAAACCAAGCTTGAAAACAAGTTAAAACACAAAATGTGCTTTAAGGAGTCTTAAAGCACGTTTTTGAAAAATTGTCTTGTAAATGAGTTTTGAATGGCTAAATGTCCATCATTACTCTTTAATTAACATGTGTACTATATAGTATCACATTTGGGTGGCCATATTAGTGGGAAATCAAAAATTTCACTTCTATGTGCCTTGTTATAGGTGAATAGTGACTTTTATAACTAGTTTGTAACATATAATGTTATAAGTGATTAAATTGGTCAACAAAGACCAAAACACCCTCCTAGGCATAATGGTGGCCGGTTTTTGTAGTGAGGAGTCACCAAGTATGTTAACTTGTTAAGTAAATAAATGTGACTCATAGTTACTATTTGCTTTAAGATATAAATATCTCAAAAGTAAGTTCTATCTTCATTCTCCTTCCTTTCCTCCATTTCACACGGTTTCACTCCTTCTTCCTCTCTTCTTCTTGTTCTCTCTCGGTAATATATCACCACCACCATGGAAGTTCATTTTGAACACTTGTAAAACCTAGCTCACTTAACCAAATCAAAAACAAACACCACCATTCTCTTAGTTAAGCCAAGCTCTACAATCTTGTCTCTTCAAAACTTCAAACCCTCCATTTCGGTGCCAAGAGAAACCACCATGGGAGGAGCTTGAGCTCACCTTTTCACATATTCTTGTTCTCCTTTGCTTCAAGGTAAGGAAACTCAAAGAAAAATCAAGTTTCCTCCATGTTTACATGTTGTCCGAAAATTCACCTCACAATGGTGTATTTATCTTGCTTGTTTTAGCTTCATTTGATCTTCCAAGGGCTAGGAGGAGCCCTCTCTTGATACTTGTTCAAGTTCTCTTCCAATTCCAAGGTAAAACAATTACCTTAATGTGTTAAAACAATATGTGTAACTAGGGTTTACAATGAGATGAAGCATAATGCTTGAATACTCATTATGTTGTTTGTATAATGTTTAGAAGTTGACAAACAACCAAACACCCCACCGGTTTACAAGGAACCAAGAAAGAATTTGTGAGGAAAAAGAGGTAAACAAACTATCTCAATGTAGTTTAAGTGCCTTAGGAAAATGAGCTTGATTTGCTTGATAAAACACCTAAGGAGCCAATGGTGAGTGACCTAGCAAAATGTTCTCAAGGAGACTAGTAAAAGAACATATGTTTTGGTGTATGTATTTGCAGGTCAAAGGCATTATTAATGTGGGAAATTCAGTGTTTAAGGATTATGCAATTTAAGGGCCTAAGAGCCATGTTATTTAAGGGCCTAAGTGCCAAGCAATTTAAGTTATGCACTATATTGTGATGTAGTGCTTAATGTGTGAAGTTTGTGTATAAAGTGTGTTTGATGGATTTTAGGTGTTCTTGCATGAAATAAGGTAAAACCTAAGTGTTTGGATGTGAGTAAATACAAGAGAAGCTATGGCCAAATTTGGAGAAATGTGTGAGGAGTTCTAAGTGTTTTAAGGAAGTTTTGGTGAACTAGGAAGTGTTAAAGGTGAATGAACGTTTACTTGAGAAGAAAACGTGTATTAAGGTGATTTAGAGTGATGCAAGGATTTAGGTGTTGTCTTTGAAGTTCTAGGAATTCAATGTGTGTTTTGTGAATGTATTAAAGTCTTGGAGGAGTTGTTTAAGGTTTAGGTATGTTGGTGTTCAAGGAACAAGTGATGTTTGGTATGATGTGAAAAGGAGATTTAGTTAGTAAGAAAAGAAGTTGAGGGATGATGATAAGGTGTAGAGGAAACACCTTGGTATTGTGGTCATTATAGGTGAAATGCCACCTAGGAATCATAAGGAGAAAACATTGTAAGTGTTAGGAATTTTGTGGAGATATAAGTAAAGGTTTAAGGAATTAGGAAAAATAGTTTTGTGAGTGTTTAAGAATATCCTAAGGGTGTGTTTGAAGTGCCAAATGATGTTAGAACACATTAAGAGGCCTTAGGAGAAGTTTGGTGAAGATTTGACAAAGTTTGGGCAAGTTTAGGAGGCGACCGACCCAGGGGCCGACCCAGTTTGTGGGTCGGTCGAGCCTCTGTAAAATGTTAGGAATGTGTTCGGTGATGGTCCGACCCAAAAGGGTGGGTCGGACATGGGTCGGTCGGTCAAAGTTTCAAAGGTGGAAAAATGTTCGCACATGGACCGACCCAATGGTGGGTCGGACGTGGGTCGGACGGCATATAAAAGTAAAAGTTTATAAGGAAGTAAAAGGGGTTCTGTAATGGACCGACCCAGATGTTGGTCGGTCGGTAAGATAGAGTAAGGAGGTGTAGGTCTGTCACCCCAAACTTTTTTAAACGGTTCTGCCCTGCTGTGTCCTGCTGGGGCTTGCTCGGTCCTGCTGTTTCTCCTCGTCTTCTGCCCCATGTATGGTTATTTTACAATATGACCCCTACTTGGGTTTTTTTGTATTCCCATGTGAGAGTCCAAGTTAAAATGTTAAGTTATGTAACTAAGTTAACAGGGAAAGTTAAGCATTAGACGCTAAATAACAAACTTGTTACCCCAATGTTAATAAAGACACATGTGATGTTAACAGTTGTTCGAGAATTGCTCGAGGAACATAAATGGGCAGGATAGGTGGACTCCGGACAGGTATGGTTTTCTTGCAACCTGTGTCCTAACGGATTACACCGGCTTGTATGCCAATGTGTTTTTCTGTATGTTTGCCACGTTATGATATATATGAAACGAGTTTACAGTCATTATTGTTATTGTATGTTTACGTGCCGATACCGGTAACCTCTAATGCGCTTGAAGGGCTAGTTAACCACTATTAGGTAAACGTAAGAGAACGGTATCCGGTAATAACGTTTCCGACTTAAGGAACGTTCTAACCACGGCTATGCATGAGTTGGTTATGTGATGTTTGTGTGTGATGTTTGTATGTGGATGTATGACTCTCTCTTCCCTTGTGTATGTCTGACAAGACTTAACTCAATGTTGTGATTTGTTTGATAAAGTTCAAAGTTGAACTACTAATAAGTGCTAACGGGGGGTGAGGAGTCCGGTCTGTTCCGGCCACGCGTGTGAGTATGGGGGTCGTTGTCATAACAGGTTCGATCCTCTCTGTATGTATTGGTTGTTTTCCAATTTGGTTCCCAACCTACCCTTTAGCTTAACCAAGGCTATTACTGACTCACGTCGGGCCACGGGGGCATACTATTGTTATGTTTGTTTCGGTGTGCTTGGATCACTATATCCGGGGCACCTGGTGTTAAGTTAACCGTTCATTTAACGAAACGGTAACGAGTTATGTAACGAGCTTATCATGAGACTGGCAACAATCTCTAGGCTCAACAGTGTATTGGTGATGTTTGGGTCGGTTCCTATGAGAACCATTCCCGTTGTGTTTGTGTTTTGTTGTGATGCAATATTTATTGCGGTGTTATGTTGTGCACATGGAAACGTGCAAAGTGTTGTTAAGTTTTGTTATGTAGTGTATGTTATATGTTGTAAAAAGGTGAAGTGTATGGATCATGGATATGATTCCCAGTTTGTGATAAGAACGTTTAAGGATAACCCGAATTAAGGGTATGTGTCGTCTATTAAGGAAGTAGCTCCATTAAAGGAGGAGCACTCTAGGGATGGTGATTACCATGAGCGACTCATCGAGTAGGATGTATTATCCGATTATTGAGCCCATCGAGGCGAAATGTTGAGTGTTGCGTGTTTTGTTATGTGATGTGTGTTCGTTGTTACATGTATGATTAAATATAATCAACCGCATGCTAAGACGACAAGTAGTTGTGCGTGGCCCGATAGCATGCGGGCTGCGGATTACCATACCAGCAAAGGTGCTGAGCCCCTTGGGGCCACCCCTTTCTCTTCTCTTCTTATTTCAGGTACAGAGAGCTGGAAGCCGTCCGAGAGTAAGACGGGGTAGACATTGTACATGGGTATTCATTTAAGTATATATACAGTAGGTGTAGTAAGACCGATATTGTTGTCGGCACCAGTTTATAAATACTCGGTATAGTTGATAAGGTGTATGTTGTTGTTGATGTTAATGGAAAGGAATAATAATGTATAGTTGCTCGGGAATTTAGCCCATCAGACCGGTACAATGTGTATGTATTAGCCTTGTTAGCCACGTGGGTGGCTAACGGCGTGTAACACCAACAAGATAAGTAATGTGATGAGGTTGTTCTTCCGCTGCATTTGTTGTAAGTATGTTAATGTTGGATGGGGTGTTACAGGTACATTAGTAATATTTAAGCCTTATATTTTTACTATTAACTAGTTTTTTGTTTCAGCATGGAGAAGCTGGAGATGGTGCCATATTACAAGGTGGAGACTATCCACTTGTCAATATAGGAATGGATGAAAAATATTAAGAGAAGGAAAAGACCAAAATAAAAGAAATTGCACACACGCCAGGAAAGAATTGGGGGAGGGGGCTGAATACGATTTTTGTTATTAGGAGAGAGAAACAAATATTTATTTTCAAAATGTTACAACTTACAAAATATAAATGCAAAAATAAAAAAAA